>JARHVA010001528.1:0-187500 GCA_037957365.1 Torreya grandis
TCATAAAAACTATATATATATATATATATATATATATATATATATATATACATACATATATATGACTCATTGATATTATGGATGTGTTTATTTTAATTTCTAGCATGAGTTGATGTTTGATTTATGTTATTGGAAAACGTGTGATGTATATTTATTACTTTATAGTATTTGTGAATAAACTCATGGTTCAAAATAAAATATTTGCTTTGAAAAAGTGTAAATGTAAAACTAAAAAGATAACACATGTAAGAAATGACTGAGATGTAACTTATAAATGTGGAAAAAGATAAATAGTAATGTAAAATCAATGATATGTGAAAGAAAAAAATGTATCAATGTAATTTTAAGCACACAAATAAATATATGTAAATAAATAAATATAATAAAATATCAATTTAAGTTACAAACAAAGATATGTAAATAAATTGAAATATAAATGTAAGGTAAGAAACACACAAACAAAGATATGTAAATAAAATATAAGAAATATGTGAAAATAAAAAGTAGTTTAATAATGATAATCTAAGATTAAGGTTTGTGTTAGTCAATAGTGTGAAATATTATAGTTATTATTGTGAAAAAACATGATACATAGTTTGTTATGAGGGAAAAGGATACTTTGGGAGGAAGGCCTATCCTATCCAAGGTATTATACTACAACTCACAAAGGGGAAACAAAAAAAAAATGGTAATTGGTTATAAGAGAAAATATTTTTTTGTGAGGAAGGCCTAGTCCTACCTAGGTCTTATATTGCAACTCATAAAAGGATAACCAAAGAGGTATGATCAAATAAAAATTTATATTCATCAAGGAGGAATATTGGGAATTTTATTATGGAAAAGGAGATGAAAAATCATTACATATGCATTGTAAGAATATTTAGTAGGCATGAGACATATGAAGAAAATGGGAAAATGCTACAGATTTGTTGGATAATAGATATATAAGATATTTTCCCTAGTATACACAAAACATTTGGAAAATAATTGGAGTAATTTTATCATCTCATGAAGGTGATGTATACAATAAAATTAAAATTTGTCTACCTTCCCACAAATGTTCCCCTTTCCTCAAGATCCCTTATAGAGTCGTTGGTCTACTATGAAGATTGGGTACTTGTGTGAGAAAATAGGTAACACTATGTATTATAATGATACCTCCTATCCCAATTTACTAGACTACCATACACCAATGGACCTTGGCACTATCATGAAGCCAACTATGGATTTTGAGCTTCAAACTAAAATAGGAGATATGCTATAATAAGAATCACATCTTTTGGTGTGATTTTGAATTTTGAGTTTATAATTGGCTTTTGATAATTTCATTTTTTAAATGATTTAGATTTTAATTTTTTATGGTTTTTTTATATTCCTCCTACTCCATACAAATTCAAAATACCAAACATGACTGATAGAATTGGTGAACATAGATAAGCTTTAGAATTTGGTTATAAGATACAAATTACTTAGAGACTATGTCAACTTCTAAATAGTTAGGCTTGCACACAAGTAATTATGTGATCTCAAGACTAAAGCATTGGTGTACTTTATATGAAGGGAGATAAAAGGGAAAAATGAAGATCATTAGAGATACATGTAAGATATGGTAAATGAGAAATGTGTTTGGTAGCTAATCATAAGGTAAAATTAGATAGTGCAGTGTGTGGGTTAAGAACCATGTCATAAGAATATATATTTCATTCATACCAATAATCTAACATAAGAATATATGTAAATATAAATCATTTTGTAGTAAAGGGTGTATGCAAAGGGAAATGTAATTGATCTATTAATCAATCCAATTTCATAGAAGATAAATCCTACTTACAATTTCGATTATTGATATATTAGATGCTATGCCCTCAACCTTTGGTGTGTCTAGGGTTGTGTGTGGCCAACTTATGGCTTCCATATCTCTATTATATTCTTATTAGATTTATATATTTTTTCTTAGTTTAGGTCATCCTATGGATTAACCATGGCTAAGCAGACTATATATAGGAGATAGTGGTTAGTCTTTGAGGATCATATCAAGTATTCTACTCTTATTTCATTGTTGTGAAGGTTTCCCCCTTGAAGTGGCTCTGGTATATTATCTAGTATTATGCTCTACTATCAATTATTATTGTGCGATATTTTATATTTGTCTATTTTTTGTGATATATAATTATTTTATGTAAACATCTAAGTAATTTCCTTACAAGTGGTATTAGAGCTTAGATTTGGGCAAGTTTCCTATGGCATTATTTTTTGGGTCTATTGAGGCATGAATTCTATGAGTGGAGGGAATGAAAAAAACATAACTTTAAATCTAGGAAGAATTAATTTTTTTTGTTAGCACAGTATTGTTCAAAACATTTTTTTTGAGAAAAATATTTAAAAAAAAAGTTTGGAAAAAATTTCCCCTTTGCACATTTGTAGTTGTTGGATTCATCTCGACAAGACAATCATAATGATATATTCCATTGGTACACTTTTTTGGTTACAAAATGTTTCACCCTAGTGCAACAAAAGCAATTATTGGATTCATTTTGGCAAGACAATCATAATGGTACCATATCTTGGTACACCTTTTTAGGGTCAAAAACCCTCCTATGGTTTGTAAATGGTGGTTCCTACTACTTGGGGTACAAAGGGGGATAATAAATTCCTTAGACTCCTTTTAGGGATGACATAAAATCTAAAACTTCAAATCCTTTGCTTTCTTAACTTTAGGCTGACATAAAGGGCTTGGTGATGTAAGATAACTTTATTGCAGTTTGAATTGATGTTTCAAGGATGTGTGGAGAGATTAATGGGGTGCAACACTCAATTGCATTAGATCACTACACAATTGACTACCATTTCATCTCAATTACATCCAAATAACCCTCTACTTCATCATTTGAGTCCTCTTCCTCTCAACAATAATAGCTCCAATCTTGGTTTGAAACTGATGTTGCCAAAAGTGGACATGCGTAAGTTTGATGATAAATATCCTCTCACTTAGATTACCTAAATTGAAAATTTATCTTATTTGCACCAAAATCCTAGTTCTCAGAAGGTGATAGTGGCATCTTTGTATCTAGAACTTGAGTAGTTCATTTGGTATAGTTGGTTATGTGCTTAAAATAAAAATAATGGTTCTCCTATTACATTTTCTATTTTCACTAATGATTTGTCAGCTCATTATCAAAATAATGTCACTAAGAACTACTTCAGCTAGTTAGCTAAACTATGTCACATAAGAACTGTGAAGGATTATATTCATCAATTTTAGAATCTATCCTTATGGTGGAAGACATCACTGAGGAAAATTTAACTATTTTTTTTTGGGTGGACTCAAATACAGCATCCAATTGGAGGTTTGGATGTTTAATCCATTGTCTATATCAGAAGCTATCCCAATGGCATGCATGGCATACGAAAAAGAGATGGTTAAACAAAAAAAATTCACTATTGATCATGATCACGTCTTTCTAGCACCATCATTTCCTTAACCCACTATATTGATACCTCATTAAATTGAGGAAAATCAATCTAAAGGGTTGTGTTATGGTTTCAATAATAAATGCAGTAAAGGACATCACTATGCTAAAAAGAATTTGTTTTTATATTGAAGGTGCCAATGAGGATGAAGATGATGAGGAGGCAATTGTTGAGGATGTTGAAGGACCTAATGAGGAATATAAATATTCTCAAACTACTATTTATTTTCATTCCCTTTTAGGTATTATTATTCCCTAAAATGATGCAAGAGCATACACCAAGTTATCTCACTTATCTTGTTTCAAAATCCACCTCCTTAAGCAATGCTCACTTGATCAATCCTTTATGCAAGATTTTAAGTTTCATATTAATGTTAGGTGGACTATAATATGCTTATCAAGTTATTTAGGGTCTCATTGACCTCTAATTCACATGTCAACACCTCTTACAATACTTTCCAAGTCTCTATTTACTCCTTTTCACAATTTTGTCTATCTGTCAATAATCCTTGAAGCCCTATTTTTTGGGCTTTATTTTAATTTGTATGATCTGTACGAAAACAAAGTGCAAAAATATAAATTATCTTAGACACCCTATATTTTATTTTTTATATCCACAAATTTTTAGACCTTAACTATTTCCTTTAGTCACTTTTCTATCTCTCTATGGCTTGTTATTTATCCCTATTAGGTCTCTTAGCTTTATTTTTGAATACAATCTCTATTATACATACAAAGAGGTATATCCACACAAATAAAACCTAAAAATATCTTAAATCACCTTCCCCTTAATATTTTCACAAATTTTCATTTAAAATTAAAGTTGTAATCTTTTTATACTCCCAAAATCCTAGTTCAGGTTTATGTAACCCTGTGCACACTAGAGGCTAAAAATAAAGGCTATATGCACGTTTCAAAGGCTATTATGAAAATATGAAAAGTTATGTATCTTTTTGTAAATTCCACACTCCTTTAAAAACCTACATTAGGCTTTGAATAATCCATTCTTCATGTTTCCCATCTCAAATTACATTTGACTATTCACAAAAAAACTAATCAAATAGGACTATATTCTTATAGAAATAATTTATCAAATCATAAACCACCACCAAGATCCAAAAAAGTTCATATTATTTTAAATAACTTACCATTATGTCTTAGATAAGTTATGAATGGTATTAATTAACCTTTCACACTTTCTATGGAATGACTGATCTGTGCATAAAATATATACTACAGGAAAAATAGGGTCTTCATACTAGTACCCAAGAATCAATGGCTTTTTTTGTCATTCCTTATCATATACACTTTTGAAAAATATCAAAGGTCTTATAGGTATGTTTAGAACATTTTTTTATTTATTTAATGACCACTCACTAATAAGAATAAGTACATAGTTCAATCTCTAATGAAGGTTCTAGGAGACAGGGCTCTCTCTCTCTCTCTCTCTCTCTCTCTCTCTCTCTCTCTCTCTCTCTCTCTCTCATCTCTCTCTCTCTCTCTCCTCTCTCTCTCTCTCTCTCTCTCTCTCTCTCTCTCTCTCTCTCTCTCTCTCTCTCTCTCTCTCTCTCTCTCTCTCTCTCTCTCTCTGTGTGTGTGGTGTCTGTGTGTGTGTGTGTGTGTGTGTGTGTGTGTGTGTGTGTGTATAGAGACCCTCTATTCTATCTAGGGGGCTATCTAGGAGGCTATCTAGGAGGGACATCCTTATAGTTTATAATATATAAATGCAATCAAAAAATTCAAGAATATTCTAAACTTAGTTATCACAATCCATTTGATCTTCAACCTTGGAAATCATTAGTATGCAACAAACCTGAAAACCCATATATAGGGGTCTGAATACCAATTTATTAAACAAGGGTTTTCTTTGTTCTTTATCTCTTCAAAAAATTATAGAAAATAGAGAATAAACTATGATCATAACAATATCAAAAATAAAGAAATAAAGTAACTCACCATTTGAGTGTTCCAAACACACATATACTCTTCTCATTCATGCAATTCAATACACACAATATTATGAAATCACCAACATTTTTGACTTCAACAAATTTCTTTGTTTCCATCTCCATTTCTTATCATCCTTGAATGGGATGAGAGGTTACCACCACCAAAAACTTAATCTCTCACACTATATATAGATATATATCAAAAAGTCTTACAACAATATTTATAATTGTTTCTTGATCAATATCTACCAACTCATGGACCCACGTAGGGTGTGAACTGCCACCTCACACCTAAATTGACTTATGCATGCATATCCATCTTAAGACCTTAATGAGACCATAAAAAGGTCTATTAAATATTATTCCTCATTTACATATCACCAATACTCTCTTATACTAGTTAATACATATGAAATTTTGAAAATCCCTTTTGGTGAGAAAACTAATTCAAATTCAAAATCAAATTTGCACACACTTAAGACACATTATAAACCAATTTGGGAAATCTTAAGATTCCCCTGCATCATAGCATCAAGGGGGAGAAATTTTTGACATCCATATTATTCTTCTTTCAAACTCTCATATAGGTGTGTGTGCTCTTGACTACCACACTTTTACTTTGTCTTTCCTCTTACCATCTTCCTCCATGCTATACCTAAAAAATACAACTCATTGAGGAAAACATGTTCTTTTCTCATACCCTTGGGGCATTCTCCAACTCTCCTCTTTTATTTTTTATTTCTCTTTCTCCCAAGAACTTTCATATGCTTTATATGCTTCACTCTTCTTCTTTTCATCATCCATCAATGTATCACGTTCTTCTCCTTGCATGACTTATCCTTCATCTTCCACTTGTACTTCAACCTTAATAGTTGTAACTTCCTCATATATAGTGATTCCATATTCTTGACTTCTTCTTACCTTCATTAATGCCCTTATCTTGGAAACCACTGCTACATTCCATAAGTCTATGTTTTCCTTGGTAACCTCTTTAACCATTTCCTTATACATTTGATGAGGATCAAATCCATATTCTTACTTCAAAGACTCATACAAACTTGAATATGCCTCATACCTTTCCTCATGTTATTTTACCATTTCTCCTTTGCCTTTACTTGCATCCTCTTGAGTGAGGATCTCTTCCTTATTCATGTTATCTTCCTTCCATAATGGCTAACCTATTTGTTCTTGTTCCATCAACATGAATCTACCTTGAGTCTCTTCTTCATCTTGACTTCCTTTGATCATCACTTGGTCATATGCTTCCTCTTTTGTTCCTTAATTCTATGAATGGGATCAATTATCTCATTCTTTTCTTCATCTCTTAAACCTACATTACACATACCAATACATCATTATATTTCAAAACATGAGGCTTGATTTCCTTCTTGTCCTTCATCATTTGTCTTCTTCTCTTCTCCACTAATTGATTGATTGGCCACTTAAGTGGCTTCTTTCTCATGACCCATCCAAGATGTGGGTTCAAAATATATATCAGCTACTCTATCTTGGTCAACATCTCATCCATTTGTTGCATCATATTTACCATCTCTCTCTCCATCTCAATCTTCTTCTTGGTGTGTTCATGCACCATATTTTATATGTGGCTTTCATGCTTAACCTCATCTCTCACTTTACTTTCTACCTCTTCTTTCATATTCATCTTGAGTACCTCACTTGGGTACATTATCTCCTTGTTTTGGTCTCACTTGGACCATTTCCTTTGGTTCACACTTAGAACCCCTCTATTTCAAACCACACTAGGTTTTTTCTACCTCTTATCATTCACACTAGGACTATTTTCTCTTTTTTTAGCTCTATTTATGTACTGCTTTCTTTCCTCAACTATCACATACATCAGAATTACATTCAAAACAATAATCCAACCACAAAATAGATCATACCTTCTCATTTTCTCTACTGTCTCAAGACTCTTTGCCACTAACCTTCTTGCTTGCTTACCTACAAATTATTGTTAATAATGCAACATGCATTAATTACCACATTTAGATCTATATATACCTATTCCCAGAGAATTTAGATGGATTTGATACCAAAATGATGTAGAACATACACCAAGTTATATCACTTATCTTATTTCAAAATCCACCTCCTTAAGCAATTATCACTTGATTAATCCTTTATGCAAGATTCTAAGTTTCATATCACTGTTAGGTGGACTTTAATATTTATCAGGTTCTTTAGGGTCTCATTGACTTATTAATCACATGTTAAAACCTCTTCTAACACTTTCCAAGTCTTATTCACTCATTTTCACAATTATGTCTATCTGTTAACATTCCTTATAGGTTTATATTTGGGCTTTCTTTGATTTATATGGTCTATACGAAAACAATGAGGGAAACTATCAATTGTCTTAGACACCCTATATTTTATTCTATCTATCCAAAAATTTTGAGACCTTAACTATTTCCCTAGTCACTTTGATATCTCTCTATGGTTTTTGTTTACCCTATTAGGTATCTGAGCTTACTTTTTGCATATAATCTCTATTATTCATACACATAGGTACATCCACACAAACAAAATCTCAAAATATATTAAATCACCTTCCCCTTAAGCTTTTCAAAAAGTTTCATTTAAAATTAATGGTGGAATCTCTTTATACTCCCAAAACCCTAGTTTAAGGTTTATGTAACTCTGTGCACACCCAAGGCTAAAAATAAAGGCTATATGCATGTTTTAAAGGACATTATGGCACTATGAAAAAGTTATGTAGATTTTTTTTAACCCTGCATTCATTTTAAAACCTACATCAAGATTTGAACAATCCATTATTCATATTTCCCATCTAAATTATGTTTGACTATGCATAGAAAAGCTTATCAAATAGGACTATATTCTTATATAAATAATTTAGAAACTCATAAACCATTACCAAGATCCAAAAAAGTTCAAATTCATGTCAATAACTTACCACTATGTCTTAGATAATTTATAAATAAAGTTCATGAACCTTTCACGCTTCCTATAGAATGATTGGCATGTGCATAAAAGATATACTACAAGAAAAATAGGGTCTTCATATAAGTACCCAAGAATAAATCCTTTCTTGTCATTATTTCTCATATACATTATTGAAAAAACTCAAAGGACCTATAGGTATGTTTATAATGTCTTGTTGATTAATTCAATTACCACTTCTTAATAAGAACAAGTACATAATTCACTCTATAATGAAGGTTCCAAGAGATAGATGTTTGTATGTATGTATGTTTATATGTATTTATGAATGTGTGTATGTGTGTGTGTGTGTGTTGTGTGTGTGTGTGTGTGTGTGTGTGTGTGTGTGTGTGTGTGTGTGTGTGTGTGTGTGTGTGTGTGTGTGTGTGTGTGTGTGTGTGTGTGTGTGTGTGTGTGTGTGTGTGTGTGTGTGTGTGTGTGAAACACCATATGGTTTTATTTTTATTCCTTACAACTTATAATCTCTAAATACAATCAAAAACTTCAATAATATTCTGAACTCAGTTATCACAACCCAATAAATCAACCTTGGAAATCATAGTTTGTAACAAACCTAAAAACCCATATACAGGGGTCCTAAATACAAATTTATTGAATAAGGGTTTTATTTGTTCTTTATCTATTCAAATAATCATTCATTTAAATTTCATTCAAATTTAAAAACCATGGTTAATCCCACATATAACTCAGGTAAGAAAAATATTACAACTTAAACAAAACTATGGGAGGCATTTCCTATTTGATAGTCTTGACTGTCTCCTTAACAATGACCTATCAATCCAATTTGTGTTCCTTATATAAAATAGAGAATATCATATGATCATATCAAGATCAAAAATTAAGAAACAAAGTCATTCACCATTTGAGTGTTCCAAACACACATATACTCTACTCATTCATGCAATTTAATATAAACAGTATTCTGAAATCACCAACATTCTTAAATTCAACAAGTTTATTTGTTTCCATATCCATTTATTATTATCCTACAATGGGATGAGAGGTTACCACTACCAAAAAATTAATCTCTCACACTATATAACTCTTATATATATCAAAAACTCTTACAACAAGATTAATAACTATGTTTTGATCAAGATCTCACTAGCAACTCCTAGACCCATGTAGGGTGGTGGACTGCCACCTCACACCTAAACTGACGTATGCATTCATATCCATCTTAGGACCTTCATGAAACCATAAAAAGTCTATTACATCTTTATTCGTCATTTACATATGAAAATATGAAAATCCTTTTTGGTAGGAAAACTAAGTCAAATTTGTAGACACTTAAAACACATTTGAGACCAAATTTGCGCATTCCTAAGATTCCCCTACATCATAAAATATAAAGGTGGTGGGTTTCCTTAAAAAATATAAGGTCTCTATATTGATTGATTCTGGGAAGACACACAACTTCATCAATAATAAGTTCGTTACTCATTTGAATTATTTCATTTATCCTACTCTATAATTTTAGGTCATGATTGTAGATGGTGGTACTGTCAGCTATTCAAGAAAATACCATACTATAAACTTGTCCATGGGAGACTACCTATTATATTTTATTATGTTTTTATTCCCATGGGTAGATCCAACATTGTTCTAGGAGTATAGTGGCTCACCACTTTGGGTACTATTGAGATGAATTTTCATGAATTATTCATGCATTTTCATTCTAAGGACATTTGAGCTAAGGGGATTAAAGGATAAATCTCCACAACTTGTTAGCTCATAAAAGGACCAAGGTTATTTGAAAGGGTGCTAAGGGATTTTTATTCACTTGTTTTCCATTGAAGTCTAGCCATCTACACATCCTAAACTATAACAAGTGATTGATACCCATTATGTTGTTTTTGGTGACATACCAAAAGGACTTCCACCCAGTGGCATGCATGATCATGCCATCAAACTTATTTTTAGTAGTACACAACTCAACATCAAGCCATACAGGTATCCCTACATCCAAAAAACTAAAATTAAAAATATGGTATAAGAGATGTTGGATGTAGGAATCATTAACCATAGCCAAAGTGAATATTCTTCATTAGTTATCATGGTGAGAAAGAAAAATGTCACTTAGAGGATGTGTCCCAAATATAGAGAGATCAATAAGTACACTACCAAAGATAATTTTCCTATTCCTATCATTGATGATTGGATATATTAATTACATGGTTCTCTTTATTTTACCAAGTTAGATCTATGTTCTAGGTATCATCAAATCTAGATCTGTGATGAAGACATACCCAAAATAGCTTTAAGAACTCATGAGGTCCATTATGAGTTTATGTTATGACTTTTGTATAAAAAATGCACCATAAACCTTTCAAAGTTTGATGGATACTATTTTTATGTCATTTTTGAGAAATTTGTTTTTGGTGTTTTTTGATGATGTCCTCATTTACAATAAAAATTGGGATGACCATTTAGAACATGTGAAATAGGTACTCTCAATTTTGTAATGACATTAGTTGTATGCCAAACCTTCAAAATGTAATTTTTGAGATTGTGAGATTGAACATTTGCATCATATAGTTTCACTATAAGAAATGAAAGTGGATTTGTGAAAAATCAAAATAATGGTGGACTGGTTAGTTCCTAAGACACTCAAGCAACTAAGGGGATTTATGGAGCTAACTAGTTACTATCATAGGTTTGTCAAAAATTATGGTAACATTTTAGCCCTACTCACCTCTTTGTTGAATAAATACTCCTTATAGTGGATTGATACAACTACTAAGGCATTTGAACAATTAAAATTGGATATGTGCACCACTCTAGTGTTGGCCACTCTTAATTTTTCTAAGACTTTTGTGGTTGAATGTGATGCATCTAGATATGGTATGGGTGTTGTGATCATGCAAGAAGGTAGACCACTTACATTTGAAAGTCACTAATTGAAGGGTAAAGATCAGCTCAATCCCATCTATGAGAAGGAAATGATGGCCATTCTGCATGTAGTCAAACAATGGGTGCCTTATTTGATGGGTCATCACTTTCAGATAAAGAATAACCATGATAGTCTTAAATATTTTTTGGAAAAATATTTGTCATTATAATAACAATATAAATGGGTAATTAAGATGTTAGGCTATGATTTTGAAATAGTATATAAGAAAGTCAATGAAATTGTGGTGGTAGATGTACTATCCAGGAGGGATGAATTAGTTGAGGCATTGTTATGTGCCATGACTATTTGACAGGTAGATTGGCTAGAGGAAGTAAGATCAGAATGAGAAAATGATAGTGATACCCATGATTTGATTCAGGATTTGAAAAATTCACATGGAAGGGTAATGCACTATGGTATAAAGACATATTATACCTATGTATGAATTCTCTTTTCAAACAAAAATTCCTTTAGGAACTTCATACAACTCCACTTGGGGGTCATTAAGGATTTTTTAAAACCTATCATAGAATCAAGAATGATTTTTTTGAGAAGGACTCAAAGGGGATGTCCATAAATATGTGGTTGAATGTATGATCTGTCAACAAAATAAATTTGAAACCATCAATAACCCAGGTCTTCTATAGCCTTTATCCATCCCTAGCTAGCATTGGGAAGAGGTATCTATGGATTTGATTATAGGGTTATCAAGATCTAATGGTTGAAATGTTATCATGGTTGTTGTATATCATCTCAATAAGTATGATCACTTTTGTTCTTTATCATATCAATTTATTACTAGTACAATAGCTTCTACTTTTCTCAATATAGTTTAGAAATTGCATGGTACTCTTAAGATCATTGTCAGTGATAGAGATCCCATTTTCACTAGTAATTATTGGACTAAATTATTTTCATTTTTGGGCACCAAGTTGGCTCATAGCTCATCCTATCATCCTTAATTAGATGGAAAAATTAAGGTAGTAAATAAATGTCTAGAAGGATATATTTGTTATTTTGTTTCTAATAAATAGGATAAATGGGTTCATTGGTTGCCCCTTGAAAATGGTGGTATAATACTTCCATTTATAGTTATTCCAAAATGTCTCCCTTTGTGGCCTTATATGGATACCACCCTCCATCCATCACTTACACCTTGAAGGTCCATCCTAAGGTTCATGCAGTTGAGGAACATATTCACCATCAATAAGAGGTCCTTAAAAGTTTGTGTGAAAATTTATCCATGGCCTAGAATATCATGAAGCAGGAGGTAGATCAACATAGGAATGAGAGTCATTTTGACATTGGTGATTGGGTCTTTGTTCACTTTCATCCATATAATTATATGTCCTTGAAGTAATATAAAAAGGATAGCAAGTTGTCCCCTAATTATTATGGGCCTTATCATATCTTGTATAAAATTGGTAGTGTGGCCTACAAGTTAGATTTTCCTTCATCTACTTGCATGCATCTAGTATTTCATGTATCATGCCTAAAGAAAGTCATTGGACACATAGTTGCTACTCAAACTGAGTTACCATAATTGGATGAGGAAGGGATATTTATTCTTGATCTTGAGGTGATCTTTCATATACACACTAAGTAGTTGTGGTCTAAATAAATTAACGAGTACATGATCAAATGGAAGAATCTCAGAGGATGAATCCTTTGTGAAATAACATTTAGAGTTGTTTTAATGTTGAGGACAATATTATTTTGAAGGATAAGGTCATGCTATGTCCTTAACCTTTGGCATGTCTAGGGATATGTGTGGCCAACTTATGGCTTACATACCTCTTTTATATAAATTACATTTCTCTATGTTCTTAGTTAGGTTAGCCTATGGAATAACCATGGATAAGTAGACTATATATAAGAGGTAGTGGTTAGTATTTGAGAGTCATATTAAGTATTATGCTCTTATTAAATTTCTTTGGAGGTTTTCCCCTCAAAGTGGCTCTACTATGTTATCTAATATTCTACTCTACTATCAATTATTGTTGTGTGATATCTTATCTTTATTCTATGCAATATATAATGATTTTGTGTGAACATATAAGTAATTTCATTACATTATATATTTGGGGTCATGTCTAAGATTGATCTGCTAGAACAATCCAAGGGATCTCTTACCACAATAAAATCACTAGGAAGGGTTCCAAAGCCTCTAGTCAAGCAAAACTATGTAATAACCTTTGCTAGGTCTTACATTTTCATATTCATTTAATTAAATGACAAGTAAATTCTAATATGGTGTTCACCAAATCTTTTTGGATAAAGTGGGGCTAATAAACATTAAAATTAAACATTTATAGAACATATATACTCACATCAATGTATACAAAATCATAATGCATGGGAGATAAGTATAAATGCTAATCCATCTACTCTTATAAAGGAAGAATAAAGTTAGGAATACTTACCTTTGAATATGAACTTGGCAAGCCTCAATCTCTCCCATATACAAGGTTATTCACAAGATGTTGTTGTGTTATGTAAGGAGGACAAGGATCAAACAACTCTAGGCTACACAACCTATCTATGCATCCAAACAACTTCTCTATAAGATAAGATTTGTTTCTCCAAAGAAAGTATTGAATCCCTAAGCTATGTTCCTCAAGTATAATGGTGGATAAGCATATGTGAAATATATATCTTATTATTATCTTCCTTTTAATAAATGACAAAATGAATGTGTATATATAGCTAGATCTAACCCTAAACCTTTCCAAAATTTTAGCTAATAGGGTCAGCCCAATTGACTTTGTGTCATTATTAACAAAAAAATAGGTCTTGGTCTAGGTCATCTAGGGGTTGACCTAGACCCTAAATTATTTTTATTAATTGGAAAAGGTTTTAGACTTAGGGAAGGGCTAATGAAGGTACAAAATGACTAGAGGGTGAAAAGAGGAGGTAAATCTTAGAGGAGTGTTTTTAGGAGATGGTTGAGTAGATATAAAATAGTAGTAAAGGGACAACAATCATGTTAAACACCAATGGTTTTCCAACCCTTTTCCAAATGCACCCCTTAAGGTATACACTCAGAGAAATTGAGACTCGATAAGTTTTTACAAGAGAAAAAACATCAATAATTGATAAATTTTGAAAATATCGTGTATACATATGCCCCTCTTGAATCTCATCACATGTCACTTAGATGTAACATAAGATGGTGCTTTAGGAAAATAATGTAGTAACACACAACACTGAAGTTGAATAAATTGCAATAATGAGAAAATGAGATAAATAAAAGGATAATATTTTAAAAACACATACCTTTACTTACCTTAATGTTGTAGATAAAGAATGAGATACGCTAAATGTGAAGGTGTCCAATGTAGGGAACATTAATAAAACCTATAGAAATTAGTGAAAAAGAGTTTTTTTTTAAAAAAAATGTAACATATACATATAATAGGTGAAAATATTCTCTATGATGTCAGGATTTTATGGTTAAAAAAAGAGCTAGTATAAATAAAGATATGGTCAAAATATAGAATCTAGTGATAAATATTTGAAAGGTAAATAATTTTGAATAATAAATATAAATAGGGTGAAAATAATTCCTTTTTTATTTTTACTATTATGAGAAAATAGAGCTCTGAGAGACCTAGTGTGAGACTAGATAGTCATCATGGTAAGGAGATGACAGATAAGATGGGGAGGACACATAACAAATGTAATGACTATAGCATAGGTAATCAATTGTGAATTTTAATGTTTTTAGTATTTTTATTTGAAATTGAGCAAAATATATAAAATTTATTGGTAGGCAAAATCTAGGCACTGAAATGAACCCTAGGAAATTTTTAGGTAAACTAGGGGTAGAATGAGATACTAGGTAGGAATAAGTTAGACCAATAAATGCCTAATTCATTTATGGTAAATGGTCAAAAACTCACCACTGTGGAAAAACATAGTTGACCTAGTTGACTTAGTCCATAAGGTGAGCCAAAAATAAAGAGTTAACTACATAATAGTGGGCTGATTTAGTATTCTAATGGGTGGCTAATTACATAATAGTAGGCAGACTTAGTTGGTATGGAGGATAAGGTTGATAGCATATGATAGGTCTGATATAGTCTAAAAATGAGGCTCAAGGTGTATTATAGGGCTGATTTAGTATGCTAAAGTAAAAAGATGGCTAATTTAGTATTGAATGGGATAATCTAGTTAGAAATGGAAATGGTTGATTTAATATCATAAATAAGGTATAGGGTTGATTTAATATTAAATAGGTTGATTTTATAGGAAGATTTAGGAACATGAGAAACTAATTCAAACCAAGTGATTAAGTAGTTAATTTATTAATTTTTAAGAATTTATTATAATTATTTAGGACATGGAGATTTGGTACATCTTTTATTATTTGATATTTTGCATAGATGTTAGAGGTATTAGTGCCTAATAGATGTATCATGGCTACCAAATCTGTTAGATCATTTGACTAATGTGCATAGAGTGTGACTGGTCACACTGGGATTTAAAGGCATTATGGAGATGAGTAGATCTTGATTAGTGTTGATCTCATTATCATGTTTTTTGGAGCATGAGAATGTTTGACCAACACTTTTTGATGGGTGGTGGATGGAGATACCTTTAAGGTGGGTATCACACTTGATGATGTCCATGCATTGTTGCGACTACTAATAAGAGGGATGTTAGTGATCACTAGCACATTATATGATCTATAAGAGAGGCAAGCACTAGCCTAATGGATGACATGTTCATATAGGATACACCCTAGATTGAGGGTGAGTTTATTTGATGTTTATTTTCTAACATTCTAGATATTCATAAGGTTCTGATAAGACTTGTGAGTTGTGATAAGACTTGTGACAACATGAGTTTTGTGTCACAAGTTAGATGCCAAGGAATTATTATATGTGATATCCTTGTGTCAATCCTTATTAGATCAAGGAGTACTCTTTAATTTTTGGCTTGTCATCTAGGTCCAAATCATGCATGATATATATGGGATGTTGTCTATAGGGCATAAAATCATGGGGCCTATTATTTTACTAAGTTTTTGGATAGATGAGTGGTTTCCCATGTATCAGCCAACTAGATTGTCTCTTGTGGTCAATGATAGGTTACATCAAGTCATAAGGTAGAGGGAGGACCATGTAGCTTAGGTCATGCCCCATGTTTTATATTTTTAGACTATCACACAAAGAGAGATTGTGTGGTATCCCTACATGCACATTCCTACTAAATGGCCTAGTTGGTCGGCCATTTCTATAGGTTTGGCACAGGTGTAGATCATGGGATATTACACCTCATGGGTAGAGACACATTCAATGGTATACTTTTCAAGGTAGGCATGACATAGTAGAGACCTAAGAAGGAGGGGAGGAGGATGAGTACCAATGGAGATACATGTGATTAGGACATAGTGGGCTAGATAACGAATTGCTTGAGCATGGTAATAGGTAGTAATGGGACTAGTAGGAGGAGATAACATGCATGTGGATGTAGGGTCATAGTAGGATCCATAGTATGGACTGTAGTAGTAATAGCAACAATGACCACCCCAGCCACACTGCAAACAAAGGCACTATCGATGAGAGTAGGTGTAGGTGAGGGATATAGTGTAAGAGGAACCAATATTTATTCTAGGACATAGTTGCTCCATAGAGGCACCACTAAGGAGAGGATCATGGTGTGCTTAAGTGTTGAATCCTAGCTTTGTACTAGTGTGGAGGTGACCTATGGAGGAAGTGCTCAACATATGATAAAATGGAGAGACCATACTCGATAGGTGATAAAATAGGGATATGGTGATTGGTTACACCAACACCAATGAGAAATGTTGTAATTTTTATTTTAAGCTTTGATAGTAGACACTAGTTGAATTTGGATTATAGTCGATAAACAAATTTTGAGATATTTATGTGATCTAATGCCTATCTAGTTTGGGTTTTGTAAATCCTATGATTAAGAAGATAAAATGTGGATCTCTAGTTATGGTAGTACACCATGAAATTTTATATGGGTGATGGTTCCATATGACCCCACCATATTGGATGATCTTATGATTCCATCAACCCTAGCCTTGATGGGTTGGTTTAGACTAGTGGGGGAGGCCACAAGGTAGTTGCAGGAATGTAGTGATGGATTGAATCCACTAGCACCACTTAGGAGAGGAAGAGGCACAAGCCTATCATTGAAGAGAGTGGCACACATGGATACCACTATCCAACATGAATAGGTATAGGCCTAGGTGGCCAATCTATAAAGATATATATTAGGTTTGAGATCCTGAACTACCTTGTTATAGGATACCATTTAAAGGGGACAATCCCAGTCATCTATGGGCATCATGGCTAGTCACAAAATATTATGGATGGAGCCTAGCCTTAGAGATGGATCTATTTTTTTTATTTTTTACTTGGTATTATATAAAACACATGATACACACACACACACACACACACACACACACACACACACACACACACACACACACACACACACACACACACACACACACACACACACACACACACACACACACACACACACACACACACACACACACACACACATTTATTTTTAGAGCTATATTTGATCACATGAGTTGTATATGGTTATGGATGTTGATGCATGAATATATTTATTTCTATTACATGTATTTGGCTTTGATTGTATATTCTATGGGAAATATATGTTAAGTGTTTTATTTTATATCATTATGTGATACACATGCATGGTTAAAAATAAAAAGTCAAAAAATGATTTGGAAAAGTATAAGTAATCAAAAAGAAATTTACTACACACTATATCATGATGGAAAATATGTAATAAAAAAATATTACTAAATATAATAAATTTAAGATGGTAAAAACGGTAGCAAATGTTTGTAAACCATGTAAAATATTTTCACCAAGTTAAAACAAGTAAAATCACACTATATTACATTGGGAAGTATGAAAATAATGTAATAAAATAGAAGGCATATGAAAAACAAATGGTAAAAAAAAATTAAGTCAATAAATCATAGTAAATCATGTTGGGAAGTATAAAAGAGAAACAAAATTGGAAAAATGAACTTAAATTGATCACATTAATTCAAACTCGAAAGTATGAGTAATTTAAGAAAATGGGTGTAAGCATGCATGTGATCATAAAATAAGAAGATAAAAGTGAAAGATCAATGAATTAATCATAAAACATACTATATCAAGATGGTAATCATGTCAATCATTTGTAACTCATAGTCAATCACTACTTAACTCAAATTTGATACATGTAATTTCATTGTGACTTGGGTATTGGAATACTTTATGAGGAAGGCCTTGTCCTATCTATGGTCTTACACTAAAACTCATAAAAGGAACATGAATGAGGTGTAAAATGATTTTAAAATATGGTTAAATATGGTAATATGTGAGGAATGCTTGGTCCTATTTAATATTATTCCTGTTGTTAAAGTTTGGCATTGATATTGTCATTGATGTCAAAGGTTCTTAAGAAAGGCTTTCATGAGGTCATTGAAGAATGTTCTTGTTTGATAGAATCATTAAGAGGTATGAAATTATTTGAGGATCATTTTAGAGATATGATTAAGCTATAATATTATCAAAAAGTTTTTCAAGGTCAATTTTCAAGTTTCAAGAGCTTGAGAATCCTAGTCATGACATTGGTCATTGCATGAAAAAACCTTGTGAGAAGGTATGAGTTTGGTGGCTTGGTGAGATGGATGCACAAAGGCATAATATTTTGTATGATTTTTTTTGAATTTTTATATAATGCATTAGATTAATCATGAGAGTCTCAAAGTGAGGCTACAAGCGTACGACCTACATACCTAGTATGCAACTAGACCACCTCTAGACCTTGCTTGGCCTAATGAATCATCACGATCTATTTTCAACGAATATGAATTATGTTTGAAATTTTTCCATAATGTGATTTTTTTTTATCATCTAAGTTAGGTTGAGAGTTCATTAAAATAGGCTTAAAGGTTAGTTTCAAGGTCTAATGTGGTTTGCAGGTCAAGGTCCAAGCAAGCAATGATAGAGATGGTGGCCAAATGAGGTATGAGTTTCAAATTTTAAGAAAATAATGATAATGTGATCATTTTAAATGGTTTTATATGTTTTCTTAAGTTTTTTTACTAAGTCTAAGGTCAAATTTTTCAAGAAAAGACATGAAATGTGGTTTTTAGGTTTTCCAAGTGCATAGAATGAAGGGTTCTCAACTTGAGAAGGAATTTCAAGTGTTCATTGGCATGTGTAACCTCTACATGGGAACTTAATTTGTTTAGGATATATGGGGAAGGGTTATAGATAATATCTCTAGGCATTAATTTTGTAAATGAGGGGTAGTCCTTTATGAACAATCATTAATACCATAAATAGTGTTAACCCTATCTAAAACCCTAACAATGACCTAAAGTGAAAAATATTGTTATAAATTTCTCATAATGGTTTGGTATGAATATTTAAGTTATTTTAGGTTGTATTAAACTCACACATGCACCTCCAGATGTGATTGGTTTGTCAGGTGAGTGAGTGGACCCTATAGAAAAGACCTTATTTCTCATAAATTTGTTTAGCAATCAGAGTTGACCATGTCAAAGTTTCTAATTAGATAGAGGGAAAAAAATTATACTTTTATTTGATTTAAATGGTGGTTTATAATCAATATTTTTATCCCTCAACTGTGTCAAACTAGTAATACAAGTTGACCAATCACTAACATGCCAAATGATGCAAATAATGAGAAACCCAGGCAAAAGTGAGAAGGTAACTAGGGATGCATTATCATGGATTATGGATGAATAAAAATGCATTAATAAATTTTTAAATATTCATAATACATGTTCATGTTGGATATAATTTTTTTAAATCATTTTATATAACAAAAAATTGCTTTCAAGTTGACTTGTCTAGCTCAGTGAGGTCTGTGTATAGTGAGGTCATGAGATTGGTCTACAAGACCAATATTTATAGTAGAGATTATGATATTTTTGTTTTATTTTGTTCTAAGTATGTTTTATGATATTTTTCATGAATTTTAAGTCCTTTATTATGTTCTATTAGGTGTCATAATTTCATGTTTCCATGACTTTGATTGTAGGCTAATTGGCAGTTCTAAGTGGGCATTTTGTAGAGAAGGGTTTGAGTCATTTTTCCCTCAGTGTGAATTATAAATAATATTTTTATTTATTTGAGGACATGTGGATTATTTATATGTGATATTTTTCCATGGATATTTTTCAAAAGTGTGTTTATGATTCAATTATTCAAGATAGACTTTTTGGGTATGCACAAGCCTAATTGTGAACAATACTAATGGTGTAATTCAAGTGGTGGTTGGAGATAAAATGTGTCATGGACATAATATGAGAATATTATTGGTATATTTTAATGAAATATGATTCTTTCCTACCATGTGATATTTTTGAGAGTGTTCCAAGGATTTCAAAGGGTAATGTGTACTAATCAATTCGTAATTGAATTAGATCTCCTTAAGGCCTAAAAGGGGTTTTAGTCATATATGATATGAAAAAACTATTGTAGTGTTTTATTAATGTTTTTTTCATGTCCTAAGGCATATTTTATTTAAAATATAAGTGGTAAAGTGTGTATGTCTAACCAAGAGGTGTATAATCAAGAGCCTGATATAAGAATAAAGCCTAATATGCCTAATTGGCTTGTTAGAGAACATGTGAATTGAAGAGAAAGATATATACATTTAAAGAGATAAATGAGGTATTATATACCATCATCAAGGTGCATAAAAATTATCATGAAGACATAACAGGGGTACTATAGATGAATATAAAGGTCAAACAATCTAATCTATCTTGAAGAGACCTAGTTGAGCGAAGGAGCCTAAAAGGTAGTTTGAGAGGGAAAAGAGTGTGAAGAGATGAAAAGGTGGTCATCATCAATTTTTTGAGAAAAAATATTCCCTAAAGGTGATCAAGGAAATTATGGGGATAAGTTTTTGTTGAGTCATCTAAGGGGTTGGTACCTCCTTGCAAGTAGATGTTTGTTAAAGCCTAATCAAGTGGGTGCTTGGCTAGTTGGGGTGGGTACTCCAAGTGAATTTGGTTCTTCACTAAATATTTATATTTTTATTATAAAATAGTATTTAATTTGTAAATATCAGTGGGTTATCTTCCCCTTGATAGTTTCTCACTTAAATATGTGTTTTATGTGTTATTCTCTTATCTCACGCTCATGGCTCTTAATGTGTTATTAGTTTACTATATTACTTTGATAGTTCATGAATGATAAAGTAAATTTGTAAAAGGTTTTTAAGACTTATTCACCCCCACCCTCATATATTTTGATTTCAATAATTGGTATCAGAGCTTAGTCCTTTGAGGTAAGTCTAACATCTTGAAGGTGATCCTAAAAAGCACAAGAATGTCTTGTGATCAATAAAAAGAAGACAACATGTATGATGAATAAGTCTACTATGATAGTGAATAAGGAGAAGTTAAAGTGGACCTTGAATATGAGCTCATAATTTCCCTTAATTATTTGAAACATCTTGATAATACTATCAAGGATCTCAAGAGTCAGTTAGAAGGGGTCAATACAAGGTTTAAGTCAAAGAAAGTTGAGTATAACCATTTGAAGATAGAGATAGATTAATTGAAGGTTGAGCATGAGAATATCATATAAAAAATTATAAATTTTGAGATAGAGTAGGAGAATTTCAAACAAGTAAATAGTAATAACATGAAAATACCAATCAAGTAGTCCAATGTTATTAAGGATAAGTCTTCATGGAACCATGGTAAGTATAAAAATGTTGTTTTCTACATATATCACAATAAAAGACACATTAAAATATTCTAATATAATATATTTAGAAGTACCACAAGATTAAACAAGACATATAAAGCTCCTATAATGTATAATAAGGATCAAACATTGGTATGGAATCTAAAGCATGTTAGGACAGATCATATTGAGCTCAAGAGGTAAGATGGATTGTTTTCTAAGGAAGAATAGAAGACCAAAAAGGATTATATGCTAACTCAAAATGCCTTTCACATTAAATATGAAGGCATGAAATGTTATATAGATATATTTTTTTCAAGCCACATGATATGAAACATAAATATGTTCATCTCATTAAATAAGAATGTTACAAGAACAGTGAGGTTTGGAGACAACACAACTGCCAATATAGTTGGCAAGTGTGTCTTGAGTTTGGACATTGGAAAGACCAAACAATAAAAGTTTTGTATGTGGAAGGTTTAAAACATAAACTTATTAGTGTAATTCAAATGTTTAATCAAAGGTACACAATAACCTTTCATGATAGATGGTGTGAGATAAGGATATCCAAATCAGGAAGGATAATTTCCAATGCCAAGATGACTTATAACAACTTATATGTATTAAATGATATCAAGAAGAAGAGATGTTTTATGAGTAATATATATGAAATTTAGATATGAAAAAAAAGGATAGGTAACCTAAACTTTGGCAACCTAGTCAATATTATCACTAAGAAGTCTGTGAAGAACAAGCCTAAGATCACCAAACCTATAAACATATTTTGCAAGTCATGTCAACATGGTAAGAAAACCAGAATAAGGTTAAATTCCAAGAAGTACTCTACTACAAGACCCTTAGATTTAATACACACTAATATCTATGGGCCTACAAGAATTCAAGTAAATAGCTACTTCATGTTAATCATTGATGATTACATAATAATAACATGGATTGCATTCTCAATAGAAAAACTAGAAGCTCTTGAAAATTCAAGGCATTCAAGGGTCTTGTTGAGAATGATAAGAATGGGAGGTTAAGTGCCTAATATCTAATATAGGATTATATTTTTGGTCTATTTATCTTGATGAATTTTTTTAGGTTCATGGAATAAGGAGATAATTATTAGCTATTAAGACACCTTAGCAGAATGGGTAGTGGAAAGGAAGAATAAGATAGTTCAAGAGATGGATAAAATTATGATAATTGATTCTATATTATCTAATGGATATTGGATAGAGGTAGTAAGCATTATTATCTACATTTTAAACATATTACAAACAAGTACTAATGGAAACAAGATTTCTTATGAACTATGGAAGGGTAAACCTACCAATGTGGAACACTTTCCAGTGTTTAGGAGAAAATTTTCATCAAAAGAGATGATGAAGACTTGGGAAAGTTTGATTCTAGATCTGATGAAGTCATATTCTTAGGATACTCATCAATCAGCTTAGCCTATATATGTTATAACAAGAGACTAAAAAATATAGTGGAAAGCACCAATGTGAATATTGATGAGACAAGGAAATCTCACTCCCAGTCAAAGAAAACTTTAGAGAATCTAGACTTTAAGAATGAAGAGGAGACTATAGAGTTTGATGAATAAGAAGAAGAATTTAAAGAGAGATAGGACTTAAAAGGACCCAAAATATAGATTCAAATAGATCACCCTAAATCTAAAATCATTGGAAACAATAATGTAGGTATGCAAATAAGGAGAAGATTGGTAAGTAATATAAATCAAGATAATGTTGCTCTATTATCCAAAATTGAACCTAAGAGTCTTATACAAATAAGCAAAGACAAATTTTTGATAGGTTTTATGAATGAGAATTATACCAAATAAATAAGAATGAGACTTGGGAACTAGTTCCTAGGCCTAAAGACAATAATGTCATGTGCAAAAAATGGGTGTTTTGAAATAAGTTGAATGAATATGGAGAATTCACTAGTACCAAGGATAGATTTTCATGCAAGGGATATGCACAAGTTGAATGGGTAGACTTTGAGGATACATTTTCACTAATATAAATATTATAGGCCATCATATTGTTTCTAGCATATGCATGATTTAAGGTATACTAGATGGATGTCAAACATGCCTTTTTGAATGGTAATTTGGAATAAGTCTACATTGAGAAACCTGAAGGGTTCTCACTATTAGATGATAAAGACTATGTTTGCAAATTGAAAAGACTTGTCTATGGTATAAATAAAGCTACTAGAGCTTGGTATGATAGGTTGGACAAGTATATGTTGGATCAAGGATTTAAAAGAGGAGTTGCAGATAGTAATCTATACATCAAGACAAAAGATAACCATCATTTGATAGTTGTCTATGTGTATGATATCATCTTTTATGGAAATAATGAAAACATGACCAAGACCTTTTTAGAGTTGTGAATAAAGAGTTTGAGATGTCCATGTTAGGAAAATTATTATTCTTTCTTGGGATACAAATCACTTAATATGAAAAAGGTATATTCATCTCACAATCCAAGTACATAAGAGAGATGTTGAAGAAGTTTTAGATGGAAGATTGTAAGGGAGTTAGTACACCCATGATCATAGGATGTAAGTTGAGTAAGGAAGATGAGTCTTAAAAGGTCAATTATATGTCATATAGGTCAATGATTGGAATGTTTTTGTACACCACTTCCTCTAGACCTGACATCATGCAAGGAGTAATTCTTGTGGGAAGGTTTCAAGAAGATCCAAAGGAGAATCATCTACAAGACCTAACATCATGCAAGAAGTAATTCTTATGGGAAGGTTTCAAGAAGATCCAAAGGAGAATCATCTACAAACAATCAAAAGGATATTCATGTATCTCAAGGGGAGTATGGAGTATGGATTATGGTATCAAAGAAGAAAGGAGTTAAATTTAACAACATACATAGATGTAAATTGGGAAATAAGTATAGATAATAGGAAAAGTACTAGTGGAGGATCCTTCATCCTAGGTGGGTGCCTAGTTTTATGGATAAGGAAGATGAAACCATCAGTCACTTTATCCACTTGTGAGGTTGAGTATGTTGTAGAAAAATCATGTTGCACTCAGGTCCTATGGATGAGATAGACTCTAAAAGGCTAGAAGGTGGACTATCATGGTCCTAGCCATATCTATTGTGAATGTACAAGTGTTGTAAGCATCTCAAATAACCCTGTCATGCACTAAGGGACCAAACACATTACCATCATGTATCATTTTCTAAGAGATAAGGTAAGTGAAAAAAGTGTCAAAATTGAATATGTTTATACATAGGATAAAATTATAAACATCTTGAGTAAACCACTTCTAGAGGTAACTTTTGAACATCTAATATAGGAATTGGGTGTAATTTTTGCCCCTAGTAATCATTGAAAAAGTCAAGTACTTAGGGGGAGATAATAATGATCATTATCTCAAATAATAGGTGTTTTTTTAAAATAAGGTATGCATGGAGATAATGGGATCATGTTTTTATTATGTCTCAAAAACTAATATGTCTTATGTGTTGAGTATTTTGGTTGCAAGGAGTGTGATCCAAAGAGTTTCAGACATCACTTTGTAGTATAATTCAAAGGGAGAGAAAGACCAAAATGGGGAGATAAGAATGATTATTATACAATATATTTTTCCTTTAATGACAAAGGGGGAGATTAATGAGCATTGTTCCTGTTGTTGAATTTTGGCATTGATGTTGTCATTAATGTCAAATATTCTTAAGAAAGGTGTTCATGAGGTCATTAAAGAATGTTCTTGTTTGATAGCATCATTAAGAGGTATGACATTTTATTAAGAGAATGTAAGACATATGAGCAAGATATAAGGGCATCAAGAAGTTTTTTAAGGTCAGTTATCAAGTTTCAAGAGATTGAGAATCCCAGTCATGACATTATTCATAACATGAAGAGACCTTGTGTGAAGGTATGATCTTGGTGGCCTAGTGAGATGGATGAAAAAAGGCATAAGAGTATGTATGAGGTTTTTATATCATGAATATGAGGCATTATATTGCTCATGAGAGTCTCTAATCGAACCTACAAGGGTAGGACCTACAGACCTTGTATACAACTAGACCACCTCTAGACCTTGATGGGCTTCATGAGGCATCATGATATATTGTCAAAGAATATGAAGGATGTTTTAAATTTTATGAACATGTTATATGTTGTGTGAGCATGCAAGTGATGTGGAGAGTGCATGAAAAGAGGCTTGAGGATCAATTTCAAGGCCTAATGTGGTTTGCATGTCAAGGTCCAAGCAAGCAAAGAGAGAGATGGTGGCCAAATGAGGTATGAGTTTCAAATTTCAAGATAAGAATGAGAACGTGAGAATTTTTAATTGTGTGATAATTTTTCCTAGGTGTGTTTATCAAGTATGAGGTCAAAGTTTGCAAGAAAAGGCATGAAAAGTGGTTTCAAGATTTTTTAAGTGCATAAAATGAAGGGTTCTCAACTTGAGGAGGACTTGCAAGTGTTCATTGGCATGTGTAACCTCTGCATTGAAACTTACAATATTTAGGATATATGGGGAAAGATCCTAGATAATATCTCTAGCTATTTGTTTTTGAAATGAGGGATAATACTTTATGAATAATCATTAGCACTAGAAATAGTGTTAACCCTCTCTAAAACCCTAATAATGACTTGATGTGAAAGATATTATTCTAAAGTGATCATAATGGTTTGGTATGACTATTTAAGTGATTTTATATTGTAATAAACTCTCACAAGCACCTCTAACTATGATTGGATTATCATGTGAGTGAGTGGACCGTATAGGAAAGGCCTTATTTCTTGGAAATTTATTATAGAAATCAAAGTTGACCAAGTCAAAGTTACTAAATGGATGGAGGAAAAATATTGAGACTTATATTTAATTTCCATGGTGTTTTCTTATCAATTTATATATCTCAAGTTTTCTAAACTGGTCATATAATTTGACTAGTTGCTAATAGGCCTAATGATGCAAATAATGAGAAACACATGAAAAAATGAGAAGGTAATGAGGTATGTGTTAACATGGATTAATGATGAATATAAATCAATGAAGGATTTCTTAAAGATCTGTAATACATGTTCATTTTGGATAGAAGTTTTAGAAATCATTGTAAATAGAAAAAAAAATCTCTCAAGTTGATTTGTCTAGCTCAGTGAGGTTTGTGTATAGTAAGGTCATGAGATTGGTCTAAAAGACCAATATTGCCATTAGAGATTATGATATTTTTATTTTAGGTTGTTATAAGGATGTTTTAGGTAAATTTTAAATTAAGTTTTAAATAAAGAGAGAAAATAAAATCAATACAAGTATAGTTGAAAAACCTATTTGTTTATGTGAAAATTTAATTAGAAGATTGTGAGAGCTCCTCTTTGGCTTGGGAAGAAGACCTATGGATAGGAAAGAACTTAGGAAAACTTGTTTGTTAGATAGATAGTTGGGTGGATTGCCTAGCGATAGCTAGATCCTAAAAGCAAAAGATTTTTTAGGGGCTATCAATCCACATGTTTTAAAAAATCAAGTTGATAAACTAGAAAGAAAGTATTTGCATCAATAATCAAAAGGTATTGAAATTGAATACAAGAAAGATTGATAGAAAGGTAGACTATAAATAATTTAATTAGTGCAAATAGGTTGGGGTATGCTTCAAAAAATTAGAACGGGTTATGTGAGTGGTTGGAAACACAAAAAAGTGAATTTGGTTGGGTATGGGTGGGTAAAATTAGCTTGCTATTTTTTATACCATAGTTGATCATCAGTGATTAGGGTAAGCATTGATGGTTAGGCCTGATCATCGATGGTTGGGTCCAACCATCGGTGGTTGACTATGAAATTCTAGTTTTGATTAATATAAGATGATGGGATTCTATAGATGAATTTTAAGAGTTAGGCAAGGGCAAGATTGATTTTAAAATGGAATAAAAATACATGAATAGTAATAAGCAAGTACTTGCCTTACCAGAAGTCAATTGGGTAGATGGTTCATGTAGTTATCCTATTGGTGAAATCTAGATCAATTTCAATAGAGTAATGGTACCTGAAAGCTTAGTTGAGAGATGACAACAAGTTGGCTCTCAATAAGATGGTTGATAATGCTTGATAATGTTGATGATGCTAATTGACCTAATTGACCTACAAAAGAAAACTCTTGAATGCCTAAGCTCCTGATAATTATTGTAGATGGATTTGACCTCCCAGGCCTTTCTCTCTTATAGACATAATAAACAGGTAGAAGTTAAGGTGTAACTAGGTCATCTAAATATAATTTATACATGAAAAGGATCACAACAAAAATTAGAAAAGGTATATTTAAAAAAAGGTCAGTAGTGCTTGCATGCTCTTGGTGAGAAATTAGATCTTGACCATCAATGGTCAGGGGTTTCCAAGGTTGACCATTGATGGTCGACGATCAGGGTCCCCAAAGATAGGGTATTGAAGGCCATAGTTACTTAGTTAGGTGCAATTGAGTGAAAATTGGTTAGTTTAGGATCAATAGGTATAGGTTGGTCCTAAGAGGTTTTAGGGGTGCTTCTAGGGCTAGTTTGACATTTAGAATCATATGTGTGTGGATTTATGGTGTCTACATTTTACCTCTTTTTATTGTGTGGCTTGCATGAATGAGTTGAAAAATAAAAAGAGAGTATGTTTCATGGGTTTGGTTTCCTTGAGAGTGGATGGAGGTGTTCCCCCTTAAACCAAGATTTAGTGAGGTGAAGCTAAAGCAAGTACATGTCTAATAAGTGGTAGATGGTGAGTCACTAGGTGGCGACATGAAGTTGGGCATTAGAGATGTAAATGTGCACATAGAATACAACAAAATGTGTGATAGAAAAGATCATACATAGACTAGGTTTCCAATGTTGGTAAAAATAAGGGTTAGTGTAAAAAAATATAAGTGATGAGTGAATTGTGTGGTTGTGTATAGCAGGGTGGTTGAGAACACTCATAAATGAAAGTCTTCTAAGTTACATCTATGTATCTGGTGGGTATCCAAAGCAAGAAGTGATCCCAAGGAAAACATAAATGGGTCAAGTGTCATAGGTATCTAAGGTAGGAAGTGCTCTTGAGGAGACATAAATAGGTTAGTATGTACAAGGTGGCACAAAATGCAAAAAGGTCAACATGTCAATGTTGTCACTATGGCCAAAGGACCAAATGATAAGTGTCACAAAATTATGTGACAGATGGGCCAAAATAGACCAATGGCAAGGTGATGAGATGCTCAGGTTGGTGGGAGAAAGGCACCTCTTAAGTAGGCAAGAACTTAGTGTAGTTATGTTAGGATTTGGGAGCTTACAAGTAAAAAGTGGAATTGGGGATATAAAGGGTTTCTTGATCATCAAAAGTTAGGGTCCCCAGAAGGTGATCATCAATAATCATGTTGATTTTTGATAGTTAGGGGAAACCTTAAAAATTTAAGGGGTAAAAGTAAAAAACAAAAGTTAATTTGTCATTGTAACTGTTGGGCATTATTTTACTAAGTTCTTAGTTATTTCAGCACTTTGTAAGGAAAGTATTTACTGAGGTGGGTGTTTCTCATTGGACAGAGGCATGTGGATGATTACGTGGGTCCAGGATGTAGGGAGCATGAAGATGTGGCCAGGCACCTACTCATAGGCTCAAACTATAGAGGAGGTCATGGAATGAGGTAGGGGTTCATTTAAATTGGTAGTGTAGTTTGATTATGCTATTTTGAATTTGTTTAGGTTGGGTAGGTGTGAAAATTATTTTTTTGGCCTATGTTCCTTAGGTAGGGTTTTTGGAGGTTTTGGTCAAAATTATGGGTAAAGTGTTAAATTGAAAGGGTAGGTAGGGTAATTGGGTGGAATGTTAGCTGGGTAAGGTGATTAGGTTAGTGTATTTCAAGTTTTGTTATGGTTTTGGGCCTTGGGGTTATGGGTATTTTGGCCATGGAACACCCATAGGTGACCGTCAATGGTCAGCACCCTAAGAACTAGGGGTCTCCAACCATTGGTGGTCAGCATGACCACTAGTGGTTAGCCATGATAAGGTGGGGTTTTAAAGGTGTTTAGGACTTAGGCATGGTTTTAGCCTAGAGTCTAATGGTTAGGTTTAAGATAAGTGGTTAGGCCTAAAGTTCAATTAGCTAGGTTGTGTGCAAGGGGTAAGTGAGGTCCAATATGTCAGGGTTAGGGGTGTATTTAAAAGATAGGTTAGACTAAAATAGTTAGATCTAAGCTAAGCTTTTTTAATGTCATGAAGGCTTGACAATAGATATAGATACATGATCGTGTGATGTAGATCTTCCCTACACTAATTTAGGGGATGACTATTGATGATCAGGAATATATAGAGGTAATAGGGCTAGGATGGATGAGGCACTACTCACATGCCTAGGGATGCATCCATGATAGTAGTGATCATTGAGATATGGAATCCTAATACCAATACCTTCTTGCTATTGATTGGGAAGATGACTATTCTCTCAAAGGATATCCATAAGATCACTCAACTCCCATTATGTGGTGAGGTAATCTACTAGATTAAGAAGGAGGAGTGGGATGAGTATGTGGATTACTTATATGGAGACGATAGTGACTAAGTCCACTGGCACTCTAGAGGGTTTAGTTATATAACACTATATGAGAGGTCTCTTTAAGAGAGGAGACTTATGATGATGTCAATGATCATGGTTACTTACTTTGGGTTTCTAGATTATAATGGTGGGATATTCCCTTATGTATTACTGGTTATTTTGGTTGATTTATTACTTGGGAGGTTAATATTTGGTTGGGTCTCAGTGATGTTGGTCTAGATTTATAGAAAGTTGTGGGGATTCAAACACCATAGGAGGTATGGCAATAGCATGGGCATGGTTCTACATTATTGGGACTATGAGCACATTTAGGTTCTATGGCCAATGGGATTGCCATTGATGGGGTACATACAATTGGAGTTCCCTATGGTGTTTATGAGGTGGAAATATGACTATGTTGCATCAAGGGTTGAAGGTGGAGCACATGATATTGAGTGGTTTAGGGATGCCCTAGGTGGATTGGTAGCTATGGACATCATATTCAGATCATACCTATAATAACTTATCTAGATAGGTTATAAGAGGGAGACCCTCACTATACAGAGTTACAGGTGGATAGTGGGCTACCAAGAGGGTGATGTTGAGTTGATTCCCTTTGATCGAGTGTGTTACCAATTTAGCTTATTATTGGGTGTACCAGGTCCACATCCATGATATAAAAGGTAAGACTCAAAGGTTTAGTTACCAATGCCCTAGCCTATTCAAAAAATTCTAGATGATGGGTTTGAGGAGATTCTTATTAGGTCTCCCATAGATGATACATGGCATACAAATAGATATATAGATTGGTACTAGTATATCTATGTAGCAACAGATGTAGGTGTAGATGATGGAGGGGTGGCACTGCTGGTTGTAGATCTAGCCAACCAAAGTTTATAGGTAGGGGTAGCATTGGTTAGGTCTCAATCTCATGTATAAGTTATATAGGGATAGGTGGCCACATTAAAGGGTTAAATTCAAACATTACATGGGTAGCTCACTATTATTATAGGTGAAAGAGATCTACTCAAATAAAGGGTTGGGGTAGGTGTAGCAAAATTAGGGGGGCATTAGAAATAGTTCCCCAATCATGTTATCTAGATACCATTATAAAGCTTAGATATTATGAGGTGATGGTATTAGACTAGCTGCCCCAAGCTATGAGGTATGTAGAGTACACAACAAGCTTGGTTGATGGGCCATCGATATCTACTCTGAGTTAGTGGGCATATATAGTGGGATAGATAGGGGTCCTAGGGGGACCACCACCAAGTACAATTATAGGCATAGATGGGGCCATTGGTAGTAGTGTAGGCCCATGATTATGTTGAGATATGTTATTTTGATGTATTATTTTGATATTGGCTTGCATGCTGATGTAACGAGATATATATGTTTTTAAGAGATATTGACATATCATGACATGTATTATTATTTGATGATTTTATGTATATAATGTATGTTTCTTGATGTTTATGAATAATGGATGGTTATGGTTTATGATTTTGGCTTATGGTTTTAGTTCATGTTTATGGTGTGTCATGTAGTAGCTTAGGTATGTGATGCTAGAAACTTAGCTATGATGATCTAATTTTGCTCATGGTTATGATAAGATATGTTATGGATGGATACATCTTATGGATTTATTGATGGTTAAATGGGTAGAATGGGAAATGTATATGCCCTGATGTTTGGCTTAGCTATTTGGTTTATGCTCGTGATGGTGTAATGACATGCTTATGATTTATGATGTGACTGGTGTTCATGGTTTTTTATGATATGTTTACGTTGTGTGTGACTCATTAATAGATATATGCCATTGCTTGTTGGTAGAGTTCATGATGTTTATGATTTTGATGTGATGTTTGTTGTTCATGCTCATAGTGATAGGCCTACTTAAACTAATAAAAGATAAGCAAACACGATGCCTTCTCATTGGTAAAGACTAACATGAAACCTAAAGTTGGATTGGCTTAGTGAAAACAAGCCTTTCCAATGCTTTGTATTACCATGCTTATGTTGATAGATAGGGATCTAGATTACATTGTGTCAAGTAATCTCATATTACCTTGCATATGATATGTGGAGGGAGAATGGGTGAAATTGGAACCATTAGGGAGACTAATATGCCTTTTTGATAGGTGTCCAAAGAGGTAGTATAAACAAGTCTATGTCCATATATAAAGTGTAGATTGATCCATGTAGTAAGTCTACTAAGGAGATCTAATTACATCTTTCCAAGATTAATATTGTTATGAAAGCCGATTACATCTTTCCAGGATTACTATGTCTAAAGAGGTAGTATAAACAAGTCTATGTCCATATATAAAGTGTAGATTGATCAATGTAGCAATTTTACTAAGGAGAGTTGATTACATCTTTCTAGGATTACTATTGATATGAAAGCTGATTACAGCTTTCAAAATTATTTTAATCTTTCTTTTGCTTTTACTTTTACTATTTGCTTGAGGTCGAGGAAGCTAATTGATGGGAGAAGATTCCAAGAAACTACTAGCTTTGCTAAATGTTTTTACTTAGCCATTATTCAAAGGGGTGGTCTACATTTATGTGCCTAATACAAATGTTTTTGATAGTTTTCCTTCAAGGGAGAAATGCACCTTACATTTTGTAACTTCAAATAAGTTTTCAATAGCTACCCTTTAAGGGAGTAGTTTGTAAATGCTAAGAATGACCCATGATTCATTTTTTTGATATTTGATAATGCTTGTAATTTTGTTTGATTTGCTTGATGATAGACTTTACTATATATGCTCAATGGATTACCTTTATGAGGTAAAAACTAAGCTAACATGAAGGTTTAGTAGGTGAAAAGGAGGTATTGGTGACAATGACCATAGGAACTGATCTCAAAGAGATGGGAAGTACTATGAGAATTATGTTACAGATAGAGCCATAGTATCCATAGTTTAATATTAGGATATAATTGTAATATATAATCACATGATTTAGTTTTAGTTGGTTTCCCTTAAAAAGAGGAAAATGAATGTGGTTTCAAGGGACAAGCTTGAGTTATACAAATGATGATTATGATCCCTACCTAACAATAAAAAAGACACATGTGTGAAGCATTGAGAGGCTCAAGTTATGGTTTATCTTCAAGAGAGGACAAATGATAAGATCCTAATACATACTTATGGGTAATTATGTAGAGTCCAAGCTAATTTAAAACAAATTTTTCCCTTTTGCTTTTCTCCATATTAGTTACATGTTGGTTTTTTGAGGACAAGATATCTAGTGTTAAGTTCTCAAACTTTCAGATGTTTTTTATAGGCATGTTTGATTCATTCTTGATAGACACGAATATGGAAAATAGTGGCCAAATGATGCTCATAAAGTATATCAAGTTGAGTTAAACTTTCTTAATGATAATCATTTTTTGAAACAAGGTCATTCAAAGATATGTGAAGAGAAGGTATTTGGACTTCAAGAGGCAATACAGCCTCAGATCTAAACATGAGAGAAAAAGACATAAAACCTATAAGATTTTGGATGCTAGTGTGATATGCTCATAAGGTGAAATAGATGTGGAAGTGGCAATCCTAACCTGAGGCATTAACCATTTTGGTAAGCATGTTTTTAAGGGTTTTGTTAGAGACTTTAACTTGCTGATTTGCTTGTGAGAGATAAGGTGACAAAAAGCTAAATTCAATACCAAATAAATCACAAAGGCCTTGAACTTTCTTATTTTTGAAATATTTACCATTGTTAGTGATGATCTTATGGGGAACACTGAAATGGTAGATGATGTAATGGGTAATAAATTTGATAATCTTTTTAGCTTTTATTGAGACAAGGGGAATATATTCTACCCATTTGGAAAAATATTTGGATGTGGTAATGATAGAATGATGTCATTGTGAATATTATGGGTTGATTTCATCGATAAGGTCCATACCCCATTGTGAAAAGGGCTAAAATTTTGCAAAAAAATGAAGACTATTGGTACGTGTGTGATGTAAATTAGTGTGTTGTTGACACTTGACACACTTTTTCACATAATAACAATAATATTTGTTAAGGGGGGCCAATAATAACTTAGGTGGAGGATGAATTTATCCATAGCAAGTCTACTAAAGTGGCCCCCATAGATACCCTCATGTATCTCTTTGATAGTGTGAGAGGCTTCTAGACTATGAAGGCAAAGGAATAGGAGGCCATCAAAACCACATTTATAGAGAATTTCACCTAGAATGGCATAATAGGATGTGCTCTAGATAAATGCCCAACATGAATTCATAGAGGGGCTAGAGGGAATTATGGCAAGGTGAAGGTAGTCAAAATTTTGTTGATACCAAAGGTTAGGCAAAATCTCTTCCATACTAAAGATGGTTTGCAAATCTAATTTGGTGTAGGAAGGTTTGTTGAGGTGATGGACAATGACTGATAGTTTGGATTTTTAAGGTTCCAATGGGATTTGAAAGGTAAGAGAAGTCATAGTATTAAAAAACATTTTGGTAGATCATGGGGTGGTTTGAATATGGTAGTATTCAAATGAGGCTAAAATTTCTGTGACTAGTTATCTATATAATTGCATCATTTCATTATTACACTAGTAAATGTTATTGACTTAGTTGACCACCAGTTGGGAGTCACTAAAGATATCGATTATTTTTACTCCAAGGGCTAAGGTAGTTTGAAGACCTATTACTAGGGAACCATACTTGGCCACATTGTTGGTACATCTAAAGTAAAGTAAAAATGACAAAGGAAGTGGTTCACCAATGAGGGGGATATGTATGATATTGGCTCCTCCACCACACTAACATTTGGAGCCATCAAAAAACATGGTTATGTGATTGGTAAAATCCACTTGAGATGGATTTGTGATTGACTTGTCTATAAATTGAAGAGGGGGAGGTTGGTTGTTTGATAGGGGTGCCTCGACCAATTGGATGGAAATTAATTGCCCCTTAATTGAGTTCTACTAGAGGAACTCAAGGTCAAATTTAGATAAAAGCATGAGCCACTTAGCCATACACTAGTTTACGTATGATTTGAAGTGTATGTATTTGAGGGGGTCAGTATTAGTTATGACAAAAATTTTATGGTTAAGAAGGTAGTGATAAATTTTGGTGGCCATCAAGACTAGGGCCAAACATAGTTTCTCGATATGTGCATACCGAGTCTCATATTTGACAAGTGTGAGGCTAATTTGATAGATGGATTTCTCCTTATGTTGTTCATCTTGATGGGCATGCATTACCCCTAGGGAGTGGTCTATGATAGATATAAAGGTAGAAATGTTAGACATCCTTAGGAGGTGTAAGGATGGTGGAGATAGAAATTACTCTTTGAGTGCATCAAAGGCATTTTGACAATCAACATTTCATTTGAAAGAGATGTCCTTTTTCAAGAGGTGGTGGAAGGGTTGACACCGATCAAAGAGTTGGGAGATGAAGCAATGAATGGATTGATGTTTCCCTTGTAAGCTACAGAGTTGTTTAATATTGGTTGGAGGTAGCATCTTGAGGATGGCTTTGATTTTGGATGGATCAACCTCGATTCCTTGAAGGGAAATGATGAAGCCTAGAATTTTTCTTGAAGATACCCCAAAATACATTTCTTGGGATTGAAGCATATGTGACAGTGGATAAGTCACTCAAAGATAATCTTAAGGATGGGTAAATGGTCTTTGAAAAGCTTAGACTTCCTGATAAGGTCATCCACATAATCTTTAATGATTGTATGGATAATATCATGGAAAATATAGGTCATGACACGTTACTAGGTTGCATTATCATTCTTAAGACTAAAAGGCATGACTCTATAATATAAATACCCCCATGGAGTGATAAAGGTAGTTTTGTACTAATATTCATGGGAAATCAAAATATGATTATAACCCAAGAATCCATCCATGAGAGACAACATCTCATGGCTTACTATAAGATCGACAAGTAGGTCAATTCTAGGTAGAGGAAAGTCATCTTTTGGGTAGGTGAGGTTGAGGTCATGAAATTCCACATAGATATGTAATCCTGCTATGGATTTAGTGACAAGCACAATGTTTGAAACCCATTAGGGATAATCAATTGGTTAAATCAAATTAATAAGAAAGAGGTGTTAAATATCTTCTTTGACAAGGAGAGCTATGCGAGAGTGTATTTGGTGATGTTTCTATCTGACAGGTTTAGTGTCATGATTGGTTACAATGTTGTGGGTGGAAATGGTAGGGTCAATACTGGGCATGTTAGCATATGACTAGGTGAATGTAATATTATGGTCTTAGAGGAAGGTAAAGAAGTCATATAATTACCTAGGGGTGAGAGTTTGGCCAAGTTTGATAATATGGGAGTTCTTAGAAGTGCCTATGTCAATGCCCATGGTAGATTCATTCAACATGGTTGGGGTTTTTTGAGTTAAAGATTTCAAGATGGAGGAATCTGGTGTATCAAGGTAGGTGAGAATAACATCATCACCCTAACACTAAATAGTGTTAATGATAAGAGTCTCTTCTCCCACGAGTTTAGGATAGGACAAAGGGATGGATATGGATGCCCCTTCCCTTTGATAAGTTAGGGGGTTGAGGGTAATCATGTTTATGAAAAAAATTAGGTGGGATGATATCCTCACCCATAGGTGGAGGGGGTGTTGGTGAGGAAGGGGTCTCTTCTTCAACAATGGTATGGGTAGTTTATTTTACTTTCTTCTTATTGGGTAGAATGAAGCCAAGGCCATGCTTCTCATGAGGCTTTCAAGTCTCAATCGAGGTCAATGTGTGTGGGCCCTCATATCATCCCAAACCAAATCCCTTCCAAGCACATCTATGAAGGTATAGTTTGGTGAAGTCTGGGTTGTCCAAATAAGAGAAGGTGGAGGTGAACTGTTGAGGTGGAGAGGGAGTGGTGTCAACATTAAGTGGTTTATCGATTCCTCCATAGATAAAGTGATTTTGATAGCTTGAAGGCCCCAAGGGGGTAATGACTCTAATATTTGGGTCATAATATGGTTTGTGGTTGAGTTTCCCATATTATTGGGGAGTAAGGAGGGCATCAAGGGTGAGGAGATAGTATTATCCAAGGGTAAGTCATTGGAAATTAGGTTCAAAAGGATCAGTGATTGGTATCTAGTCTATGGGGATATAAAAACTAGTGGATGCCTCAGTAGAAGAGGAAGAAGTAATGGCTTTGGCTCCCATGGGTGAGGGCTTGATGGTTGTTGTTTGTATTACTTTGGATGGAGGAAGAAGAATGTCATTAGGTTAGTAGGTCATATTACATGCTAAAAAAGGGAAATGGTTAGCTTTTATGGTAACAATTTGACCTCCATGTTCAAACTTGACACAATGATGGAGGGTAGAAAGTACACATCTCATGCCCTAGATCCAAGGTCTCCCTAGCAAAACATTATACTAGAATTCACCTTTAGCCATATAGAAGAGTTTGGGGAGTGTGCGAGGTCCTAGCCAAATATGAAAGACAACAATTCCCAAAGTAGTGGTCATAGTGTCATTAAAAGATCTAAAGATGGCTTAAGTTTCAAACATGACATTGTTTGGTAGATTGAGTTTCTCATAGGCATGGGAAGAGACGATGTTGATACTAGCTCCCCCATTGATCATAACCTATTTGATGTGGGTCTAGTTGATGTGGGTTATAATAAAAATAGGGGGATCTAGGTCTTTGAGGTGGATAGAAGGTATCTCTGTGTCCTTGAAGGTGACAAGGGTGGAGAGTTGGAGAGCATAGACATAGGCTTCTATAGGTTGAGAATCCCTTAGTTTGACTTTAATGGCATACATAGCCTTAATCATGGCTTGATGATGGTGGGGTGAAGTGGAAATGAGCTTGTAAAGGCTCATCTTAGTTAGGGTTTGATGAATTTTCTTAAGGATGACCCTCCTAATTGATTTAGAGGGGTTAGCCTCTGAAGCACCTAAGATGGTGACTTTGGGCTTAGATATAAATGTGGAGGTCTATATCTGGTTTGGGATAGGGAGAATTGGTGGGTATGTCCATTAAATGGACACTTTGGCCTTTCCTTTATCCTTTTTTATGATCATGTGACCACATTAATAGTATGAATAGAGGGGAAAGGTGTGATGGGGGGTTGGGTAGATTCTTTGTTACCTTGAGGTGAGAGTGGAGGATTAGGAATGTGTTGGTGGCTGGTTTTTGGGTGTAATGATAGAGGAATGGATGGAAGGTCTTCTACCAAAATATCATCCTCATCATAGAGTTGGTGGATAATGGCTTGGAGAGATTTTCAATTCTTTGTGTCATGCCTAGGTGTCCTGTGATAGGATTATATTTGATAGTCATTGTAATAGGTTAGCTTCAAACCAAGAGGATCAAAATGTCTAATGGGAGGTAATTTGAGGTAAGAGGTCTGCAGTAATCTTTGAAGAATGGTTGTATATGATTCTGTTAAAGGTAAGGAAGGTTTTGGGCTCACAGTTTTGGCTGATAAGATGGGTGTGTGGGCGGTAATAGGTTGGGTGGGTGATGAATTGGGTAAGGTGGTTATAAATGATGGTCACAGCCTAGGTAGGTTGGTAGTTAGGGTGGTCAAGTTTGGTGGTTTGACTAGTTGTAATTTGGGAAGAACTGGCATGTTGGATAATAAATGTGTTGGTGTAATTAATTATAGTGGGTGACATATGTTGAAATGGGATTGATTTTTAAGCAAAGTGCAAGGGTGAAGCTCTAAAATAGAGGGAAAGGTAGAGGGAGGTAGAGGCTTATTCATGTATCCTTTCAATTTTTTCATCTTCTTGGTTTGTTTGAGGCTCTTAGGTAGAGGGAAGTAGAGGAGAAGTCTACTTTCAAGGATGGGTGAACCAAACTTTGAGTAGGGAAGGCACCAAAATATTTGAAAGGTTTGGTTGGTGAGGTGGTGGCTATTTTGGTTGATTGAGAGGTTGAGGGTTTGTTAGAGGTTCAAATTAGTTTAATAGGTGGTGGAGAGATGATCGATTGGTAGGTTAGAGGCATGATAGAAGGTTTGAGTTTGTTGATGGAGGGAAGCCCTAACTATTTATGGAAAGTAGTTCAATCCATGTCTAGTTTTAAGGTGAATTCTAATTTTTGTACTAATGTGGAAAAATATTTGTGTACTAGTCCTAATCCATGGGCAATGGGTGTAACAAATAGACTTGTAGGTTGGGGAGGATGCTTGGTAGGTTGGTTGATCTCTTTAGGTGAGGAAGGTAGGACTAGGATAGATATATACTCCATTATAAGTGCTAGTAGAACCACTTCTCCTCTAGGGATGATGTCCATAGGTGTGGTAGTTTGTTTAGTAATTGGTGGAGGTGGTAGATTAGAAAATTTGTTTATTTAGATATGCTAGTTGAGGTAATATGTGATGATTCCAATTCTTCTATGAGCATAGTTAGGGATAAATGATCCTCTATGGTTTGGGTCTCCAAAGGAGGGTATGGTGACCCCATCACCTTGATAAGTGAGGTGGGGGAGGAGTAGGTAGATGAAATGATTGGGTCCTCATGGGTAGATGTATTACAAACCATATTGACCATGTGGGAATCATGAGAGCATTCAATCAGTATGTCCTTTTTTATAGGGGCATGGTTGGGGAAAGGTTTCCTAAAGATGTCAATAGATTAATTTTGAGGGGCACTAGGATTATCCAACATGAGTTCCCCTTTGTCAATAAAAATCTAAACAACATTTTTGAAAGTATTACATCAGCTAATGTCATGTACAACTACCCTATGGAAAGCATAGAGGGCATTCTCATTGTACTAAGTAGGTAATAGATGAGAAGAATCAAATTGATAAGGAGGTTTGAAAGGTGGAAGTTGTATAAGGTTAGCTTTTAGTAGCTTCTCTAGAATCAAGGTGTAATATTATCCAAGTAGAGTGAATTGTTTTTAGTTGCTTCAGTTTGGGTTCCTTGAATTTTTATTGTAGGTAATGGGATAATTTTATTGATTAACATTGGGTGGAGGGGAAATTTTAAATATGATAGCATTCATGGCTCCCCTGTTCTTGGTTTTGATATTGGTTTGGTTGCCTAGTTCAGTGGAAGAGGCCTTGTTGGTCTTGAAGGTAGAGTTCTTGTTTTGTAACTTCAATTTACCCTCATTTATGGCCTAATTTTATAGCTTAAATGTCATGGTAAAATCCTCATCAAAGGTTTTGTATCTTTGGACACACAGTGTATAAGATATATGTTTGGTGCACGCTTGAGTGAAAAGTTCTATAAGTTTAGGTTAAGGCAGGGAAAATGAAAGTTGATTAATCAAGCTTCTCCAATGGGTGAAAAAATTAGAAATGGACTCATTATCAAATTTACTAATAGAATAAAATTATGTGATAGAGACCTTCTTTAAAATGTTAATGGAAAAGTGATCTAAGAAGACTTATGGTAGTTGGGTAAAAGAGAAGATGGAATGCTTGGTGAGGGCACTATATTATTTGAGTGCTGGGCTAGATAAAGACATGGGGAAGGTTTGAAGGAGAAGGACATTGTCATAATCAATCATGTAACATCCATGCCTAAAAGCCCTAAGGTGTTGCTAGGGGTCTTACTTCTTTGAAATTTGGTAAATTTTGGAAGCTCCCATTAAGGAGGGTAAGGTCTAATGGGGACAAAAGGGTGAATAGGTTCATTACAAATTTGATCATAGGATAGGATGTTATGAGATCTTGTAATAGATGATTCAAGGTTGGTCATATTATCCATGATCATTTTCATTAGGTTGGTTTGAGGTGGTGCACCAAAAATATTGTAAATCTAGTATTATGGTTGAGGTTGGGCAACAAATTGGTAATTGTTTGGTGGTTGAGAGTCTAACACATGTTAGAATGTAGATGCTAGAGGTTGGTTAGGGTGCGTTGATGATGGTGGTTAGGAAGTGGGTACATACCCTTGTGGGTTAGGGATATATCATAGATTGGGTGCAATGGGTAACTACTAACAAGTCCCTATGGATTAGGCATGGGTGATAGTTGGGTTGGTGACAAGAGGGGAGGTAGTGACCTTTTTGATAATGGGTGGTGAGGTAAAAGGGATAGATACCCCTATCCTTGGTAAAGGGGTATTAATTTATGGGTTAGGTTTGATAGAGGGGAGGTTGGTAATGCTGATGATGGGTGTTCCAGATACAAGTGGGGTATGATGGGTCAATGGTTGGGTTATCCCCAAGGTAGAGGAGCCATTAGTATGGGTGGAAGGTGTAAGGATAATGATTGGTTGGATAGGTTGGTTCTCAACCATAGAATCAAAGGGGTTAGTAGACAAAGATGCCTAGGTGTTCAAATGTTGGGTGGTGACCATGGTAATAGGATACCCTTCATAAGGTGGGATGGCATGCCATAAGAAGGATCTTGAGGTGGGGTTAAAACTGGGATATGGTGAGGAGAGGTGTTAAGATAATGCTAAAGGGAAACTAGGTTATTCTATATAAAAGTGGTAAAATCCATGTCTCCTTGGGGAAATACCCAATGAAATTAGGGCTTCCCAATAGATGAGGTGAATCTTCTACCTTAGAGACATACTCCATAGATGAGGAGGTAGAATAGGTTGATTTAAGTGATGCATTTTGTTCTAATAGTTGTCTTCACTACTGATGAGTGAGAACCATGCAAGAAAAAAGGGAGAGAAAACAAGAAAAAACTCACCACTCAAACAAAAAGAAGATAAGAAAATGATCAAGGCAATCTAGACATACACTATGAAGCATGTTAAGCATAGAGGTTAGTTTTAATCTCACTTTTGGCTTATGCTTTAGTTATGAGAATGTGTGATAGAAGCTGGCTTGTAGATTGGTATTATAGAAGTAGTCTATGGTTGGTTTTAGGTTATTTAGGTGCTCAAAAGAATCTTTATTAAAATCAATACATTGCTTGATATTGGGGCCTACCCCCTCAATTCATTATCTCATAATTATAAGAGTGGTGGGTGCTTAGCCAATATATATTAATATCTAGAGTTTATACTCAACTAGAGAGCTGAGTTGGTTTTCTCCTTGGTAATGAACTCTAAGTAAGATCATTTGGAATGGCTAAGGTGACCACTAGGTGATGAAATCCCATTCAGGCCTCATTTAAAATTATTTTGATGTTTGATTTATGAAATTGGTTTGGCTAGTGTGTGCAACAAAGGTGATGATATGATAAGATTATTGTGCTTTAATTCAAAGTGAACTAATGTTAAAATAAAGTAATGGATGCAGTTAATTTTAAGCCCAAAAGAAATTCTAGTTTCAATTATGATCACAAATAGAGAGGAGAGCATACAAATGCAAAGAAAACATGAGTAAAGACTCTAGGTCCCACTGGGCATGCCAAAATGTTTCATGTGCATTTTCACTTAAGTTGTAAAGAAAGAGAGAAAATAAACTTGAAATGGGTATGATTGAAATACCTATTTTTTTGTGCACATATTGAATCAAAAGATTATGAGATCTCCTCTTTGGCTTGGGAGGAAGACCTATAGATAATAAATCACTAAGGAAAACTTGTTTGTTAAATAGATAGTTGAGTGGATTGCTTAGTGATAGCTAGATCCTAAAAGTAAAATCTTCCTTAGGGTCTATCAATCCACACATTTTAAATAATCAAGTTAATAAAATGGAAAGAAAATACTCACATCAATAATCAAAAGGTACTAAAATCAAATACAAAAAAGGTTTCTAGAAAAGTAGACTATATAATATTTTATTAGTGATAAACTAATTAATACTGGTGCTAATGGGTTGGGGTATGATTCAAAAAATTAGAAGGGGTTATGTGACTGGTCTAAAACACAAAAAAGTGGATTTGGTTATGTGTTGGTGGGTAAAATTAGCTTGCTAGTTTCTTTTGCCATAGGTGACCATCAACAGTTGGGGTAACCATCGATGGTTAGACCTAATCATTGATTGTTGGGTCTAACCATTGATGGTTGACTATGGAATTATAGGTTTGATCAATAGAATATGATGGGATTCTATAGATGAATTCTAGGAGTTAGTCAAGGGTTAGATTGATTGTGAAATGGAATAAATGTATATGAATAGTAATAAACAAGTACTTATCTTACCAAAAGTTGGTTGGGTGGGTGGTTGATGCAGTTATCCTATTTTTGGAATATGGCTTTATTCTAGTAGAGTAACATTACCTGAAAGCTTGGTTGAGAGATGATGGCAAGTTGGATCTCAATAAGATGGTTGATAATGCTTGATAATGTTGATGATGCTAATTTAATTGATTGACCTATAAAATAAAAATCTTTAATGCCAGAGCTCTTGATAATTATTCTAGATGGATTTGACCTCTCAGGCCTCTCTCTCTTATAGGCATAAGTAAGAGATGGAAGTGAAGGTGTAACTAGGTCATCCAAACATAATTTATATATGCAGAGGCTCACAACACAATTAGACAAGGTATATTAAGAAAAGGTTTGTTAGATATTGCATGCTCTTGGTAAGAAAGTGGATCATAACCATTGATAGTTACGGGTTCCCAAGGCTAACCGTTAATGGTCGGGGTCCCCAAAGATAGGGTCTTGAAGGCCAATGTTACTCAGCTAGGTGCAATTGAGTGCAAATTGGTTGGCTTAGGTCTGATAGGTGTAAGTTGATCCTAAGAGGGTATAGGGGTACTTCTAGGGATACTTTAACATTAAAAATCTTAGGTGTGTATATTTTTTATGTCTACACATTTTATATTGAACAAAGTTTCTCTCAAGTTGACTTGTTTAGCTCAGTGAGGTCTATGTATAGTGAGGTCATGAGATTGGTTTAAAATACCAATATTTCCATTAGAGATTATCATATTTTTATTTTAGGTTGTTCTAAGGATGTTTTAGGATAGTTTTCATAAATTTAAAGTCCTTGATTGTGTTCTATCAGGTGTCAAAAGTTCATTTTCCATGACTATGTTTTAAGGTTAACTAGCAATTCTCAGTGGGCTCTTTGCAATGAAGGGTTTGAGTCCTTTTTACCTAAGTTTTGAAGTATAAATATTATGATGATGACCTTGAGGTCATGTATTTTATCTATATGTTATTTTTTACCATGATTATTTGTAAAATGAGTGGTTATGCTTCAGTTGTTTAAAATAGACTTTTTGGGTATGCACAAGCCTAATTATGAACAATACTAATGGTGTGCCTCAAGTGTTGATTGGAGATAAAAGGTGTAATAGACATAAGATGATATTTATAGGGGTCTATTTGAGTGACATATGATATTTTCCTACCATGTGATAATTTTGAGAGTGTTTTAATAAGTTCAAAGTGTAACATGTACTAATGAAGGTTTAATTGAATTAGGTCTCCTTAAGGCCTAAAAGGTCTTTTGGTCCTATATGTTATGACTAAACCATTGGAAAAATTTATCCTACATAAGAATTTTTTTTCCTAGATGTGGTGTGAAAAGCTAAGTAGGGTTCTTATTGAATGAGTGATCCAATGGTGAAGGGAGATGGTAGACTTTGTGACCCTATCACTTGTCACTTGCAAGTTTTTGAAACACTTTAAGCAAGCTTAAAGTCTGAATTTAGTTATGTTTAAGGAACCAAACAATCATATCACATCATGGATGAATGAAAACATTAGTTTTACTATGCATTTATTAAGTATACTTGGGGAATCAACCAAAGTTGAAGGATTACATGAAAATATCATATTATATGCCATGAATATCCCCATGTAATTTTGGTGTCTTGGTGTGTTTCATATCTCAATATATAAGCCTTGAAAAATGATCTAGCAATGTAGGATGTGCTAGGGGACATAAAATTAAAGCCATAACAAATAGCCATTTATATTCAAAAATATTCAATAAGTTTTAAAGTTTAATGTAGGGATGTCAAGTGTCACAATCTCAAAAGCCAAGATTAAGGATCAAAGGCACGTGAGTGATCAATCAAGTCAATAGGTCAAGATATATCTACAACATATGTTCAATCATGTAATGAAGATCAAAGGTGAGCATAAGATCAAAAGGTTAGAGGATCCTAAGATTGAATGTGATGATGTCATGTGTCATAATCATGGTGATTTAGTGGATCAATGATGTGCATTTGATCATGTATATCAACAATTAACAACACCCATTCAACTCTACCAAGGAGATCGATAGTACACATGAGGTCAAAAATTCAATAATCCTATATTATGTGAAAGACCATCATATGACATAAGCATGTTAACTAGATGGAGATTAATAATAGGGTCCATAGAAATCATGTGGGGATACCAAGTGGCATGATCTTGGAAGCAGGATCAAATATCAATGATAACATTGAAGGTCAAGGCAAGGAGACTCTAGAGAAGATTGAAAAAGCAAATTTGATCAATTTCTAGGGGCACGATATGAAGACATGTGTTTAAGGTGATAACAATTAGGTTTCAAAATGAAATAGACTATGTGACAAGGAAATTCCACATAGGTAGACACATCAAATCAAAATATTTTACCACCCAAGCTTACTTGTATGGATATGAGATCAAAACACAATGTGAGTTATCAAATCAAACACTATAGATTTGTATGATACCATTAAAGCTTAATGCTATGAAAAGGTCTGCTCAGTTAGGAGAAGAAGTATATCTTGGGTTTTGAAGTAATGTCTTGATCATGACCAAGAGACTAATTATCCTACAAATCTTCATTGAGATTGTGACTATATGAAAACCAATAATGGGATTTATTTTCATCTATAGTGGACATATGTTTAGGGTTTGGAGTAAGGGCAGAGTTATGAATATGAAAGGAGTGTCAGAAGGAACACCATATAATGTAAAGAACATATCAAAATGAAGCATGATGTTGTAAGCTCATTTTAAAAACTATTCTACCCCTTCTCTTTATTTTTTTAGTGTAATAGTTGTTATGGATGAATATGATTTGTAAGTCATCATGTGAGCATTTTGTTTTATCCCACATTTATAGGAAGTAGTATTTTCTTTGATTAGACTTAGTATATAAGTGTTGAGCCAATGAAGGCATCCAAAAATTTATTATATTGAGATTGCTCAAAGGAGGTTGCCCCCTCGAAGAGGCTAATTATTCTACAATTTAGCCATAGTAATTTAGTTTAGCTTGTTTGAGTTAATATATTGTTAATTTCATAGTTTATTTTGTGTGTTTGTAGTTATCTACTAACTTGTTTAGGAAGGATCCTCTCATCTAGTATCAGAGCACTTTACAAGGCTAAATTTTTTCTCCAACAAGTCTAAACTCTATTCTATTACATAACTCTATTCTACATCATAATAATCTATTTTGGATCAAGGTAAAAAAATTGTCTACATAATTATGGGAAGTTCTTGGGTGAAAGACCTCAAACTCATTATGAGTACCATAGGAACCTCAAAGTAGCTAGCCCATTGAGAGGACCTACCAACAAAATGGGCAATGACCCCTTCTTGATTGAATAGTTCCCACCCATGAGGAAAACCAAGAGCTATCTCTTAGAGGTAAAACTATGGCCAAAAATATTTTGGAGAGTGGTACTCACTTAGATGGCATTGGTGGCCAAAGAGATATCTATAAAACATTAGAAAGTTATTAAAACTTGGGGTCCATTCTATCAATTTTAGAATATTAACATCAGACTCTCAAAACATCAATCAATAGAGTATCAAAAGACTCTTAGAGGACTTGCATTTAGATAGTTGATAGAAACTAGAAACTAAAAATTATTCATCATATCAATCTCAGAAAACTATCATTAGAGTATCAGTAGACTCTTAGAGGACCTATGGCCAGACATTTGATAGAAAATAGAAACTAAAAAATATATCTTATTTTGGTCATGGTAGTAACCTAAAAAGGATTAAAAAACATGGAGGATGAAATTACTTCCCTTAAGACCCACATCAAAGATCTTGATGAAACAATTCTTAGCCTCAGTCTTCAACATACCACCATGAACATATGACATTTAGAATCCTCTTCAAACACCTGGTTTTCTTCTAACAATTTTCTTGGGCTAAAGATTAATTTTCCTAAATTTAATGGTGTATATCTAATTAGATGGATCTATCAAGAAGAATAATATTTTAGTCTTCATAATAATTTTTATGCCAACAAGGTCTTGCTTTCATTCTTTCACTTGGAACATGAATCCCTTCAATGGTATCATTGGTATACCAAGGCTCATGATGAGCCCATATGGACTAATTTTTGCACATTAATTTTGAAATGGTTTGGCCCTTGTGATTTTGATGATTTCACTATAGTACTCACTAAAATTTTCCAAATAAAAACTATGAGATAATATCAAATAGAATTTGAAAAACTAGCCAATCACACAAAGGGATTATCTGATGAATTCTTCAAGAGTTGCTTTGTTAGTGGACTAAAGAATGTAATTCAATTTGAGGTCAAAATTTTCCATCCCAACATGATGATGGAAGAATCAGGATTGGCTAAGTTGGTAGAGGACAAGATCACAACTTATTAGTGTTTTAAATCCAAATCTACTCCATTAAAAAATATAACTCCATAATGATCTCAAACAATGTCAACCCCCAGAACCACTCATATCAAGCATTTGACTGAAGTAGAGATGCAAGATGATAGAAAAAAATAATATGCTATAATTATGATGAAAAATTCACTCAAGGACATTGATGTGTTGAAAAAAATATGTACCTATTATATGTAGAATCTATAACCAAAATTGAAGATTATGAAGATGTTTAGGATACAACAGATGATCCATAAGAAGCTCAATCGATTATGGAACCTGATTACTAGGAAGACCAAATAGAGATCTCTCTCCATGCCTTAGTAGGAGTCAACACCCCATAAATTATGTGGTTTAGGGGTTACTTCAAGAAGTTAACTCTCACAATACTTATTGATTTAGGTAACACTTATAACCTCATTGACCCTCAGATCATCAAAGAGGTTGATTGTTTTATCTATCCTTGCTCTAACTTTGAATTCATGATTGCCAATGGGGGCACAATACATTACAAAGAGAAGAGTTACAATGTGTGTATCTCTATTGGATATTACAATTTTCTCTTTGACATGTTTTCTTTGCCTTAAGGTGGATGTGATGTTGTTTTGGGAGTCCAATGGTTATGGACATTTGGACCCATATTATGAGATTTTACTAAACTTTGGATGAAATTTTTAGATAATGGGCAAAAACACACATTTAAAGGCTTACAACTAGGGTCTCTTAGCATCATAAGTTCACATTGCATAGAAAATATTTTTAAGAAGAATTAACATAGCATCATTACCTAGCTCCATTCCATTCAAATGCAATCATCAACAGTCTCCACTACTCCTGATTTAAAAACCATTTTGCATAGGTATCCATGTGTCTTTGCCAAACCAATGGGATTTCTACCTTCATGGCTTAAGGAACACCATATTAAAATCCTTTCTATAAGTGTTCCTTCTAACATCAGGCCTTATCACTACCTATTTTAACAAAAGATTGAGATCGAGATGCTCATTCAAGAAATACTAAAGCAAGGCATTATTTGCCCTAGTACGAGACCCTATTCTTATCTAGTTATTTTTTTTGGAAAAAATATGGGCCATGACACCTTTGCATTGACTTTCATGCACTTAATCACATCATAATCAAGGATAAGTTCCCAATCATGGTTATTGATAAGCTTCTTGATGAGCTTCATGGCCTCATTTTTTCTCTAAGTTGGATCTCTTCTCTAGATATCACTAGATCTAGCTTCATGAGGATGCTATCCCTAAGATAGCTTTTTGCATGCATGATGGCCACCATGAGTTTCTAATCATGCCCTTTGGCCTCACTAATGCTCCTTCAACATTATAGGCATTGATGAATAAAATATTTTTGCCCTACCTGTGGTAATTCATTTTGGTCTTCTCTTATGATATCCTCATCTATAGTAAAACATGGTCTAAGCATATCCAACATCTGGAGCTTTCACTACAACTTCTCTCTAACCATCATCTTTGTGAAAAATAGTCCAAATGTGCTTTTGGATAGGATGAAGTGGAGTATATTAATCATATTGTTTTATCCCAAAGGGTTTATGTGGATCCTAAAAAAATAACTACCAAGACAAATTGGCCTCATCCTCAGACACTCGAGAGCCTTCATGGTTTTTTGGAGCTGATTGGATACTATTGCAAATTTGTTAAGGATTATAGTAAGATTACAAATCCATTGTAAACTATGTTGAAAAGGATGTTTTTACATGGACACAAGTTGCCAAGTGTGGATTTAAAGAATTAAAACAAGTTATGTGTATTATATGTATTATAACTATGATATATTTTACCAAGACCTTCACTATTGAGAGCGATGCTTGTGATAATAAACTTAGTGTTGTTCTCCTACTAGAAGGATGCCGCATTGTAATCACTAGCAAAGTCCTGCCTAGCAATAATTTAGTGTTTTTTACTTATGAGAAGGAAATGATGGCCATTTTACATGTAGTACATAAATATTTCTAGAGTCTAAAATATTTATTGGAACAATGGATCTCTGCCCCATCACAATAGAAATGGGCTAGCAAACTCATGGGTTATGACTATGAGATCACTTACAAGAAGGGTAAGTATAATATTGTGTCTAATGCTCTATCTCACACATTTATGGACTAATCTTCCCTTTCAACTATTTCTATGCCTATTATAAATTGGTAAGATTTTTTATAATAGGGGTATGTAAATGACTCCTCATTATCTCAAATCATTTAATAGTTGGCCACTAACCCTACTATTGTATCATATTATTCTTGGGATGGTGCTTCTTTATGATACAAGGGTCATATAGTGATTCCCCAGAGCATAGATATTTAGCATGTCATATTTTATAAAATCCATGCTTCTTCATCTATAGGGCACTCAAGATTTCTCAAAACTTATGAGCAAGCATGATGCAACTTCTTTTGGAAGGGAATGAAAAAGGTAATTTAATAGATGGAGGTTGAATGTGATACCTTCTAATGTAGTAAGGGTGAAACAACACTCATCCTTGGATTACTCAAACCCTTGCCCATCCCTACCAAGATTTGGACCAATATTTTTAAGTATTTAATGGGGGGGATCCCTAAATCTAGAGGGAAAATAGTGATCTTTGTTGTGGTTGATTATCTCTCCAAATATAGTCATTTTTGTGCCCTCAACCATCCCTATACCACCTCTACAGTTGCAGAAATTTTCTTGGACTGAATTTTCCATCTTCATGGCATTCCTTCATCCATTCTCTCAAATAATGATGCAACCTTCACAAACCATTTTTTGATAGAACTATTTCACCACACCAACACTAACTGAAGATGAGTTCTAGGTATCATCCCCAAATGGATGGGCAAACTAAAATTATCAAAAAATGTTTGGAAACTTTCCTTCATTTCTTCACCTTAGAACAACAACATAATTGGGTAAAATGGGTCCCTCTTGTCGAATGGTGGTATAATATCTCCTACCACACTTCAATGAAAATGACTCCATATGAAGTAGTCTATGGTTAAGAACCACCAGTGATCCTTCTGTACACCCCTGATAGTTCATCAATTCAAGTGATATTATTTATACCTAGGATCAAATATTCATCACCCTATAATACAATATTCATATGGCATAAAATATAATGAAACAATAGGTTGAATGACACCATTTTGAGTGCATTGTTCAAGTAGGTGATATGGTTTTTATTCATATGCAACCATAAAAAAAATCCTCCCTAAAAATCAAAGGGAATCATAACCTAGCTCCCATGTTCTGTGTGCCCTATAAATTTCCCTAGAGTATTAGGTCAGTTGCTTATAATTTGAAGCTCCCACCTTCTTCCTGAGTTCAACCAATATTCCATGTCTCTTGTCTGAAGAAAGTTCTTGGAACAAACATTAGAATATAGACTATTTTACCAGAACTTGATAATTAAGGATACATTATTCTTGAGTTAGAGGCAATCTTAGATAGATATACATGCCAAATTCTCTCTCACTCCATCATAGAGGTTTTAATTTAGTGACATGACATGTAACCATAGGATGTAACATGGGAACCTTTATTTCAAATTCAACACCAAATCCTACATTTGAATCTTTGAGGACAAAGATTTTTTTAAGAGGGAGGGGATGTTAGGAACCCATGTTACCCCTTCTCTTTATTTTGTTAGTGTAATAGTTACTATGGATGCATATGCTTAGTAAGTCATCCCATGATCATTTTATTTTATCCCACATTCATGGGAAGTAGTAGTTGATTAGATTAGACTTAGTATATAAGTAAGTGTTGAGGTCAATGAAGGAATCCATGAATTTATTATATTGATCTTGCTAAAAGGAGGTTTCTCCCTCGAAGAGGCTACTGATTCTATAATTTAGCCATTTTAATTTATTTCATCGTTTTTGTGTTAATATATTGTTAATTTCATAGTTTATTTCATGTATTTGCAATTATCTACTAACTTGTTTAGGAAGGATCCTCTCAGATCATTAAGAAGATAGGGAATTTGGAGGCTGAGAAAGGAAACTGGAGCATTTAATGAAGTTTCAAATGTCTTTAGAGATTTTTCCCTTTTAATATATCATGAATCATCATCCTCAACAAGTTCTTATCTTCTCTCATGCTTCTGAGCCAATGAGAGGGCTTGAAGACTATTTAGAGTTGATGAAGGTTAATTTTCAAAGAAATAATTAGTGTTAATCGATCAAAAGGTGGTTGAGACTCCATGAAAGTGGTTGGATCTCATTTGTTGATTTCTATTTCTCTCTCTCTCTCTCTCTCTCTCTCTCTCTCTCTCTCTCTCTCTCTCTCTCTCTCTCTCTCTCTCTCTCTCTCTCTCTCTCTCTCTCTCTCTCTCTCTCTCTCTCTCTCTCTCTCTCTCTCTCTCTTCCCATTTTTCTTATATCTCCCATTTCTTCCCCATTTAATAATAATTCTCATTTTTTGGAAAAAGACACTCTCATTTGATAAGGCAAAAAACCCTATCAAATTTTTTTATGAAATACCTCTTAAATCAATAAAGATAATTTTCACCTATCTCTTGTCTCTGAATTGTGTTTAGAAAACTTGTGCATGATGTCATTGTGAAGAAGTGTTCATCTATGTCATTGTCCTTCTTTCTTTCTTATTTTTAGTTATTTTCAAGTTAATTGAAGGTCTGAACTTGATATTTTTCTATCATTAATGGACACTTGATGTGAATATTAAAATTCCTCTTTGCTTCATTCATTGCTTAGTGAGAATTGTTTATGAAATACTTATGCAAATTAGCTAGTCTATGAGGAAAAGAATTATCTTATATTGTATCAATGTTTATTTCATGCTTATGTGAGTTCTTAATCATTTTGGTGCATCACCTTTTTATCTCTCTTAGTAACCCTTTACCCCATCTCTATCCCTTTTCCAAACAATAGAATTAGTTTAGGTGATCTAATAAGAGGAAGTCGGCCTTCTCTGGAGGTTCTACCCCACAATAGGATATCCATAGCCTGGGGTTATTCAAATTTTGTGGCTGAGTTGGAGGGAGCCTAAAGAAACCCCTCCAAAGGTGTAAATTAATTTTATAGAATTTTTTGGCACACTCAATGGGACTATTTTCAAAGAAGATTGGTTAAGTTTGATGTTGGTTTGATCAAGTTTTAGTGGTTATAGATTTTATCTTTCAATATCTAGTGACTCTGAAGAACACTCAACATTATGGTGGTAGAACAATACTTATCTTTCATGCCAAAGGTGACTACAAGATCAAATTAATGGTGACAATTGTAAACAAATAAGGTGTAACATGTTAAATGCTTATCATGAAATATTTAAGAGGTAGTTTTCTTATTTTGATCTCAATTTTACACAAGATTTGACCAAAAATGGATCTCTGGTGCTAAAGAGGTATTCCTTTTGAATTTGTTGAAATACCTTTAAACTTAGCAAAAAGGTTAATATTTTATAATACTCCTCTATATAAAGGATTCTTCCCTCCTAATCCAATTTCAAAATCTACCTCTACAAGAAGATCTTTGTTAGGTCCTTTCATTGCCATGGTAACCCCTAAATCTTTTCCTTTTATGGATTTCAATCATTATAATCCTTTATAAATCCCACAATATTATCCTATTCTATTATTAGCTCTTAAAAGTGTTTCTTACTTCACAAGAGACCAATATATAACCCCTTTTGAGAAACTTAGAGATATAATCAACTTTTGCAATATTCATGACATCACTAAAGAAAATGTGGCCATCTCATTCTAGGGTAAAGACTTGGAATGGTATAGATACCTTACTTATAACTCCATCACATCATGGGATTGGTTAGGTGATGTATTGTGTAAGATATTTCAAGATAAGAGTGACCACTTGTCACTTACAAAATAGTTAACCATAATCAAGAGGGCTCCTCATGAGGTTATGCAAGATTTCAATACCATATTTTAAAAGACATGGGATAGGAATATAATATCTATTATGCCTAATCTAAACTATGATTTCCTTTACTATCTAAAATCCCTCAATAGTGATATTATAATGATGATTCAATTTATGGGTCAAAACACACTACCAGGTGCTTATGAGGTGGCAATCAGAGTAGAGAATTATCTAGTATAATTTGTCAAGATTACACCTAGGACACCAATGAATTTGTTTCCTAAGATTCCACCTCCTGTCATCAGTCTTCCCCTTGATGTCATTCCTCCTATTCTAACACTTTTTGCTATACCTATACCAAAGCAGGAAAAGGCTTCAACTAGTCAATCTAGTGATTCCCAAGACAACAAGAATTTGCAAGAGCTTAAGAACATGTTGTAATCCTTTAAAAATGAATTAGTTAATGTGAAGAGGTAGAAAATTCAGTTCAATAGCCTTATCAAGCTCCATTTCAGCCTCAATCATTGTCTCATCAAGAAAATAGACTACCCTACAAAGTAAATTTCCAAGGATAAGGCCAAGGATAGGGGCAGGCTAACTATAATAGACAAAGCAATTATAATTTGAGTGCTACAAGCACTTCCAACAATTTCGTCCCTACTCAAAACAACATTTCTTAATAATGTGAGGGTACCATGCCTTGGAATCATTCATTCAATCAATCCATTGTCCCAAACATTGATTTTAATCAATATGTCAATGATCAATGACAATAAGCTACTAGCTATCGATAAAACCAATCTCTTATGGATTAAAACATAGAGATACCAATGATGACAAAAATAGAAGAGATTCAACAAGGCCAAAGGCCTAATGAAGGACCAAATCAGTTGGGTCCTATAATGGTTAACTATGAACAAAAAGAGTGTTATGCATCCAATAAGTAGGCTAGTTCTAGCAAAGAATATATTTCAGTGATAAATAATACAAGATTCAAAATAAGGAACATGGATGGTGACCAAGAAGTATTCAATGGGCCTCCTACTACTATTCCATTGCTATTAAAGCCAAGTTAACCTACTACTTCTCCAAAGGTTTCAATAGCTCCAAAGAATAAAAACCAAGGGAATTCCTTTATACCCCAAAACTCATAAATTCAAAATATGGTTGTGGATCGCAAAGCACAACCAAAGGTTGGTGGTTTGCCCATCAACATTATGAAAGAAATGAAAAATTCCAATGTGAGTTTCAAAATGTGGGACATGCTTTCCATGCCTAATCAAGTGGATATCCTTCAAAAAGGATTGTCAAAGATCGAGATTTCTAAGAAGTCACCAAGTAAGAAAGCATGGTTTTCACCAATAAAACCAAGGGACCTAATGAAGGGAAATAAAATAAAGTGGTAAAACATCCTCCCTTATATATTTTTGTAATAATTAGTGACTCCTTGGTACATAACTTCATATTAGATAGTGAAGTAATTACTTTAGTAATGCCAAAGTCAATAGAAGATCAACTTGGTTTGAAGTATGAACCCCAATCTAAGGGAGTTTTTCACCTTTATGGATCTTCCACCAAACCAGTTGTTATCATCAAAGATATAAACTTAACCCTACATTATTATCTTAGTGTTTTAATGGCTTAGGATGTGTTGATTCTAGATGTGCCTCTTCATTTTTCTCTATGCTTATCTATAGACTTCACAACAAAAATTGGGGGTTATCTAGTAGTAGATTGGTCATACATGGCTTTCAAGATAAGGTATGAGACCAAAGTGTCTATCAAAGCTTAGCCTATTTCATAATTTCACATAGATCTTTATGGTCTAGATATCCCAAACATTAATTATACCATTCTTGATGAAGATGAATACCTGGTTGGTCAAGAACTAGACGCTCATCCTAAGGGAATATTGAATATGTTTTAGGATGAGTTATGGAGTGAAAATTAGTTAATTCACCCTTTAGAATGGGTTGAGGAAAGAGACATTAGAGTCTATTACTTGCATGTGGGAAATGAGTCCATGGCATATCTCATTAGGCCATAGGAAGATACTAGTGGTATTTGAAAATTGTTATTTCATGGCTTAAGGAGAAAACATGAAGTAAGTGAAGGTGAAATGCTAGTGTCTCCCTCTAATGACAAGTACTTTTCCACTTATAGGTTCTAATTGAGTTATTTTTGTAATGCAACTAAGTATGATGCCTTTATCCATGGCTTTTAGTGGGATAGTAATATGGGAATAAATTAGTTACAAGTGCATGGGGATAATGAAATGACAGTGCATCAGGTTAGAGGTGAAAACATCATAAATAATCCCTTGATGAAATCCTACAAACATAGTGTGTGCAATATACTTGAGAATTTTGAAGCCTTCAATATCCAAGTAGTCTCAAGGAACCAAATTTAGAATGCTGATAGGCTGGCAGCTATGGGAGCTCAATTTTACATCCTAAATAAGTTTAATAAATCCAAATTATAGCCATATGTTAAAGTGGTGGTAAGACCATCAGTGCTAGATAATGAAGTTCATTAGCAAGTATTTGATAATGACAAGCAGATTACTTATTTCTTATAGTAAGAAGCAGTGTTTTCCTTAATGAACCAAGTTAAATTTTAACATCAGTATGAAGATAAAATTTTCCAACTAAGTTCTAACAAATTTCCTAAAAGGATGATCACCCTTGAAGGTATTTTATATGAAGGAGACCATATGAGGAAAGACAAGGCAGTGATGTCAATTGATGAAGAGAACTATGAAAGTGTCCTTATCTTTAAATACAAGATCCTCTAGCTTGTAAAGGTAAGAAATAATGATGAAAGGCATTCTTTTTGAAAACTCTGTAGGGAATATTCAAAAATCTTTACTTGGGAATACAATGACTTGAGAGGCTTTGATCCCAAGCTAGCTCAACACACTATAGAATTGGAGGCTAATGTCAAGCATGTTAGGTAGAATCAAAGACATATCAACCCCAAAATTAAAAATATAATGAGGAAATAATTTACTAAATTTATTAAATCTAATATCATATTTCCCATCCAGCACTCCTCATAGGTAGCCAATGTGGTACCTATGAGTAAGAAGAATGAGGAGATCTAGTTGTGTGTTGACATCAGGGACTTAAACATGGTCCCTTTGAAAGATTACTACCCCTTACCATCTATAGATAAATTTATTCAAATGGATGATAGTTCATAACTCTTCTTTCTTATGGATGGGTACTCAGGTTACAACCAAGCGTTGGTAATAGAAGAAGACCAATACAAGACTACCTTCACCATAAAGTGGGGCACATATGCTTATCATAAGATTCCTTTTGGCTTTTCAAATAATGGGGTAAATTTATAAAGAGCCATGGACATATCTTTCCAAGGATTGCTAAATTATATTATACTGGTCTACTTGGATGACATAAAAGTTTTCTCCAAGAAGTCTAGTAAGCACTTGGATCACCTAAGCTTGATCATTAAAAGATGTAGAGAATATGGGATCTCATTGAATCCCAAGAAATGTGTTTTTTCTATCCATGAAGGTAAACTCTTAGGATATATTATCTTAAAATAGGGATTATCTTGGTATTATCCTTACCCAAGCATAATAACGGACTCCAGAGTTTCCTTGAGAAGATAAACTTCATGAGGAGGTTTATACCTAGTTTTACAAACTTGACCAAACCCATCTCTACCATTTTGAAGAATAACAAAGGGTTCACTTGGTCAAATAAAGGTAAAGTAACATTTGAGGCTATCAAACAAGCTATTTTTCAAGCACCCACACTCATGAATCTTGATTTCTCAAGGGATTTCATATTGTATACCTTTATCACTATTGATAATATATCAGTTATGTTGATGCAAAATAATGGTAAAGGACTTGAGTATCTAATTGCATTTTTAAGTCAAGCGCTTAAAAGATAAGAGGTAAGGTATAATTTTGTATAAAATCAAGTAATTTCATTGGTAAGAAGAATTAAAAAATTATACCAATGTTGTCCAATAGTATGATTTATCTTATGGTGTCTCATCCTAGAGTGAGGGACTTCCTTCTTAACAAATATTTGAATTGTAAGAGGGCTAGTTGGATTACCAAGGTCATGGAGTATGACATGCAATTTAAGGTCACTAAGTTAGTGAGAGGCAAAGGCTTATGTGAGCATATGGTTGATGACCTTCATGAAGATAAAGAGGTTATCTTTATGATACAAGACAACTCAAAAATAGATACAACTCCACCTTACACTAGTTGGCTCTAGGATATGACACATTTATTGATAATAGGTGAGTGCCCACAAGGTATGGATAAAGCAAAGAGAAGGTATTTTAGACTTTAGTACATACCTTATGCATTGGTTGATGGGGTCCTTTTTATAAAATACCTCAATGGAGTGCTCCTTAGGTGCATCGATGATGACCAAGCGACCAAGATCTTGGCGTAATTCCATGATGGCCCTACAAGAGGCCATTTTTCTCTAAGGAGTACAATAACGAAAGTGATGAGAGTTGGTTATTTGATATGTAAAATCCACTAATAAACTCAAATTGAAGTTCAAAATATGAATACTAAATTTCTCAAAACTTATCAAATTCTTGAAAAAACTCAAAAGAACTTGAAAAATGTTTTGGCAAAAATGTTCTCGATTGTTTGGTTGGATTGGAATGATCAAAAGACTTGTTACTTCCATTTACCAATTAAACCAGTTTTTGTTTTTTACATCAAATGTCATAAATTTTCAAAATTTAATCTTTGCATGATTTCATAATTAAAAAATCAATAAAATAAAATTAAAACATGCAAGCAAATGACAAATTACCATCCGACATTGATAACAGAGTTCAACATATTTTGCCTACATCTCCAGGTCCGCCCAATAGTGAGGATCATTTCTATGAAATTTGTGCAACAAATGTCTTACAAATTATTTGGAAGCATTGCACAACTTCCCTCAGGCTTGATCTCTATCTAAGAATTCCACCTTGCTAATATACTCAAGCTCGGTCACACGGAATCCTTCCTCAATCTTCAACCCCTTCTGAATTTGCTTTGGTCCCTTCACTTAATCCATTGGTATATCCAAATAATAATAAAATACTTCTATTTTTAATTACAAAACATAATTAAAAAGGCTTACCCTCTATGTATAAGGTTAGATATAGGAGAAAATCCCATTTAATAGTTATCTCCAAGCTTAAAACAAACTCTCAGCCTCTTAAAATACAAATACATAGTCCAAAACTTGATAAATTCAAGTAAAAATTAGTGCCTTTTATAACACTTCAAAACCTGTGTCTGAAGTGGTCAAGGCCTATCCCTTTTAGGCACCAAGTCTTAGGTGCAAAACCTCCTTCCTCCATTCTAGGCACCTAGGGATGAGGACAAGGGTGGCCTGCCTCCTTGGGCACACTTTGACCAGGTTTGAATTTTTCTTCCCTCCATTTTAGGTGCTCAAAATTTATGCTTTGTCCCACATGCAAGCACTTGCTAAAAGGATAAGGTTTTAAATAGTTGGTTGCCTCCTTGGAACATGTCAACACCATTTTGCCACATGTTAAATGGCTATTGGCCCACTTGGCTTTTCAACAGTGCCATGTGTCGACCTCTGATAGGTCCAAATGTCGATACGTTTTTGAATCATGTGTCAAATGTTGCAAGTGATTTTTTTTGACAAATCTTCAAATGACCACATCTTGAGCATCTAAACTCTATTTTACAAACCACAAAAAGTGTCGAAAAGCTCTCGATGAGATCTACAGTGTGCCACCACTGAAACTCTGACTTGAAACCATTTTTTAGAACCCAATTTCTGATCACACCTCCCCAATGGAAGGCTTTTGGTCTCTAAAAGTCCAATATCCCCTGAAATCTTATAACTAGTCTACTGCATCAATAAAAATAGAACCCAATCATAGCAAGATGTATAAAAAATTGCATTAAAATGATTTTCAATCAAATTGCAAAAATGCCTAATCCAAAGGCATGAGTAAGTGAATCTGCAACTTCCAAAGTGATTACAACATACCAAAAACTACCTACCCAAATGTCACATCTTGTAAAGTGGTGAATTGCCAAAAATTGAAACAACTCCCAATGTAACTATGAGACAAGTTTATAATGTCGACAACATACAATAAATGGTGTGGACATGTTGCAATACAATGCCCTAGTATGGGACTTATATGCTAAGCAAATGCAAACAACCAAAAGTGTATGCTACCTAACATTTAAACATGCCCAAAGGGTCTTAAACATGCATCTATACATCCATGTGCCAAAGATACATTCAAAATAGTAGTCAAATAAGTGTTGTAAGGAATCAAATCAACCTACAACATGCTTTCTTCTATTATCTCCAATTGATCAAATGAGTTCAAGTCTTCTAGACAACTCACACAACATAAATAGGAGATTCAAAAACTTAGAGTTATCAAAAAGTGAGAATTGAAAAAATTCATATGGTAAACCTATCTTGAAGTGTTCCCACCAACTCTAATCTACATCTATCAAAGCTTGTTCATTCCCTTAGGTGAATTCTTAACCATGCTTTGCAAAAAGAATGTAGTGATAATCCACTTAACCATTTCTTTCTTCCTAGTGAAATTGATTGTCTTAGTGGATTCCTTATCAATTTCATATTGTTGACCTAACCTCTTAAATGGATTTTCACTTGTAGGTTTTACCTTATCCTGGGTTATATTGTCAACTACATTATGGATTTAATTAGCTTCATTAACCTTAGTGAGAGGTTTGTAAATCATCTTAGTTTTAACATTACTTGAATGTGAAGATGCATGAAGCTTAAAACATCTATCAATCCTATGTCCACTCACTTTACAATGAGTACAAACATCCTTCTTAGGTGAGGGTCCCCTTTTTCCACTTCCCAACTTATCATGAGAATGATCTTTCAAACATGCAATCTGTTTCAACAAAGCATTTCATTTCCAACAAATCTTAGCACTATGGTTATTCATCCCACAAAAAGTGCATGGAAATGATTGCATTATCTTCTGTACATTATATTCAAACTTCTTAAAAGTATTAATTAGATTAGAAGATTTAGTGTAAGAATCAAGATGTGGAATCTCAATACCTCTTTTACCTTTACACCTTTGAAGTAGTGGCCTAGAACCTTCGCTATTGGAAGCTCATCTTCCTTTAGCCATGGAAGAAACTTCTCCATCATCCACCTGCACACTAGTATAACCCAAACCTACATGAAGAGGTCTATGCTCAACCTAAATTGGGTTAGATATACCTTGGCTATCTCTACCAAGTCCTCCTCCATTATAAACCATTTTAAACAACAATTTAGATCCTATGCCCTTACTGTATCTTTTAAAATCACCAAAAATAATATTACTAGAATCTAAATCTAAAATGGTAGAAGAAGATGAAGATTCATGCGGTGAAAAACTTACACTACACTCAGTCATAGTATCTGCATCTAAATTTGAAGGCTTTACCTTTTCACACTCACCACATTGTAATCTAATCAAGAGCTCATCCTTGGATTTGAGCTCTAATTTCAAACTTCCAATTTTTTCTTCAAGGGAATAGAGCTCGCATCTCAAGAATGCATTCTCATCCTGAATCTGCCTGTTGATGCTTTCAAGCTCTTCCATCTTAGCTTTATGTGACAACTTGCCCATGGTTTCCTATAAACACACTAATTCCACAACTGTACACTGTAATCTAATCAAGTGATATTGAAAACCAATAACTAAAAGTAACTGTCAAAACTCAATCAGAAGCTAACCTAGCATTCTAACTGCTCTGATACCAACTTGATCTGTAAACTCCACTGATAAACTCAAAGTGAAGTTCAAAATATTAATACTAAATTTCTCAAAACTTATCAAATTCTTGAAAAAACTCAAAATAACTTGAAAAATGTTTTGGCAAAAATGTTCTCGATTGTTTGGTTGGATTGGAATGATCAAAAGACTTGTTACTTCCATTTACCAATTAAACTAGTTTTTGTTTTTTACATCAAATGTCGTAAATTGTTGAAATTTAATATTTGCATGATTTCATAATTAAAAAATCAAAAAAATTGAATTAAAGCATGCAATCAAATGACAAATTACCATCTAACATTGATAATGGAGTTCGGCATATTTTGCCTACATCTCTGGGTTCGAACAATAGTGAGGACCGTTTCTATTAAATTTGTGCAACAAATGGATTACAAATTATTTGGAAACATTACACAAATTCCCTCATGCTTGATCTCTATCCAATAATTCCACCTTTCTGATATACTCAAGCTCAGTCACATGGAATCCTTCCTCAGTCTTCAACCCCTTATGAATGTGCTTTGGTCCCTTCACTTAATCCATTGGTATATTCCAATAATAATAAAATACTTATCTTTTTAATTACAAAACATAATTAAAAAGGCTTACCCTCTATGTATAAGGTCGGATATTGGAGAAAATCCCGTTTGGTAGATATCACCAAGCTTAAAACAAACTCTCAGCCTCTTAAAATACAAATACACAGTCCAAAACTTGATAAATTCAAATAAAAATTAGTGCCTTTTATAACACTTCAAAACTCATGGCTGAAGTGGTCAAGGCCTATCTCTTTTAGGCACCAAGTCTTAGGTTCGAAACCTCCTTCCTCCATTCTAGGCACTTAGGGATGAGGACAAGGGTGGCCTACCTCCTTGGGCGTGCTTTGACTAGGTTTGAATTTTTCTTCCCTCCATTTTGGCCCCTCAAACTTTATGCTTTGTCCCACATGCAAGTGCTTGGTAAAAGGATAAGGTTTTAAATAGCTTGTCTCCTCCTTAGAACATGTCAACATGCTTACACAAATGTAATCAATTGTTCTTGTTAATCAAGATCGTAACAAGAACAATTGATTACTTTTGTATGCAACTAAACACGAAATTGAACCAGAAGTAAAAAGTAACTAGAATTCAGAATCAGCAAAGAACATGAGATACAAAAAACAATTAAAACTTGTTTTAAACTCTTTTAAAAGGAAATACAATTGAATAAATCTCTCTTTCTTCCACACCTCTCAGATGTACAAATCTCTTTCCCTCAAGATTTCTCTCTATCAATTACAAACATAATTCAGCTACTTGAAATGATTCACCCTTTTTCTCATACCTTTCTGTAGCATCATCAATGAAAGAAACATAATACTATGATCCACCAATAGAAGCTACCTGAGCTGGTCCCCACACATCTATGTGAATAGGCTCCAACTTGTGGTTCCTCTTTGTTGACCTAGTTTTGAGAAATCTCACTCTCTTCTATTTTCCAAAAATACAATGCTCACAAAAATCTAGATCTATGCTTTTCAAATCTGAAAGTTTACCTTTTGACTTAAGAACTTTCATTCCCTTCTCACTCATGTGGCCAAGCCTATAGTGCCACAACTTTGCATCCACATCTGAAGTAGATAATACAGAAGGAGAATAATTAGTAATACAATTGCATAAATAGAGAGTACCTACTCTCTTACCTCTGGCTAATACAAGTGCACCCTTGGTAACCTTCCAAGATTTAGCTATGGGAGTTACTGTACAACCCTCATCCCCCAACTTTCGTGCAGAAATCAGATTCCTCTTCAAGATGGGAACATGCATGACATCTTTCAACACCCATGTGTTGCCATTCTACAATTTCATCTGCACTTTTCCTTTGCCAACAATTTTACAAGGCTCATCATCCCCTAAATAAACTATTCCAAAATCTCCCTGGACATAATCATTGAAATATTCTCTATTTGGGGTAGCATGGAAAGAGGCACCAGAATCTACAACCCAAGATTCTATTCTAGTATCCAAAGAAAGTGTAAAAGCATCTTGTGCAACAATACCTGCAACTTTTGCTTATTCATTACCTTCATGCTGATTTTCTTCTTTAACCGGTAACCAGCAATCTTTCTTTGCATGCCCTATCTTTCCACAATTCTAGCAAGTTATTTTTCTTAACCATTTCTGGATTTGGATCTACCTCTCATCTTTGACTTAGACCTTGATCTCCCTTGCTTGTGCTTCTCTTTTTCCCTTCCCCTGCTTTCAATACTTAAAGCATTACCTGATGTTTCCTCTGTGCTTTTCCTATTAATGTTTTCATTCAAGATTACACTAACAACATCACCTACTTTCAAGATATTTGTAGCAGTGCAATATTACTAACTACCATTACCAAACTATGCCAACTTTCTAGTAAAGGGCATAAAATTAAGAGAGCCTTAATTTCATCATCAAAAACTATTTCGACTGAATTTAACTGATTTACTATTGCATGGAAATCATTAAGATGAGTAGATACAGATCCACCTTCCTGCATTTGCAAGTTAAATAATTGCTTCATAAGATATATCTTATTCGAAGCTAAGGGCTTTTCATATAAATTTTCCAAAATATCCATTAACTTTATCGTTGTCTTTGCCTGTGACAAGTTGGAAATCACAGAAGATGCCAGGCTCAACCTTATGGATCCAAGAGCCTTTCTATCAAGAACATTCCATTCTTCATCTTGCATATTTGTGGGCTTACTTGAAACCCCACCCAATGGTAAGTATAGATCTTTCTGATATAGATAATCTTCTATCTACATCCTCCATAATTGATAATTCTTGCCATTAAACTTCTCCATTCTTAGTTTACTTTCTTCTGCCATTGCTATACTCCCACTCAAACAGAAACCCCTATGAGTGCCCTATAATCAACACACACTAAACAGATCTGAAACCACCTATTAGTGAACCCAAGCTCTGATAACCTATAACCTCACTCTGATACCAATTTTTCAGGAACTGGGTTCATAAAGCTCTAACACCAATTTGTCAGGATTAAGAGCACACTTGATTACCTTTGTATAAGCAACCAAACATGGAATTTAACTAGAAGTAAAATATAACTAGAATTCAGAAATAACACAGAATATGAGAGACAATACCCAATTGTATTAATACTCTTCTAGAAGGAAATACAATAAAGAGATCACACTCTTCCCACACCTCTAGGGCATACCAATAATCCTCCCTCAAGAGTTCACTCTCTCAATTACAGTCACAACAAACAACTCAAACACAGAGTTGTTCACCTCAGCCAATCAGTATCAATACTACCAGTACACAAGTACGCAACATACTCTAAGTAGATCTCACTTGATCTTGCTCCCTATTGTGTTGCATATCTCCTTTGATCTTGCTACCCCAAAATTCTCCTTTGACCTTGCACACACACACACCTACAGATCAACCGACCTTACTTACCCATGTAGATCTTACCTGATCTTGCACGCCCTACAGATCAACTGATCTTACACACCATGGAAGAACCCTTATCCTTGACTATGCAAGTCCTTATGATTCCACCATCAAAATAACTCTTCTAGTTCTACACCTTAAAATATAGCCCCATGGGTCTATTATATAGATCCCATACAAACAATAATTAGACAAGTAGCTCAAGACTAAAATTAGTCTTTACATGCAAACAACCGGTTTGTTAAACAAACTGTTCGTGTAACTAACAGTTTTGGAACTGCACAGGCAACTGACATTGATCAATGTCTATCTGAAGATAACTGCTATTAGCCAATCTATGACTGATGTTGGTAGCTTCTTGTCTCACCCCTGATTGATGTCAGTTGGCCTGATCGACACCAGTTACTGTGACACTCAGCACCCTCCTCCATGTTATCATACAGTGAAGCTTTTAGCTCCACAACCTAATAAACACCATTTTTCCACATGTCAAATGGCTATTGGCCCACTTGGATTTTCAATAGTGCCACATGTTGACCTCTGATAGGTCAAAATGTTGATACGTTTTTGAATCATGTGCCAAATGTCGCAAGTGATTTTTTTTGACAAATCTTTAAATGACCATATCTTGAGCATCCGAACTCTATTTTATGAACCATGAAAAGTGTCAGAATGCCCTCGACGAGCTCTATAGTGTGCCACCACTAAAACTCTGACTTGAAACCATTTTTTAGAACCCAATTTTTTATCATTATTACTAGCTTAAAATCTTCAAGGATTCTTATGCATGGGTGAGAAAATGTCAAGAGTGTGCTCTCTTTTCAAATAAGTAAAGATTGGCAGCCCTTCCTCTCAACCCAATTTAGGTAGAGTAGATCCTCATTCAGTGGGGTTTTGAATTCATAGGAATGATCAATCCAACTTCTAGTGGAGGACACAAATGGGTACTCACTGATACTGACTACTTCACCATGTGGGTGGAAGCAATTTCCTTAAAATAAGCCAATGAAATAAGTGTTAGACTTATATGATATCATAGTAACAAGGTTTGGTTTACCAAAAATAATAATTTCAAATAATGCCTTAGTGTTTATTGGCATGAAGATAAGTGAGTGGTCACTTTAGCTGGGCATATACCTTAGTACATATTCAAGTTACTACCCCCCAAGGTAATGGACTAATAGAGTCAATAAATAAGAACTTGGTAAGGATAATCAATAGGACTATGGAAGTGAATTAGAGAGTGTGGCATACAAAATTAAGGATAGCCTTATGGGATGATAAAGTGACTCCTAAAGTTACTATTGGTAACTCACCATTTGTCCTTGTATATGGGATGGAGGCTAAATTACCCAAATATATTGAGTTACCTACCTTGGAGCTAGCCTATTAGCTTGAGTTAATGGAGAGTGAACTTATGAGTGTGAGGATGACAATGCTCATGGAGTTTGAATAAGCAAGAGACTTTGAAATGAAGACACTAGAGTCACATCAAGCTCAAGTCAAGAAATCCTTTGATAAGATATCCATAGTGAGGGACTTCAAATAAGGATATATATTCCTCAAGTGGGATTCAAATAAGGCCAAACCAGAAAATCATACCAATTTTGATATCTTATAGAGTGCCCCTTACTTGATCTATAAATGTAATCCACATAATGCTTTTTAGCTTACCCAATTGGATGGAGAGGTATTACCCATCATAATCAATGGGATTATTTCAAATTATTAATATTAAAAGATTTTCTAGCCATTATATATATTAGATAGGTGCCTTGTGCACATATTTTTTAGTTTTGTGTTTCCCTTCCCTAGGTGACATGGGCATAGGGTTGTTTTTGTTCTTGTTATCTTTGTTTTTCCAAGAGGAGGCTTTATATAAAGGGACAACCTTGTATCATTCTCATATCTATTGGGGAGGGAAAATATTGTGACCCTATATGCCCAATGGATTAGACAAGACAATTAATCTATTGTATATCATGCATGCAATCCCAAGAGGTCATTAAAAATGTTGGCCAAAATTGACCTACATAAGAAATTTTCTTCTTGGATGTGTTATGAGAAGTTGAGAAAGGTTATTATTGAGTGAGTGCTCTAATGGTAGAGGGAGAAGATAGAATTCATGACCATATCACTTATAAGCTTTTAAAATACTTTAAGCAAGCTTAAAGTGTGAATTTGGTGATTTTAAGGAATCAAACTATCATAGCATGCCATACAGGAATGAATAGGTCAATTTGGTTGTGTATTTAATAAGTATACTTAGGGAATCAACCAAAATTTTAGGATTAAATAAAAATAGTGTATTTTGTTCCATGAATATCCCCTACAAGTTTGATGTCTTGGTATGTTTCTTATCTCAATATATAAGCCTTCAAAAATGATCTAACAGTGTGGGATGTGCCAAGGGATGTCAAATTAAAGCCATAAGAAATAGTCATTTAGATTAAAAATCTTCAACAAGTTTCAAATTTGAATGTAGGGATACCAAGTGTCATGATCTCATAAGCCAGTATCAAGGATCAAAGGTATGCATGTGATCAATTGAGTCAATAGGTCAAGATAGATCTATAGTGCATATATAATTATGAAATAAAGATCAACGATGATCACAAGGTCAAAATGTTAGAGGATCCTAGGATTGAACATGATGGTGTTATGTGTCATAATCATGGTGATTTAGTATATCAATAATGTGTATTTTATCATGTAGATCAAAGATCAATGGCATGCTTTTAACTGTGTTAAGGATATCGATAGTGCACATGAGGTTAATAAGTCAATGAGCCTAGATTGCCTGGAAGGCAACCACATGGTGTAAGTGCATTAACTAGATAGAGATTGATAGTAGTGTCTATAGAAATAACATGGGGCTACCAAGTGGCCTAATCTTGGAAGAAAGATCAAAGATCAATGACAACATTGAAGGTTAAGGCAAGGAGACTCTTGAGAAGATTGATAAAGAAAATTTGATCAAGTTTCATGAGGGAATAAGGACACATGTCTAAGGAACAATAGTCAAGTTTTAAAATGAAATAGACAGCATGGAAAGTAAATGTCACACAGGCAAACACATCAGATTAAAATATTTTACCACCTGAACTTACATATATGGATACAATATCAAAATATGATCTGGGTTGTCAAATCAAACACTACAAATTCATATTCCATCATTAAAACTCAGTTCTATGCAAAGGTATGCTTAGTCAAGTTACAAAGTTTGTCTTGGGTTTTGAATTTATGTGTCTATCATGATCAAGAGACAAGTAGCCTATGGATATGCATTAATATCATGACTATATGAAAACTAACAAGGGTATTGGTTTTCATCTATAGTGGACCTATATCTAGGGTTTGGATTAGCGGAAGGGTTATGACTATGAAAAGAGTGTTGAAAGGAATACTAGATAACATAAATAATATATCAAAATGAAGGACGATGTTGTAATCTCATTAAGAAGATGGAGAGTTTAGAGATTGAGAAAGGTAATTGGAGAATTCAATGAAGTTTCAAAAGTATTTGGATATTATTCCATTTTAATAGACCATGACTCATCATCCTCAATAAGTTCTTGTCTTCTAGCATTATTTGAAAGCAATGAGAGGGCTTTAAGACTATTTGGAGCCGATGAAGGTTAATTTTCTAAGAAAGAATCAATGTTGATCTATAAAAAAGTGGTTGAGACTCCATGAAAGTGGTTATATCTGATTTATTGATTTCTATTTTATCTCTCTCTCTCTCTCTCTCTCTCTCTCTCTCTCTCTCTCTCTCTCTCTCTCTCTCTCTCTCTCTCTCTCTCTCTCTCTCTCTCTCTCTCTCTCTCTCTCTCTCTCTCTCTCTCTCTCTCTCTCTCTCTCTCTCTCTCTCTCTCTCTCTCTCTCTGATTTCTTCCCCATTTAATAATAATTCTCATTTTTTGGAAAAAGAGACTCTCATTTGATAAGGCAAAAAACCTATCAAAATTTTTTATGAAAGACCTCTTGAAGCAATAATGATAATTTTCACCTATCTCTTGCCTCTGAATTATGTTTAATAAGATTGTGCATGATGGAATTATGAAGAAGTGTTCTTCTATGTCATTTTCCTTCTTTATTGTCTATTTATAGTTTTTTTTAAAAGTTAGTTGAAGGTATAAAATTGAGCTATTTCTTCCATTAATGGATTTTTGGTGTGAATCTTAGAATTTCTCTTTGCCGCATTCTTTTCTTAGTGAGCCTTGTTTATGAATTACTTATGCAAATTAACTAGTCTGTGAGGTTGCATGAGCAAGAACTATCTTACGTTGCATGACTATTTATTTCATGTTTACGTGAGTTCTCAATCAATTTGGTGCATCACCTTTTTATCTCTCTTAGTAACCCTTTACCCTCTCTCTTTATCCCTTTCCCAAGTAGTAGGATTAGTTTAGGTAATCTACCAAGAGGAAGTCAGCCTTCTCTAGAGGTTCAACCCCACAATAGGATACTCATAGCCTAGGCTTGTTCTAATTTTGAGGCTTAGTTGGAGGGAGACTGAAGAACCCTCTCTAAGGGTGAAAATTAAGTCCACAACATGACTTATTATAATTTTTGATTCATGTTTGAGGCATGTCCTAAGGCTTGTTGTATTGAAAATCTAAGTGGCAAAGTGTGTATGGATGACCAAGAGATGTATGAGCAAGAGCCTAATATAAGAATAAGGCCTAATAGGCCTAACTGGCTTGTTAGAGAATGTGTGAATTGAATAAAAATATATATCACTTTGAATAGATAGAGGAGGTCTTGTATACCATCATCAAGGTGAATAAAAACTCATGAAGATCTAAAAGGGGTATTACAGATGACTATCAAGGTTAAATGATCTAATCTATTTTGAAGAGACCTAGTTGAGTGAAAGAGCCTAGAAGGTAATTTGAGAAGGAAAAGAGTGTGAAGAGATGAAGAGGTGGTCGTTATTAGTTGGTTAAGAAGCAATATGTCTTGAAGGTGATCAAGTCAATCAGGTTGATGAGTTGGTGTTGAGTCATCTATGGGGTTGGTGCCTCCTTATAATTTGGTGCTTGGCTAGTTGAGGTGGGTACTCCAAGTGAAGTTGGTGCTTCACTAAATATATTTTTTGTATTATAGGATAGTATATCATTTGAATATATTAGTAGGTTTTGTTCCCCTTGAGGGTTTCCCACTCAAATAAGTTTTTTATGTGTTATGTTCTTATCTCATGCTCATGGATCTTAATGTGTTTCTAGTTTACTATATTATTTTTATAGTTCATGAATGATAAAGTAAAGTTGTAAAAGGTTTTGATGACTGATTCACCCCCCAGTCATTGTGATTTTGATAGGTCCTACCCATGGTCTTACAATACAACTCACAAATGGTATCCCTCTAGGGAATGATTAGCTAACAAATAATATTACTCAAGGGAAAATATTAGGAATGTTTTAAATGAAAGAGGGAATGTAAAAATCATAACGTATTCATATATGAGAATACTTTAGCAAACATGAGGCACACTAAGGACACACAAAAAAGACATTAAGTGGCTAGTGACCATCAATATACAAAGGATACCCATTCATAATAAGAATAAAATTGTATCTGTAAATAAGTGAGATACTAAGATCGACTCATGTTTTTTGCATGAAAAAGAAAATTAAAATGGACCTATCTTCCCACAACATGTTCCCCATTCTTGAGGACTTATTATATAGTTATTGGTCTACTGTGAAGATTGGGTACTTGTGTGAGAAAGTAGGTGGCACTAAAAGATTTTTTATTCTCTTTTTCCAATCTAATGGCCTACCGTACCCCAATAGACATCAACTTTGTCATGAGGCCAACTATGGATTTTGAGATTTGATTATAAAAAGGAGATTTACTATGAATCACATCTTTTAGTGTGATTTGAATTTTGAATTTGGTATGTTGCCTTTATTATCATTGCCTTTTGTTTAAATGATTTGGCTTTTAAATTTTTATGGCTTTTAAGAATTTTCCTCTATATAGATTTGGAATAACCAACATGAGGGATAACATTGATAAACATGAATGAGCTCTAGATTTTGGCTAAAGGAAGCTAAGTATGCAAAAAAATGACTGACTAAAACACATAAGCTTGCCTATGAACCAGTATGTTATCTCAAGTTTCAACCATGTGTATGTTTATTTTATGACTGGAAATAAGGGAATAAAGGGAGATACATGTTGGAAATATCTTTATTGATTTCAAAGGTATAACATTGGTGATAAAGGACCCATAATATTTAATGGTGTTTTTAATATTCATATCTTGGCTAATGTGTGTTGATATTTATTTAATATTAATGAATATATATTTTTTTTGCATAAAAGTCAAAAGAGGGCCCATGGATAAGTCAAAGAGTCACGAGGTAAAGAAAAAAGAGGAATGGGATGCATTTTCCCATGAAGAGTCATCTTGATGAATTTCAAGAGTCACCAAGTGAAGATAAAAGAGGGTATGGCACATTTTTCCATGAAGAGTCGTCTTAAAGAATTTGAAAGGTCATGAAGACAAAGACAAAAGGGGAAAGGATGAATTTTCTCATAAAGGGTCACCATGTGACTTTTCAAATGAAAGGATACGAAGGGTCATGCAATTTTAGCACCATTTTCCATGAGGATTAAAGGGACACAAAGAGTGAATGCCAAAGGTCATTTAGAAATCTATAAATAAAGGCTTGAGAAGCCATTTGTAATATGCAAGAGAGTGCATGGTTTGTATTTGTTTTATATAAGAAAAGAGGAGAGAATATAAAGAGATATTATTGAGTTATATCATTTATTGAGTAAGAAATATTGAGAGATAGTTGTGTTTTATACATAAGATGGGTTAGTGATCCTATGGGTTGGTGCTCACAAATAATTGCTATGTTGGTGCTCGACAAAGGGGTTAGTGCTCTTGTAATTTGGTGCTCTTTCATATACTTAAGATTGTTTTCTATGGTTTTTACCATTTTGGGTTTCCACATAAAAATGTGGTCTCTCTCTCTCTCTCTCTCTCTCTCTCTCTCTCTCTCTCTCTCTCTCTCTCTCTCTCTCTCTCTCTCTCTCTCTCTCTCTCTCTCATGTGGTGCATATTGCTTTCATTTTTATTACATATCTTGAATGAATGGTTAAGTGGAATTTGATTAAGTAAAATATTTATAAGATATATTATATTCTAACTAACCCACCCTCTTAGTATATCCCATGCTTAACAATTGGTATTAGAGTAGGTTCCTTTTGAAAAAGTTTTACAACTTGAAGTTAGATCAAGGAGAGCAAGATGGCTAGATCACATGAAGGTTTTTATACAAATAAGGCACCTTTATTTGATGGGAGAAATTATACTTTTTAGAGCATAAGGATTAGGACCTATTTGATGGCCCTTGGATTCGACATTTAGAAAGTAGTGGTGCAGGAATATGAAGAGCCACATACACTAGTAACTACTCTGGTAGAAAAGAAGGAAAGTGAAAATAATGCTAGAGATTTAAATTCTATTTTATGTGGTTTACGTGAATCAAAATTTGTTAAAGTTATGCAATGTAAATATGCTCATGAAACTTAGGTAAAAATTGAGAATATTTACAAAGGTGATGGAAAGGTTTAAAAATTTAAGCTTCAAAATTTTAGAAGATAGTTTGAGATTTTGAAGATGAAAGAAGAAAAAAATATAGCGAGTTACCTTTTGTAGGTTGACCAAATAGTTAATCAGATTCAAGGATTTGGAGAAAATTTAGAAGAATAAATCATGGTACAAAAAGTTTTGAGATCTCTACCATTGAGATATGATGCAAAAGTTTTAACAATTGAAGAGATGAAGAATTTAGCCAAGCTAAAGATGGATGAGCTATATGGTATTCTTATAGCATATGAGATGTGGATAGAACAAGAGAAACCCTCAAAGAGAGAAGTTGCTTTCAAGACATCAAAGAAAGAGAAGTCTAATATTCAAGAATCAAGTGATAGATCTAGTGATGATGAAAATGACAATGGATCTCTATTCATCTGCAAACCAAAAAAGGGCACATTTAAATATCAAGGAAAATTACTTTTTAAATATTTTAAATATGGAAAGATTGGATATTTTTCAGCCAAGTGCCCATATAAGGGTAATGGTGACAATGAAGAAGGAAAGTCTACATACAAGAATAATTTCAAAGAAAAATTCAAGAAGGGATTCAAGAAGAAGATTTTATATTCTAAAGATCATAGCTTAGTCAAAGATAGTGGAGTCAGTGATTCAGAAGAAGAAGAGATTCTATTCATGGTTATACATGAAGATGCATCCATAAGAAAAATTATAGATGATCAAGAAGAAGAACATTATGAAGTTGAAGTGAATTTGGAAAGAGAACTCATTTGTGCCTTAGAAGAGTTAAAATCTCGTGAGAAGAACAACAAATTGAAGCTCGAGATTGAGAAAAATGAAAAGGAGTCAAAGGAAACAATTGAAGATCTACAAGCACACTTTGAAGAAGCCAAGAAGAATGAAAAAGATCTAAAAGCATAGTTGTAAAAAGTAAGTGAATAATGTGAAATGTATGTTATTGAAATTGCTTCTTTAAAAGTAGATCTTGAGAAAATAAATAAAGAAATCAATGATAAAGTAATCAATAATTCAAAATTTGAGAAAAACACTGATATATTGAATAAGATATTAGAAAACCAAAAATCAATATTAGATAAGATAGGTATCATATTTTAAAATAAAAAGAGCTATGTTGAATCTCTTACAAAAGAGGAAATAAAAAAAGAAGTTAAGAATATAGAGGACATCTCAAACAATGAAGGTTGGAAGGAATAGAGATACAAAAGGAGTTAGAGATACATAAATATGTTCTTTTTTTATGGTTAATATTTTTATTGTAATGGATATGGTCATAATAAAATAAAATGTTATAAAAGGGCTAATAATTTTAAAAACAAAGAGAAGGAAACTCATGCAGACTCAATGAGAAGCCACAACTCCTTTGCTCCTTTATCCAGTTTTAATGAAGAGGCCATAATATGTTACAAATGAAAAAAATAGACATGTAGCTTGGTACTGTATAAGTGTGTTTGAGTTATTCAAGAAGGACCAAAGTTTCAAGGCTCCATTCATCAAGAAGAAAATTCAGACAGGTTCATGGCAGAAGAAACAACCTAAAAAGTCTATGTTGGTCAAAATAACTTTGCATGTAAGAAATGAAGAAAAGCCATGGTTCATTGATAATGAATGTTTGAGGCACATGACAAGATAAAAGAGAAATTTTAAAACCCTAAAGAAGATCAATGGTGGTATAATGAAATTTAGAGACAATAATACTACTAGAATTGCTAAAAAAGGTACACTAAGTTTGGATAATGGTAGAACTAAGACTGAAAATGTTCTGTATGTAAAAGGTCTTAAGCATAATATTTTGAGTGTAAGTAAAATGTGTGATTAGAGACACACACTAAATTTTTATGTATAAGGTTATGAAATTAGGAGAAAAGATTTAGATGTGTTGATTGTAGATGCTCATAGAACATACAATAATTTGTATATGTTATCAGACATCAAAGGTAAAAGATGTTTGAGTCAGATTGAAGAGAGTTAGATATAGCACAAGAGAATGGGACACATAAATTTTGATAATCTTTTCAACATTAGCAAGAAGCAAGTAGTCAAAAATCTTTCAAAGATTACAAAGCCATCCAACATGCTTTGTGAGCCTTATAAGCATGAGAAACGGGATAAAAGGTGGTTCAAAACAAAAGAATATTCGACCACTCAGATGTTAGATCTTGTTCACACTAATTTATGTGGACATATGAGAACTCAAATTACTCAAGGTGAGAAATATTTCATGTATGACTTGGCTAATGTTTTTAAATAAAAAATTAGAATCTTTCAGATATTTCAAAGCATTCAAAGCATTAGTTGAGAATGAAACTAGTTTGAATATTAAGTTCCTAAGATCAGATCAAGGAGTAGAATTCATGTCAGATCAATTTATTGATTCTTATGAAGACCATGGAATTAAGAGACATTATTTAATAGCCAGAACTCCACAGCAAAATGGAGTAGTTAAATGGAGAAACATAATAATTTATGAGATGGTGAGGATAATGCAAATAAATCCAAGATACTAGATAAATATTAGAGAGAGTTAGTTGGTACAATAGTGCATATCTATAATAGAGCATTATTGAGATTAAACAGTGACAAGAGTCCTTATGAGCTATGGAAAGACAAACTAGCTACAGTTGATTATTTTAGAGTTTTTGATAGTAGATGCTTCATAAAGAGAACTGATGAAAAATTAGGTAAGTTTGAATCTAGAGCAAATGAAGGTATATTTATTGGTTATTCTTGTAAAATAAAATCTTATAAATGTTATAACAAAATAACTAAGAAAATAGTTGAAATTTAAAGTGTCAGGATAGAAGAAGATGGAGTACAAAGAATCAGTGATCCAGCATACATTATTGAAATTATTGAAGGGGAAGATTTTGAAGAATCAAATGAAGATAAGAAGAAAGAGAAAAAGGACACCAAAGCCCCATCTAAATACATACATAGAAACCATAATTAAAGTGACATCATTTAGGACATAAATGAAAGAATTCACACCAAAATAATGATGGTAGGTGAATTTGAGCAAGTTAATTTCTTTTTGTTATCCAAAATTTAGCCTAGAATATTTTCAAAAGCTAGACATGATAAGCATTGGGTTGAGGCAATGGATGAATAATTAAATCAGATAGAAAATAATGATACTTGGGAATTAGTTCCTAGACCAAAATATCACAATGTGATAGGAACAAAATGGGTTTACAAAAATAAGTTGAATGAAAATAGATAGGTGACCAAGAATAAAGCAAGATTAGTATGTAAATGATATGATCAGAGTGAAGAAATAGATTTTGAAGAAAATTTTTCACTAGTAGCTGATCCAAAACTTGAAAGCTTTGGTTGAAATATAATTCAATAAACAAGAACAAAATAATTCAAATAATGCTATCTCTGAGAAGAGATGTTTTATTGATCAAATTTGTAGACCCAAACATATGCTTATCTCTGAGAAGATATGTCTGATTTCCATTTCAAGTTATATCTTCATTTATACATGTTTTTAAGTTGTGGGGAGGATGTGGAAGGTCACCAATATTGAGGGAGATTAATTGGTTCGACTTCCATGATTTACAACAATACAGAATTTGAGGAATTACTATTTTTAGAAACTTACTATTTTTTTTACTGCACTACTAAAATTGAAATTTGGGACACTTCCATTGGGTTTAAGGGGGTCAAACTTCATTGATCAGATCTCAATTCCATCTCATGATGTTCCCCTCATTATTAGATTTCTAACAGTTCAAATGATGAGTCAATTAAAGCTACGGTGCAAAAGTTATGGCTCCCAAAAGTTTCATCATCAATTGGGGTGGACCCATCACCCAAATTATCATCTAAATTGTTTCCTAGATCATTCCTCCCTCCTTGAGAAGCAATGGTCCCCATTGCATCAATATTTTTCATTAAGTGTGGTAGTTGTACATCAATTTTATTTCTAATGCATACTTAGAAGGGACTGTGATTTATGGAATTGTGCATGGCCTAATTGTTCACCATTTCTATTCGACCATCAGTCTATGGATGCAATGGCATGAACTTCTTTAGCTCGGTATCTATTTGCTTTTGTTGTTGTGTTGTTTGTATAGTTAGGTCTATAACATCAACCCTTTTGGATTCTTGTAGCTTGACCACCATGAGAACAAATTTCTTGGCACTAATCAGAGAGACAAATGTAGAAGGTGGTACCTCTAGTACCCTGTAGCACTATGTTCCAAGAGTGAGAGTAAGCCTTCAAGTTATTGATTAATAGATTACATGTTGATCATACATGAATGGATGACCAAAGAGTACATCATAAACATCTAGATTGACCACATCACATAAGACCTCATCTTGGAAAGGTTTTATTGCATATGAGAGAAGACATTAGTGGGTGACATGGAGGTTTCTATCTGGACTCAACCATCCAATACTATATGGATTTGGGTGAGGCTTCATGGATAGATTTAGGATTTTCAAAACATTAGTAGAGATTAAATTCTTTTGACTTCCACTATCAAGAATGAAATGCAGAGGCTTACCTTTCACCCATAACATAGAGTGAAATAACCTTTCCTTGTCATCTAGCCTCTCCTCATGGGTCTATGATGAAGAAACAATAGCTTCAGGCTTAACATCTATAATCTCTTCTTCAACCTCTTCAACTACAGGGTCTATATGAGGTAGAGTAGTAGATGTTGAGGATTGTGACTCAAAAAGTAGGGACTTGATGGCTCGACATTCTTCTTTGGAGTGAGTTCTAGATTTGTGATAATCACACCATTTCCCAACCTTTCCTTCCTTTTGCTTCCAATTTTGGCCTCGTGTTTGACCTTCTTTGTCACTTCTCCATTTTGAAGGCTGACTCTTCATATTCATTCTTCCATGCTTCTACAAAAATCTTCTCTGTTAACTTATACACCTCACCAAGGGTTTCCCAATTGACGAGTTCCATTTCTCCCCATATGTACCATTATAGTCTACCATGATATTTGAGAACCTTGTTTTTATCACTTTCTTGGATGCCCAATCTTGTTGATAGAGAATGAAAAATATCAGTGTAATCTTGAACAGATTGTTCCTTACCTTGGTGAAGTTGTTGCCACTCTATATACAGATTATCATATGTTCCAATGGGGTAATATTCTTCCTACATAGCTTCTATGAAATTTTCCCAAGTAGGTTCTGTCTCAAGGCCAATAACATCTACACTGAATCTCTTTTTGTACACTTCCCACCAATTTTTGACAGGCAATGATGCTTTCAAGAGAGAAAAAGTGATCTTCTCTTTATCAGTGAATTTATTTATAGAAAAAATAAGAAGATAATTGATCCAATTAATTTTTGACTACATCAACATTGATTTTGCCTTCAAATGTAGGGATGACAAAATTCACCTAAACCTTGAAGGGTGTTGGGGCACTGAAAGGATGTGCGGGTGTAGATGAGGAGCCAAAATTTACCATCGAGATTTGTTGGAGAATTTGAGTGAATTATTGTAGCATCTATGCTTAATAATATTTAAGGGATTAATTCACCATTTTATTGAAAGGATCAGATGTCTCGATGTTTTCTGCCATTTGAATTCATTTGGAGCGAATAGGTGGATAGTCTATTGGTTCTATTTTGCACCCAAGCTTCTTATAATCTGACCTCATCCTCAGGATCATACACTATAAATACAAATCACTCTGATACCACTAATCCAAAACTTGAAAGCTTTGGTTGAAAGATAATTCAAGAAACAAGAACAAAATAATTCAAATAATGCTATCCCTGAGAAGAGATGTTTTATTGATCAAATTTGCAGACCCAAACATATGATTATCTTTGAGAAGAGATGTCTAATTTCCATTTCAAGTTACATCTTTATTTATACATGTTTTGAAGGTGTGGGGAGGATTTGGAAGGTCACCAATCTTGAGGAAGATGAATTGGTTTGACTTCCATGATTTACAACAATACAAAATTTGAGGAATTACTATTTTTAGAAACTTACTATTTTTAGACTGCACTACTAAAATTGAAATTTGAGACACTTATGTTGAGTTTTATGGGTTCAAACTTCATTTATCAAAGTTAAATTCCATCTCATGATGTTCCCCTCATTATTAGCTTTCCAATGGTTCAAATGGCAAGTCAATTGGAGCTATGATGCAAAAGTTATGGATCCCAGAAGTTTCGTCATCAATTGGGGTGGACCCATCACCCGAATTGTCATCTAAATTGTTGCCCAGATCAGTAGAAAATATAGAGGATATTATAATTTTTCTTAGATATGTAGTTTTAAAAAAAATTAAAGTGTTTCAGATGGATGTCAAGTCTACTTTCTTGAATGGAAATCTAGAAGAGGAGGTCTACATTAACAGCTAGAAGGATTTCTTCGCTCAAATGATAGTAGCCATGTATACAGATTCAAGAAAGCACTATATGGATTAAAACAATCTCCTAGAGGTTGGTATGTAAGAATTGATAAATACCTATAGGATCAAAGTTTCAAGAGAGGATTTGCTAACAGTAATCTCTACATCAAAACAAAAGGTGATCATTACTTGATTATTGTGGTATATGTTGATGACATAATATTTAGAGGTTGTGATCTAGGAATTTGACTCAAGAGAGGATGGTTAGTATTGTTTTAGTTGTAAAATGAAAACAAAATGATATAAACACACTAATAGTATAACATCTCTAGGCCTAGACACTAGGGAGAACTTAGTTAACAATCATGAATGAAACACACAACTAAAATGAAAAGAAAACTCTTTTACCTTCCTTGGATGCTCTAAAATGCTTTTTGTGGTGGATTTCTCAGCTTTTGCTCATGAATTCCTTGGAAATATAAGCTTGAAAACCTCTATCTCTCATTGGCACCTTTGGCTTGTGGCTTGGCTTAGCTTGGAATTAACTTGGCATTATAACACTAGTTGCTTGAAGCTTTTTGGAATCAATCCTGCATTATACATTTGCACTAATTAAGCTTAGAAATGATTTTGTGAGGCCTCCTATTTATATATTTTTGGATTTTATCAGAATCAACCTCGACCATCCATCTCAAGATTGAGATGTGTGGCTAAGGATTAATTTAATTTTGTAATTAAAATATATAATTATCCTCAACATGGTATTGGAAGAAGGGGAAATTAAGAGGCATGGAGGGTATCATGGAAGGCATTGATGAGGCATGGAGGGCATGAATCTTGATATTTGTGGCATTTATGGCTTAGGTATGTCTTTCCAAGAAATGAGGTCACTTGATGATGTAGATATTAAATATTCATTTCTAAAACAAAGTATTCAACAAGTTTTCATGGAATTATTGATTAGGCCTTAGTTTGGGTTAATTAGCTCTAAAAAATGATTAAGTACCTTATACACAAATTAGTCAAATTGATCAGAATGCCTTGTTATTGGTCCTAAACTTGACTGGATTTGAGTTAGAAATCCATGTCAAATACATTAGATGTGTATTCCCATTTAGAATGTTGCCAACAAAAAATAACAAAGGCACATGTCTTGTGCAAAAGATTTAATAGGGAAGAGCAATCTAGAGCACCCAAGTGTAATTTTGGCATTTTAAATTGAAATGATCAGATCAAAGTTCACTGACCCATAAAAAGCATTACCCTATTTAGGGATACCCCAGCTAAATCAGCACTTGAATATGTCAGTTTCATATCTTTTAGCATGTTTTAGTGTTTTTAGGCCAAATTGTGCATTTTAGGTGGAAATTGGCCAAAACCCTAGTTGGAGGTTATCGGTGGCTAGTTTTAAGTGTCTACAATTTGCCGCTATTTGGGAAGGCATTGCAAGGTATAAACATAGTAATATCTTCTCAAGAAATGAAAAGGTTGTGTATACCTACAACTGCAATAATATTAAACTAACTCAAAAAGAAATAAAAAAATGAGGGACCAAAGAAAGAAAAGATGATGGATTAAAAACACCATGATAGTGACAAAGTATTCAAAATCATTGATTATGCAAGTGGGACAATGCACAATGGTTTACTCACAAGCATTATACCCTAATAGTGGAAACATGGTATGATAACACAATGATTTGCCCAAAAGTGGTTATAATCATTGAAAAGATGGAGCTACCCTAGTTAGGGTAGACAAACAAGATAATAACATGCCCCTATATGGGTATAAAAAGTAAAGTGGTGAAAACTCAATGATTTGCCCAAAGGTGATTATAATCATTGAGAAATTTAGGTGAGATGGTGTGCAATGATTTGCCCATAGGTGGTTATAATCATTGGACCCTAATTATAGAAAACATTATAAAACTGGTTGAGGATGATGATAAATTAATATAGAGGGTAATGATAAATTGCAACAACCTACTAGTAGGGAGATGCTCATCTGAACTAATAAAGGTTGAAATTCTTTTGTGGTTAATTACTCTATTTAGGATATGATTGGGAGTGAATCAAGATGTCGATGCTGAAGAGATGCCACCATTGTTGAATAGATTCCTTAAAGCTAAGGTTTGTTGTAGCATGTGATGGTAGGCTTTATGATAGAACACCATAAAGAATGGGCCAAAATATGTATAAGGACTGACTCCTATAATCCAATACTCAATAGAAAATAATGCACCAATGATAGAAACCATGATGACAATGTAAACATATGAATATGGATGGATTCAACTATATGTGTGGATAAGTAATTACCTAATGAACACACATAAAATAAATCAAGACAATAGTGTTGAAAGAAAACAAATAAGCAAACAAACAAATAAAATAAGCATAAACAAACAAACAAATAATGCAATAAAAATCCTATGAACATTTCCCCTAGAAAATAGGTAACAACTTAAAAAATGAACTAAATGGGGGGGAGAAATAGAAGAAAAAGAAGGGGATGGTCGATGGTAATCCTGTATGCTCCTGATCCATAATCTTTAGTAATGACAAAAGGCCCTATCTAGTTTGGTTTGAATTTCTTTTTGTGTTTCTTCTCAACCATGGTATTCTTTTGGTTTTCTTTAAGAACAAGATCACCAAGTTTAAATGTCATATACCTTACACACTGATTATAGTGGCCTTTGATTTGATTATGATATGCTTGAAGATTTTTGAGTGTGGCTATGCATTTTTCATCAAGTAGATACAACTCTTATAAGTGAGCTACTCAATATTCATGATCATCAAAGACATGCTTGAAAGAGATGTGTAGTGAAGGCAACTCGACCTCAATAGGAAAGATGGATTTAGTATCATAAACAAGTGGGTATGGAGTGCCTCTTATGGGGGTATGATGATTGGTATGGTATGCCCAAAGGGAAAGGAATATTTGGAGGTGCCAATCATGATTGATATCATTGAAAATCTTTTTGATAATGTTGATAATGGTTTTCTTGGATGCCTCAACCTACCCATTAACTTGAGCTTTATATGTTGTATAAAAATGTTGGGTGATGTTGTATTCAGGACATAATTGGTCTGCATCTTTATTCTTGAATGAACTTCCATTATCAAATATAATTTTGGAGGGGATACCATAGCGTTAGATGAGATGGTTGAAGATGAATTTGGAAATTTTCTTTCCAATCACGTAAATGAGGGGTATAGCTTCAACCCACTTAATGAATTATTCAATGGTAGTAAAGATATGTTTATGGCCATCAGATGAAGTGAGGTTAATATTCCCAATGAGGTCAAGTCCCCATGTATAAAATGGCCATGGTGTCAACATTAGTTTTAGAGTTTTTGCTAGGGCATGAATCAAATTAGCATGCTATTGACATTTTTCACATTTCTTTACATATGTAGTGGCATCTATGTCCATTGTGAGCCAATAATAACGAGTATGCAAGATATTTTTGGATAAGACTACCTCACTAGAATGGGCTCCACATACTCCATGAACTTCTCTTAATGCTAATATAGACTCTGCCAAAGTTAAATAATGAAGCATAGTTCCATCAAAACTATAATGGTGAAGGGTGGATCCAAGTAGAGTATAATGAGCATAATGATGAATGAAGGATTTACTTTATTTTTGAGATAGGTTAGCTGGTATAACTTGGTCATGAAGGTGGTATAACTTGGTTATAACTTAGTTTATCTGTAAAGGTCTAAATACCAAATAGAATTAGGACCAACAATATCATAAATCATGACAATGGTTAAAGGTTCATGAGTTGGTGCTAAAAAATTCTTGATGAGGAACTAATACTCTTTAGCTTTATCTATTTTTCAAATTAGTGAGCTAATAGTAGCCATGGCATCTACTATTCTGTTACTAGCCCTTGGTATATGCTCAAACTGAATGTTGGCAATTTAATTTTTAAGAATGTCAATCATGGCTTTATAAAGAACTAGCTTGTCATCTTTGGTTTGAAAATGATATGTGACATGATTAATGATTAACTAATAATCACCATAAACTTAAAGATGAGATATATTCCAAGGCACTACTTTTCAAATTCATACAACAAGTGCCTCATACTTAGCTATGTTGTTTGTAAAAGGAAAACTGATTCTGAATGATTTAGGGATTAGATCCCCCTGTGGTGTAATAAGCAAGAGGCCTACCCTTATCCATGCACAGTGAATGAGCCATCAAAATATAGTTTCTAGGGATGCTCCTCAAGGGGTGTATTAATAACATTCATGATGGATTCATTAGGAAATGGAAACTTGAGTGTTTATATGTCTATAAGGGGTGCTTTAGCAAGTTGATCTGCAAAAACTTGTCCTTTGATTGCTTTTTGATTCACATACTCTATGTCAAACTCACTAAGAAGCATGATCCATTTAGCCATTCTACCTTTCAAATCTATTTTAGATAGCAGATACTTGAGTGGATCTAATTTTGAAATTATAATGGTTTTATTATGTAACATGTAATGACATAGTTTTTGAGCTATGAAAACCATGGCTAGACAAGATTTTCCAACAAGTGCATAGTTATGTTCATATGTAACCAAGGTAAAACTTAGGTAGTAAACATCATGATTATTTTTATTGTCATCATGTTGAGCTTAGAGTGCCCCTAGATTATAATCAGTAGCTGATAGGTATAACAAGAATGGCTTTCCTAGCATAGGAAGTAATAAAATAGGTGAATTGACAAGATAATCTTTGAGTTGTTAAAAAGCTATTTCGCAGTGATCATCCCCATGAAATGCAACTAATTTATTCAAAAGGTGCATAAATTGATGAAACTTGTCTTCTAACTAAGAGATGAAGCATTAGATGGACTGGATCTTAACTTGCAAACTATGAAGTTACTTCAAATTAGTTGATGGCAACATCTTAACTATAGCACGGACTTTAGCTAGATCAACTTCAATACCTCTATGAGACATGATATATCCTAGTAATTTGCTTGAAGTTACACCAAACACACATTTCTTTGGATTTATTCTGACTTTGTACTCTCACAGTCTTTCAAATATCTTACACAACACTGCTAGATGGTTGGCTCTGGTCTTGGATTTTCCTAATATGCCATCGACATAGTCTTCAATAATATCATGCATCATATCATGGAATATGATAGTCATGGCTCTTTGATATGTAGCTCCTACATTCTTAAGTCTAAATGGAATCCCCTAATAACAAAATTTTACCTATGGAGTGATGAATTCTATTTTATGTTGACTTCTGGTGTTATTCTAATCGGATTGTATCCTGAAAATCCATCCATGAGTGAAATAATTTCATAACCTACCATGGAGTCAAAAATCATGTTGATATTAGGAAAGGTAAAATCATATTTAGGACAAGCTTTATTGATGTCCTAAAAATTAGTACAAATTTTGATTCCTTTAGAATTTTCACTAATAGGTGCAACATTAGAGATCCATTCAGAGTAGTCAATGGATCAGATACATCCAACTTCTAAGATTTTTTCCAAATTTTTCTTGACTAATACATCAATGAGAGGATGCATCTTACAAAGCTTTTATTAAACCAGTTTGGCATCAATATTAACCACAAGGTGGTATAGAACCAAGGTGGGGTCCAATTCTGGCATGTAAGAATAATCCCATGAAAATATATCCACAAACTCTCTCAATAAAGCTGTAAAAATGTCGCATTCCTCCTTAGTGAGGGATGCACCCAATTTTATCCATTTTAGATCCGATAGAGTCCTGATGTTTACCTTTATTGTATCTTTGACTTGGAGGGTCAAACCATCTTCTAGAATAGTAGGCAGTGACTTGAACTTTTGGACTATGTCAGGGTCCTCTATTAGGACTTGCTCTTTAACTTCTCCTAGGCATGATGAATCTGAGTCTCCTAATGGAAGATTTGACCATGTAACAAAAATAGTAAAAAATTCTTAGATAATTTGATCAAGTACTTATTATTGCTCAAAACTGAGCTCAGATCCACAGACAAGTTCATCATTAGTGGTTTCCTAGTCTAAATTCAAAGAAGAATGAACACCCCCATCTAATGGTGCCTGAAATAGGTTTCCACCACTAGACTGACTTTTATCTTTACTTTTTCCTTGGTTAAAAATCACCTCAAAGAGGTTTTTAATTTGGGACCTCAATGTTTTATTTATTTATTTTTGCATAAAGGTGTTCACTCACTCTCTAAAATAGGCTACAAGATCCAATGTTATTGAGTATCCTAATTTGTGATCTCCCAATGGAACATTGTCTCTAAGGCCTAAGAAATCATAGAATGCCTTATCATTCTAGAACTTATTAATTGGTAGATTGGATTCTTGTTCATCCCAATCTATAAGTTGGGGATAATATAATGGTAATGGATTGCAATGAACAACTTGGGTAAGGGTTCAAATGGCATTGTTATCAAACAAGTTGGTTTCAACTAGGTTATCAAAGGTAAGGCTATGATTAGACTCTGCTTCACTATCAACATCATCATCACTAGTTACTAGTGATGAAGTTTGAATAAAATATGTGGGGTCACCTCCAGGTGGTTTAAATCGAAGTCCATAAGGTCTTTCATACTTAGTCTTGGAAATTATCTTGATGGTTCCTTGTTGATTCAGTTTGAGGCCTCTTCCTTCATAATTGTAACACTCCATGATCTTATTGGGAATAAGATACTTTGCACTTTTATAAAAATCAACCTGGTCATCATTATATAACCATGATTCATTCCCTTTAAGAGGGTTAGGTCCTAGGCCAAATTCTATATAAATGTGATGGGTCCCTCATCTTTGTTCTTTCATTAACAATGCATGTGGAATAACCTTAGGTCGCCCAAAGGTTTTTGGATTCTAAGGAAGCTGGGTGATATGAAATGCATCATGGCTCACATATTCTCTTGGTCCATTATATAAAATGGTGAAATGATTATAAGCTTCGGGAGGAGGCATGTGGGAAAGGGAATCTAAGGTATTAACATCTATGCAATTATCTGATGAAAGATCAATAAGTATATCCTTTCCTTTATCCTGCTTAGAACTTGGATTCATGTCATACTGATAGTTATAGCTTTTAAACTTAGCCTCAAGTTGGCTGCAATGTTCATATAGGTGCAAATCTCTAGGAATATTCACTTCCATCCCTGAGTGGGAAAACTTGATACATTAGTGCAGTGTTGATAGGACTACATGAATCTCATGTAACTAAGGCCTACCTAGAAGTATGTTATATGATAACTCAATATCCAACACATGGCAAAGTGTATCATGGGTTAAAGGCCCAATAATAAATAGCAAACTAATGGTGCCTTATGACTCTCTTTCATGATTATCATAGGTTTTAATAGTTATTGTTTATGGTTGGAGATCTATCATTATGTACCCAAGAAGTTTGATGAGTTTGAGAGACACTATATTGAGGCCAGATCTATTGTCGATAAGGACACGTTTCACTTTATGTCATCTGATACATACTTCTATGTATAATGGGTTATTATGGAGCAAGCCAAGGGATGACATATCACTTTGGTTGAATGTGACTTATTGGGCTAGACCTAGGTGTCCAACCAAAGCTTGAAATTTATCAGGGGATATGTCACTAGCAATAGTGGATTGGGTCAAAAATTCATTCAAGATGTTTTTGTGGATTATTGACAGTCATAGAAAATCCAAAATAGAAATTTATGTTGATGTCTTTTATTATTTATCCACAATATCAAACTTATTATCTTGGTCAATAGTGAATGGTTTATTCTGAGGTTGAACAGTTGTTCAGATGATAGGTAAAGTCATAGACGGTTAAGGGCCTAGGATTGTAATTTTTGACCTTTGAGTTGTGATTACATAATTAAGATTAAATATTGGACCATTATTAATAAATGATGCTAGGAATGGTGTGGGACCAAATAGGACAAGTCTCAGTTACCAATGCACTTGCATGTGGTCATGTGGCAAGAATGAGTTGTCACTATAAGATCCAAAAGTGGAAGTCCTAGTTTGCTAGTTTGTCTATATGCACTCCCAGGTTAGAGAAGGATTATCTATGTGATTTGGCTGAATATTGTTATTTAGCAATAGTCTAAACTAATTAGTACTTGGTCTAAGATTAATGGAGATGGTATTAACACTACCCCCTACAACATGACCTATAACCCTATTGTAGTCATGTGTAATTACATGGTAGGTTTGTTGGTTGTTACTATTTTGACCTTGGTTTTGTCCATCATTTTGTCATTATGGATTCTACTACTAATTTTATTGATTTTATTGGTTCAACCTTTGATTGTGATACTATTTATTTTGTTTTTGCACTAACCATTGTTGTTGTTGCTGATTATTTTACTACTATTGATTGTTATTTTGGGGAAAGGGGTTTTGATAAATCCCAAGAGTTTGATTGGAAGTGGAAGTACCATTATGTATTTTTATCTCCCCATTATCCAACATATTCTCAATTAAATGCTTGATTTGGACACATCTTTATAGATTATGCCCATTGACCTGATGATAGTCACAAAATTCATTTTCATGGTACTAATCAGGGTAAGGAATGCCTTTTGGATAATGCTTTGGTATAGGTCAACTAATCAGATTAGTGGTAGCAAGCTTGTAAAATAAAGACTCGATAGTTTATCTTAGGTCACTAAAGACACGATGTGTAGGGATGGTTCTTCAAGGAGGAGGGGTTTGTAATGGTAAAGATTGTTATATTTGTTGTGCAAGTCTTGGTTGTTGTACTTGTGGCATTGGTTGGAGAGGTTGCTAGGTAGAGTAAGCTAAAAAGGTGGTGAAAATGATGTCTACATAGTTTGAACATTGAGATTTGGTTACTCCATTTCCCACAACATTCCTATTTCAGTTGAATTGCTTTAGTCTTTCATGATTATTAGCATGTGTTGGTTACAATGCTTGTGCTTGGATGGGATGTTGTTCATTTCCATGATTGGTACCATTATTTTGATTAGTTGAATTAATCTTGATGACCCCTGTATTGATGAGTTCTCACTCAATCAATATGTCTTTATCAATGATCTCTTTGACAATATGTGCACATTGTAGTTCCAGATGATAGGCTATCTCACTATGCAAATTTTTAGTAAACATAGTAGCTAATTGTTTATCCGGTAAACTATGGGTGAAATGGTTTACAAGGGCTCTCCATCACTATAAATAACTTGCAAAACTCTCCCTAGCTTTTTCTTTGCTTGTGTTAGGTCTACTAATGAAATCTCATGCTCAAGATTGTAGGAAAAGTGCTACACAAGTTTATCAAAAAGATCATCAAAGTCTGTTACTAAATTCTTGGGTAACTTTAAAAACCACTCCAAGGCTTTTCTAGCTAGGTTCCTTAGAAACAAAAATAAAAGGTATATGTCACTATATGCCATTGGTTGACATGCGATAAAGAATTTGGTCAAATGGGCCTTACGGTCACCTTTCCCTTTATACTTATCAAATTTTAGTGGTTCATATCTTAAAGGAAATGGTATATACAAATACTCCATGTTGAATGGATAGGAACACATGTCATCCAATTTGAACTTCTTAGTCTACTTCCTTGCCTAAATGGTAGTAATCACATCCTTCATCTATTGTAATTATTGGGATAGGCAACTAGAATGAATATTGGTTTGAGGGATAATATTGGTTTGGATAGATGGTTAGGAGGTCATAAGTGGAACACTTTGAATAGGGTATGATATAAACAACTATTGGGGTATATTGGGTTGGTTGGGGAATGGACTAGGAATATCCATATGGGGATTGGGATACACTTCAAATTACACATTTGGCTGCATGATATTTTGGTTTGGGTTGGCAATAAAAGTTTGACCTAGGATATTTTTTTGTTGGGATGAAGGGATATAATTATACTATGCCTACTGTGGTCAAAAAGGGACATGTTGTTGACTAATCAAACCTTATTGTTGAGTAGGAACTTGTGGACCAAGACCTTGTCTCTAAATTTGTGGCATATTTTGAACCAACGATTTTCTAGTAGGTACTTTAGAAATAGGGGGACCTCTTTATTGCATGAATCCCTATAAAGACTAGAAATCATGTTGTAGATTCAACATCTATCGCTGACTAGTCATTGCTTGGTTTTGGATTGGCATATTATTTTGTGGTTGAAGAGGTATGTTTGTCATTACTTGGCAAGGTGGAATATTTTTTGCCCCTGATTGAGGTGGCAATGTATTCATCCTTTATTACATTGATACACTAAATTGTGTCTACTATTATGGAATACTACTTACTACTTGTTGAGGGGGAGTAGGATTCATCACATTCTATCATTGAGGTGTAACATTATCCATTGTTTGATTATCTAATCTTTTAGGTTGTACACTTTAGGAAGTAGATGGTTGAGGCTAGGGTATAAAAAATTCTATTCTTTAGTATGATGATCCTCTCATGGGATTAACTATAAGTACACATTGTTGGCTAGTTGTTTGTGTGTTAATACCACTTTGATCAAGATTTGATGCTATTTACACATTATCTACTATGTTTGGCTCACTATTTAGTGTAGAAGTCAAAGACACTTCTTCAATAACTGGCATATGTATCAAGTTATCTATCAAAGTGGTTTACACAAATGGGTCAAAAATCAGATTTTCTTGTCCAGTCAATTCCATCAACACTCTTGTTGAAAGAACTAGGTCAATGAGAGGCTTACTTACCATGTTCATCTAATTGAAATCACATGCTAAATTGATATTCTATGATGTTTTTTCCTTGATTGGATATATTGGGGTCTTGGTACATTATTTGGACTAAAGCCATAGGATTTATAGAAGAATCCTATTAATCATAAATGATATTATGGGGCACTCTTACTAGACTTGATAAATTTTCATGGGGGAAGTGTGATGGAAACTTAGCCCCTACCTCTATGGCCCTAACCAAAATCTCAACTTTATTCTCTAACAAATGTCATTCAAACAAAAATGGATCATACATGGAAGTTGTATTGGTAGAGTATGAATGTTGGAGTACTGGCTCATCCACTATTGGTATTGTAGATAAGTATTGCATTGTTTGTTCTTTGTCCTATTTTGTGTAAGGTGGTGTGTTAACCAAATAGTTAGATAATGGATATTGGTTTTGTGCCCCTGATTGAGTATTATAAGAGGGATAAGAATCTATTTCATAAGCAATGTTATCCACATAGGGGTTTTGTACCATTTCTTCCTACATAACTACAATACTAATCCCTAGATTGTACATGAGTCCAATATGAGTGTAGGAATACATGTTGGGATCCATAGTCAATGCTTGGTGGTAAAAGGTCAAAGAGTTCTAAAAACTCTAAATAGGATAGAATCTAAAATAAATGATGCCTTAAACTTGATCTAGATTTGTCAAAAGGATAAAAAGGTTTGTGTAAAGATTTGTAATGAAATAAGCTAGCATAAACTATTCACACAAAGATGAGAAAGTAAATGGACCAAAAAATTGAAATTCCAAACTCCAAGGTCAAAGTGTTTCAAATCAGTCTAATCTAGGAAATTAAAAGTTGCTAGGTCTTTTGGCCAAATGTGGCATCAAAATATAGGCTCAAACAATGCATGATCTAAGACTCTTGGCCAAATGGAATCAAAATCTATATGTTGAAAATAGATGGAAGTTTTAATCTAATAGATTTGAGACACTTCTAGCAAACACTAGGCATTTGATTCTTGGACATGAACTTGGTCAACTAGGTATAAGGCATGAAACAAAAGGCACTTGAGCAATAGTTTATTTTCTCATAAATAATGGTATAAAACTTGGTTTTTTGACAAACAAGCTAGACAAAGGTGAAAATTATAACTATGCTTTAGACAAAGGATCAAAAGTACACTTGGATCAGTCTGAATATGTAGGAAAAAATTTAGAATTCTATGTAATAAGGTCTATGAAACAAATTTTGAAATGATTTTGGGTATTTAATGATTCTATACTACCTAAAAGGTGTGAAAAAAAAGTTTTTTTCAAAAACTATCTAAGGAAAAGACATTTTTCCATAATTTTGACAGCATAACACTACCCTTCTTAACTCAAAATGTTGTGTTTTATAGACTTAAGGTGCAAGTGTTTAGAAAAAATTGGCTTAAGTATATCAAGTGAGGACAATGATTATGAGTCTTAAATGTCCTTCAACCTAAATTATAAATTAAACCTAAGTTACCTCAATTTTAGTGAAAATGGTGGACCCACCTAACACATCAACCCTATGAACTTGTAAAGGTGAAATTTTGAATTTAAATTATAAGTGAAGAACTTAAACAACTTTGGTAAAAGATCTAGACTCAATTGGATAAAATAACTACATCAAAGTGGATGATATGACTCTCGAGCCTTTGATGAACTTTGAACAAGGCAAATGGATGATCTCATGTAGGCAGCATAATGCATCTTTTTTCAAAAGAAAATTTAGACTGTGTGTTTGGTTTGGGATTTGTTTGTTTACACCAAGTTTGACTCCAAAAAAGACTTTTATCTAGGACAAGACCAAATAATTAATATCCATTAGATCCTAAGCTGACAAGGTTGCTTGGTACTATTGGAATATGTCAATACACATCATTTGAGAGGATTTTAAGTGTTCATCCAAAATTAAATGCGCGTTATATAGTAGGAGTTTTACACCCCTATCTTAAATGATAGTATTGCAACACGGACCTTGAGGCACACTTTGCACCAACAATACTTCCATGGAAAGTGGGGATTTGTCTAAATTCTAACAACATTTTAAACGATCTAAGGGAATCAATTACACAATGACTTTCATGTCAAACAATGCAAAAGAAAAACATGGATTTTGGGTTTTTATCACTCGACTTGTTGTAAAAATGTCTAGTCCTTTTTGTAACCACTACATTGTATTGTTAACTTAGTGTATTTTGATGTCCAAAGTGCCACTACATCTAGTGTGTAGCTGTAAAGGAGTCAAATGAAGTCAATGCTATGAGATGAAACCCCAGGTCAAATATTCCCTAAAGAACTTATGGGAGGTGATGAAGTCCCCCTCATAAGCCAAGATGCATAAATAAATAAAGCATGAAAATAGAAATACTTTAGGGTTGTTTTCAAGGTCACCCAAACTTTGATGAGTTTTTTGGGAGTGCTTTAGATGAATTTCTTTCTAAGCCTTGGACTAGGATACTTTCAATAGGAATGGCACTTTCGATTCCAAGGGATCCCTATAGGGGACAAATGGAAGAGCATACATGCAACATACCTCTTTTTTCCAACCAAGATTAATCTAAACAAATATTGCAAACAAAAATTGACAAGTGTGTTCAATTGTAAACCCAAATGAAATATTTTGTGGTGTTCTTTTGACCCCTTGGTCTTACTTTCAAACTTTGAAAAACATTCACTAAAAACATCTAAAAATTCCTTATTAAGCACCAAAACAAAGTTCCTAATCCAACTTTAAGGATGCAAAAGTGATTTAAACATGTTTTGAGTAAATATATTGCTTGGTCCTATAGAAAAATTGTTAGCATGTCCTTTAACTTTGAATCTCTTTTGAGTTTGAAATAAGAAACTTTGGAAAAGTAGCTCTCAGGTCTATGTTTTTTGGAAAAACATAGTGATCAACATTGGTTAATACCACTAATGTCAGTTACAACCAACCGATGTCAATTTTACTAATTGACATCAATTAAGCCAAGTAACTGATGTCAATATTTTTGTTGGCATTGGTTACTATGTAAAAATTGTGAAAACCAAAAATGGCAAAAAAAAGTTAGAAAACTAATTTATAAGAGTTTTTAAAGCTTAAATAAGTTTTTTAAGGTTACAAAAGGATCTCCTTTAGTTGTGATATGCATCTTATCCCACTGATTTTGCCATTATGTGATCTAAGAATTTAACTCACGAGAGGATGGTTAGTATTGTAGTACTTTCAAAATAAAAACAAAATGAAATAAACACACTAATAACATAACATCTCTAGGACTAGACAATAGGGAGAACTTAGTTAACAATCATGAATAAAACACACAACTAAAATTCAAAAAAAAACTCTTTTACCTTACTTAAATGCTCCAAAATGCTTGTTGTGGTGGCTTGCTCGGCTTGTGCTCATGAAGTCCTTGATAATGGAAGCTTGACAACCTCCATCTCTCCTTGACACCTTTGGCTTGTGGCTTAGCTTGGATTGGAATCAATTTGGCATTATAACACTAATTGATTGAAGCTTTTTTGAATCAATACTACATTATAACTTTGCACTAATTAATCTTAGAAATGATGTTGTGAGACCTCCTATTTATAGATTTTTAGATTTGATCAGAATCAACCTCAATCATCCATCTCAAGATTGAGATGTGTGGCTAAGGATTAATTCAATTTTGTAATTAAAATTTGTAATTATCCTCATCATGGTGTTGGAAGAAGGAGAAATTAAGAGGCATGGAGGGCATCATGGAAGGAATTAATGAGGCATGGAGGGAATGAATCCTGATATTTGTGGTATTTATGGCCTAGGGATGTCTTCCCAAGAAATGAGGTCAATTGATGATGCAAATATTCAATATTCATTTCTAAAACAAAGTATTCATCAAGTTTCCATGGAATTATTGATTAGGCCTTGATTTGGGTTAATTATCTCTTAAACATGATTAAGCTTTATGTATAAATTACTCAACTTGATTAGAATGTCTTGTTATTGGTCCTAAACTTGACTGGATTTGAATTGGAAGTCCACGTTAGATGTGTTGGATGTGTATTCCCATTTATAATGTTTCCAACCAAAAATAACAAAGGCACGTGTCTTTTGTAAATTATTTGATAAGGAAGAGCAATCCAGATTACCCAGGTGTAATTTTGGCATTTTGACTCGAAATGATCTGATCAAAGTTAGCTGGCCCATAAATTGCATTACCCCATTTAGGGATACCCTGGACAAAATTAGCACTTGAATATGTTAGTTTCACATCTTTTAGCATTTTTTAATTTTTTAGGCCAAATTATGGTTTTAGGTGGAAATTAGCCAAAACCCTAGTTGGAGGTTATCTGTGGCCAATTTTAGGTGACTACAAAGGTAACATTGAAAAGATGACAAAATAATTTTTTGACAATATGTAAAAATAATTTGAGATGTCTATGCTTGGAGAATTGTCATTTTTCTTAGGGTTACAAGTCTTTCAGTCAGATAAAGGAATTTTCATATCTCAAAGTAAATATGCCAAATAAATGTTGAAAAAGTTTGGTTTTGGGATTGTGTACCAGTTGGTACACTGATGGGTATAGGGAAAAAATTGAGTAAGGATGAATATTCACTCATTACAAATCAATCTTTGTATAGATCTATGATTGGTATTCTTTTATATTTGACTGAATCAAGGCCAGACATTATGCATGTAGTAGGCATTATTGCAAGATATTAGGTAACCCCAAAGGAGAGTCTTGTTTAGTTGGTGAAAAGAATATTTAGATATATCAAGGGGACATTAGATTATGGATTGTAGTATCCCATAGGTAGATATTTCACTTTGGTTGCTTGTACATATTTAGATTGGGTAGGTTTCTTAGATGATAGGAAGAGTACAAGTGGAGGATAGTTCTTCCTCAATGATAACTCAGAATCATGGCTAAGAAAAAATTATAATTTAGTATCACTCTATATAGCTAAATTAGAATATATTGCAATGGTATTGTGTTTTACTCAAGTGATTTGGATGAAGAAAACTTTGGAAGATATCAAGTTAAAATATGATGAACCTATTTCTATTTTTTATGATTACACAAGTGTTATTAATATTTCTAAGAATCTAGTGATGCATTCAAGAACAAAACATATTCCTATCAGATATCATTTCTTGAGAGAGCATGTTGTAAATCAATAGGTTAAGATGGAATATATCAGTGCTACAAAGTATATTTTAGATATTTTCACAAAGGCACTACCAAAAGACACATTTGATTATCTATGGGAGAAGTCAGGAGTAATTTATTTTACTTCCTGCCATTGAGGATCAACATCAGTTGAGGGGAAGCTAAGTGTTAGATCCAAGATAATCACTTTATCATTGATTTCAAAGGGGGAGAAGAATATAAATAGGTGCAAAAATAGATACCAAGAACATGTATAGGTTGTTACAATAAGAGGGAGTCATTTTATATTTTTTAGATGGTAGTATGTGTAGGTTGGCACGTGCAGTGTAGGTTTTAAGATGTGGCAATTTTAGTTTGAGGTTTCCATCGATGACAAGGGGGGATATTGTTGGAAATATTATCATTGATGTCAAAGGTCTAGCATTGGTGATAAAGGCCCCATAACATTTAATGTTGATTTTAATATTTATATGGTGGCTAATGTGTGTTGATATTTAATTAATATTAATAAATATATTTTTGGTTGCATAAACGTCAAAAGAGGGCCCATGGAGAAGTCAAAGAGTCACAAGGTAAAGACAAAAGAGGAATGGGATGCATTTTCCCATGAAGAGTCATCATGAGGAATTTCAAGAGTCACCAAGTGAAGCCAAAAGAGGGTATGGTACATTTTTCCATGAAGAGTCATCTTAATAAATTTGAAAGGTCATGAAGACAAAGACAAAAGAGGAAAAGATGAATTTTCTCATGAAGGGTCACCATGTGACTTTTCAAATGAAAGGATATGAAGGGTCATGCATGTTTGGCACCATTTTTCATGAGTATTGAAGGGACATAAATGGTGAATGCCAAAGGTCATTTGGAAAGCTATAAATAAAGGTTTGAGAAACCCTTTGTAATATAAAAGAGAGTGTGTGGTTTTTATTTATTTTATATAAGAAAAGAGGAGAGAATAGAAAGAGATATTTTAGATTTCTATCATTTGCTGAGTAAGTAACATTGAGAGATAGTTGTGTTTTATACACAAGAGGGGTTAGTGTTCCTATGGGTTGGTGCTCTTTCATATACTTGAGATTATTCTCCATGGTTTTTCTCATTTTGGGTTTTCATGTAAATATACTCTCTCTCTCTCTCTCTCTCTCTCTCTCTCTCTCTCTCTCTCTCTCTCTCTCTCTCTCTCTCTCTCTCTCTCTCTCTCTCTCTCTCTCTCATGTGGTGCATATTGCTTTCAATTTTATTACATATCTTGAATGAATGGTTAAGTGGAATTTGATTAAGTAAAAGATTTATAAGATATACGATATACTAATTCAACCCCCCCTCAATATATCATGTGCTTAACAATACAAAGTGGATCATTAATAATAACATTATAATGAGATGACATTTTTTCTAATCGATCACATGGTAAAGAAGGATTACTAATGGGAGAAAGGTTTTATGTAACCAAGTTACAATAATAATTATTTGTGTTATGGAGATAAGGTAGTAAAAAGTTAGAGAAAAAGAAAAAGATGTCCATGAAAAACAAATGAACTCCTGAGTCATGCATGTAAAAAGCAACCATAATAACAAAATGAAATAAATGAAACCATATACAACACATAATGTGAAATATAAATATCTATGTAAGAGGGATAAGTGAAGGAAAATTTTATACAGAGTCAAATGATATAAGATATAAAGAAAAGTAGAAGTCTAATACAAAATCATAATAAATATGAAAGTGAAGGAACACCATGCTATGTTTACAAATACTAATAAATCTATCCTTATATATTATCCATAAAATCTGATATATCTCTATGAAGATGGACCCTAATAGTATCAAGAGTCTGATTGATCCTCAAGGAAAGCTATGAAAATTCCTCTCATCAAGTCTCCTCTATATAAAATGTATGTATAGCTAAAGGATCATGCTCATTAGAGCCCTCGTGCATAGAATACTCAAGAATGGGAATATATGTTCAAATAAGAATGGTATCTATGGGATAAGGAATAGGAACCATTGGTGGAGAAGGGACCACAAGTGGGGGAGAAGATGCAGGTGGCATAAGAGCCATAGGTAGAGTAGGAGCCATAGGTAGAGTGGGAGACACAGGTGAATAAGGAGGATCCTTATTATGTGGACAACATATAGGAGAGGGAATAGTAGGCATAGGAATGGTCATGAGGTGATCATGAAGATGTTGATACAGGATGCAGAAATGATTAGTGTGATAGGTATTTTACTGGTGCCTAAGACAATATACCTCTTTGTATTTAGGAATATACTTAGGTAACAACTTGGGAGGAGGTTTAGCCTTGTCTTTAGGCTAAGGATGGGTAGGGCACAAGGTGTTGATATATTATCAAAGATTTTGACAATGGGTAGAGGAATGATTATTTTTTCCTTAGAAGTAAATATGTACTTATTATTAGACTTAGTAGGTATAATAATGAAAGGAGTATAAGCAGGAGATGGGGAACACATGTATAACTAGAAATCTCTAGTCTGATCACTAATTATTATATGAATATAATATTAAGGATGATCAACCCATCAGGTGGGAAGGGGATCAAGCTATAATAAAAGAAGAAGGCCATCACAAAGGGGATGTAGGGATATTGGAGAGATTTTCTTAGGCTCATCTGAAGGAAGAGTAGAATAAGATACAAGATGAGGCTCAACAAGGGTAGAGTGGGAGTAGGATATAAACAAGGCTTAGTTGAGGGAAAAGTAAGATGCATAGAGGGATAAGGGAAAGATTAAGCATCTATATGGGAATTAGGCTATAAGGATCCTAGTATCTAGTGAATTAATAGGGACCAATCATAACATGATCCATAAACATGCTCCTAAGAGGCTCTATGAAAACTAGAGGGGTGTCTTGTGAATGCTCCATATATACCCTATGAATAAGAGTAATAATAATAGAATTAGGAACTATTTAAAATGGAATATGATAAGAGAAATGGAAAGATTTAAAAAAATGAAGATTGATAATGAATGATCTCAACATCTCTAGCCTGAATAAGACCTCCTAGAAATGGATCATATAAAGTATAACCATCATCATAATTGGGTGTATGAAGGTTGATGATGAAATAAGGTATGGTATTCTTATCAAAATTTTCATGATGAATAGAATGTTGAGTCTTGGTTAAGACCATGAGTATATCACCAATAGGTTGTTGATAGGAACATGACTTTAAAGATAGTAGAGGTTGGGTGATGAGATGAGGAGAGAGATCCAATTTTTTGATCTCGAGGTTGACCTTGTCTAGCTGATCATCATCTAATTATAAGAGGATAGATGGTATGTTCCTAATGGGTTTGGGGTGACCATGATAACCTCAAGTAGAATTGACATGAAAATTGAAATGTTGAGATTCCTAAAATGGAACACTCAGCAAGGGTTCAAGGGTTAGAATTTTAAATACACCACATTCTTGTAATTTTTCAAAATTCCAATATTTGGTGTCTCCTTAAATCCTATTGATAAAACCATTGTGGGGAATCTTGACACATTGGTAGGCAAAAGAGGTAATAGCCCTCATGTAATGGGTTTAAGGCTTGGCAAGCAAGATTTTATAGGAAAGGGGAAATTTGAATATCATAACCTTCACTTAAACAATGACAAGAGGGATAATAATAGGGATCCACACATAACCTAAAGGATGCATTTGCCTTCGATCATAACCTTGACACATGATGCATGTGGATTTAATATTACACTCAGAATATCCATGAGTTTTAATGAAGTTAAGCAAAGAGACACAAGTACCTGAGCCCTCATAAATTAAATCACAATTGACTTGGATATCAGTGATTTTAACACTTATAAATAGGGGAGGATCATCTACATGAAGCAGAATCTCATATGAGATCATGGAAGCAATAAGAAATCTGAGAGAAATAGAAGTGTCCATTATTTCATCAATGTGTATAGACATTTCTTCACATTATTTTAGGATACTATCTTCTGACCTAGATAAGGTAGATTCATGTCCTATTAGGGGAGGATAAGTGATGTTTATTTCAAATAATAGTTGCATCAGGAAGTTATGATGATTTAGATAAGTTTTCATGAGTTCAAGAAAGGGTATTTATAATGAGAGATTGGTAAGTTAAGTGATAGGGTCCCATTCATCATAATCCATGGGGGCCCTATTAGATAAAGGCATGTAATGTTAGAGGAGCCTTGGGAAGGAAGATTAAAATTTCATTCAAACTTGTATTGATAAGATGTGGCCAGTGATGAGGCCACCAATTTCTCTATTCTTTAGCCTCATCCATACCTATTATATATCTTTTTATATGTAAATCCCCATAACCATCCATGACTTGTATAAATAAATGAATGAATTTATGATTTTGTGTGTGCATTGGTGTGTGTGTGTGTGTGTGTGTGTGTGTGTGTGTGTTATATTATGAATTATTGATGATTTTTACTTCATTAGATTATACTTTTGTAACTTCATTTAACAATAATTTGAAGGATAATGTAAGGCTGTAGGATCTCATTTGGGCACAAAACTTACATGTTACCCACAACAACTATAGGATCTACCTACAGGTTTCCCATAACAACTATAGGCTCCACCTACAGGCTGCCCATAGCCATTGTAGGTTACCCACAATAATTGTAAGGTCCACCTAAAACTACCCATAGCCACTATAGAGTGCCTATATTAACTATAGGCTTCACCTATAGGTTAGCTATATCAACTGTAGGCTTCACCTAAAGGTTGCCTATAGCAACTATAGGATTCACCTACAAGTTACCCATAGCTATTATATAAAATTGAGCTATCATTATGACCAGATCTTAAGGACACATGCAACTATCTTAGGAACTAAATAGATGAATGGAGAGGACCATATCTATTATATAGACTCCTTACATACAAGGAAATTTCTATGTACTACCAAAGATGAGAAAGACAAGGACAATTGCAAGAAGTCAAAAAGAAATAAACCATCAAAACAATATACCTTGTCCTTAACCCAGTCAAACCTAAAATAAGTAACTTTGATTAATAACCACTTGAAGATTTATTTGGCCAGTTTCTAAAGTATTTTATTTTTCCTAGTTTGGTGTCTTTGGTTAGAAGTTAAGAAACTACCTTTTGTATTTGATGGCAGAACCTAGATCAGATTAGGAGTTAGTAAAGTTGAAATTGAGATTAGATAGTTAATAGAACTATATAAGTCATTACAATGTAATATTTTTTAAAAATATTTAATTTATATATATTTGAGTAATGAGAAAGTTGATTCTATAAGATTTTATAAATATCTTAGAGAAAGATTGGAACTCAGTTTTGAATGAGGAAGGGCCCCCTTGGAAGGAGTGGTAGTGAAGATCCTGACCCCTCTTAGTTAAGAGTGTGTAAGTATATTTTATTATGAATATGATTATATAAAGTGTGATACATGTGTTATTTATAATTGTGAATTATTTTTTTATTTTTGTCATAATAGTTTCATAGTATAACTATCTAGTTAATTCAACATAAATTCATTATATTGCAACCAATAAAGCAAGTTTATTTATGAATTAATAATGCATATATAGTGTTGACTTTCTTGAAAATAATATTTACCCTACGTTGATAATTAATGTTAATCATTATCAAGGATCTAGTAGTCACTAGATAATTAGTCTACACAATAGTCGTTTTAGTTTGGGGACAAATCAGGTGATTATGTTGAGATGATGGGGTAGTTGATTTAGGTATGTCTTATTATTGATTTAAAGAAGTGTTATTAGGAGTTGGATCAATATTTTAGATGGGAAGAGAGGTTTGGGGAATTATATAAATAGTTTGAGATGTGTTCTCTAATTGAGGTGTTGGAAATGGTTCTTGAAAAGGGATATAACCATCTTACCCCAACTCTGTTAGGTGAGATGGGGAAGAATCTTAGATAACACAATTTTTTGGATTTTTGGTACATGTGTGTAGGATGAGAATATATTAAAGCAAATACCCCCACATATTACTCATATTTACCACATTCTCTTCTATAATTTGGTCTATAATACTTTCAATGTTTTTGGTGGAAGGAGTAGGCTTATTATTATTATCTTAATTATTATGAGGAGGGTCTCTATCGATGGAAAGATGAGCATTATCTTGGTTCAAAGATTGATTTTTATTTTGTGTTTCATGAGATTTGAAAGCTATATCATAGGATTGTTGTAATTTACAAATGAGTTAATCATTATCAAAATTTGGACCAAGGAGGAAATCCATGGCTAATTATGTAATTGCGTGCAAGTCTCATGAGAGTGACCCCAACTTTCATGAAACCAATAAAATTTGTTTAGATCATACCATGATTTCATAGGGTGAGTGGGGTCAAGTTCTCATGGGATAGGCCTTGGTAGACATTTTGGGATCTCCACTAAGGATAACGGCTTATGTATTTTAATATTGTTTATTTGAGAAAATTAAGGATTAGGGTTGTTGTTTAAAGGGGAAGCTTTCTCCTTGAGAGGGTTCGGAGCAATGGCTTGAATATTGTGAATGGTATCATAAGAATCGATGACATCATCATAGCATGAAAATTTTTATTCTTGAAGAGCATGTGAGTGCCCATGGGAGGTTAGGATGGCTCAAATTGATGCATGAGAAAGTCTTAGTATTTATCTTAGTCAAGGGTCTCTTTCATAGTTCTTAGAGAGAGTCTTAACCCAATATTACAAATTGGGATAAAGAGAATTAGTGAATAGATGAAAAAGATTACCATCTACCATGTTATGCTCACACTTATTAGATAATATCTTCCACCTTTTGATGAAATATTATGTTCTTCTAGTTTCAAGTTGCTTGTAATTGATAAAGTGAGCTAAGGTATTCTTAAAGAGGTCACTAGTTTCAAAATCTTGTTCTAGAGAGTTAACTATATCGTTTAAGCTAGTTATATAATGGAACTTAAGTTGATTATACCAATATAAGGTTTATTTAGAGAGAATTTTTGATAATATCTTGGTAACAACTAAAGTTTTTAATTTAACCTAGTCTTTGTAGAGATTACCAAAAAAATTTAAATGTGAGGTAGGATCAGTTGACCCATTATAACTAATGGTAGGTGTGATAACTCCTATGTCTATGTTGGTAATTTGAGGCATAAGAATCTCATTTTCAAGATGTTTAATCATTTTGTTAATAAGGTGTTAGTAGGGAATGAGGATGCCATGGGAATCCCTAAGGGGTATGGGGGGATTTTTGATTTTAAATCCCCATGAAACTTATTGAGGTTGATTTTTAAGGTGAATAAGGTGATCCTGCATTTGCATCATTTGATTGGAATTATTATCTTGAAAATCATTCATTTAATTAAGAGTTTTTAATAAGAGTTGATGGGTTTGAGAAATATTTTAACTAGTTTATATGGCATGTGAACCATTAACATTGGTATTAGTGGCTTTAGTATTGGCATGTATGACACTAGTGGCTTGAGAGGCATTGGTAGAAAAGGAGGCACTAGTAGCATGATTATCATGTGTAGAGAAAGATACACTAGTATAAAGATTGGTATTAGAAGAAAAAGAATCACTAGTGTCAAGATTACCATTGATAGCAAATAGTGCACTAGTGGAGTGATTGAGGAGGGGTCTTGGAAAAGGTCCACTAGATGTTGAACCAACCATGTTAGTAGATATACTTGGCATGGATGTTGAATAAATTAAATAAGAAGAGGTCATAATATGAGGAGTCAAAATAGAAGAGAGAGGTTGAGAAGCAAAGAAGGTATCTCCCCCAAATCCATGTGAGATTGTGGGGAAGGTGAATGGGGTTCTTTTGCTTGACCACTTATCATGACATTATAAATAGTTGAAGGGTCTTTTATCATATGTTGAGGAAAGTCATTAATGAAAAAAATCATTTCAGGCATGTAATATAATTCTAACTGATCTTCTAAGAAGAAAAGAGGGTTATGAATGGAAGATAAATGAGGAGTCCCATATTTTGTAGTGTGAATGGTCACATGCACATTTATTCATCTAAAGTGGAAGCCACATGCTATTTTTTGAGAAACCTATTGGGATTGGTAAAGATCATCATATATGTTGAGTTCAAATTTGTGTTGACCTTAAATAGGAATTTTATTATGAGAGAAAGAAGCTAAAAAGAATGATGCAAAGATAAAATTAAAAAATAAGATACAAAGTCAAATTGGTCAAATGTGTTTTGTAACCTGGGGATCATAACAAAAATAAAAGGATACACAGTTGTGCAAGTTGAATTTGTATTGTAGTTAAGAAGGATAAATAGGCTGATAGAGTTACATAGTCATGCAAGTCAATTATGTATTACTAAGTAGAGGGATGGATAGGGAGATAAGAATACATAGTCATGTAAGTTGACTATGTATTGTATGTAGGAAGGATTAATATTCTATAAGAGATTGTATTGACCAAGATGATAATGTTTTGAAATAGGGGAAAATTTAGTATGATAATTTAAAGCAATATTAAAAGTAAGCACACAAGTGATTGGATGAATGTGATAGATCTAATTAGAACACACATCAAAAACCTGGTATCGAGGCTAACGAATGGAAGTTTTTAAATACTACACATAATGATCAAAGAGTAAGCAACAAATAAAAAGTAAATTCTAACTATCTGGTCATCCTAAGTGTTATTGAGTTATAAGAAAGTTTAATTTTAATGTGATATGGAAGTTGGCTGAAATAAGGAACTAGAAAGCAATCTAAGATTAGTTTAAAAAAGTTTAAATTGAAAGGGATCTGTATTGGTGATGGTACTAGCTTGGTATTGGAGCCTACCCCCTCACTTCAAAATCTTTTAGTGATAAGGGTGTCTGGTGCTTTTCAAATATATACCATCAACCACATGTTTATACTTGGCTAGAAAACCAAGTCAACTTCCCCATTGGTAATGAAATCCAAGTAGGTAGGCCTTGGGAAGATAAATGTTCAATGTTGTTTGTGTGGAAATTAATTTAGTAATGTGTTTAAAAGAGTAAAATAATGTAACTATAATGATAATTTTTAAAACCACCTATTTAAGCTATGTGAGTTAATCTAAGCATGCAAAAAAATTGAAAAGGAAAGGTCAATTAATTCCTTGATTGAGAATAGTAAAAATTTGGTTTAGTCAACACCTTATGTAAATAGTACATAATATATTTGATTGGGTCGTTGATGTTTTTTAGAAGCAAGGTCTTAAAGAATAAAGTTGAACAAGTCAACTATGGCTCTTAGACAAAAGATAGACTATAGAACTGAGTCAATGAGGTTGACCTAGTTAGTTGTAGGTTTATAATTTTACACACTTTGAACTTGTAAAAAAATACTGAAAAGAAGAAATAAAATGATAGAGAGAGAAAATAAAAGAACCTTGGTGGTCTTGAAGATGTTTTAGCTTGAAATTTTTTATGTTCTGATGTTTAAATTTTGCTTTAAAATTTTACTTACTAGGTTGACTATTTCAACTAAGTTTTTAAAACCCTATGTGTTGAAGAAGAGATAACAAGCAAAGTCAACTTGTTTGAATATGTTTGTAGACCTATATGTTGATAAAAGAAACTAGCAGATAAAGTCAACTAGTTTGACTATGTATGTTAATTTGGAATTAAAGAATAATACTATGCCAAACTAATTGATCTAATAACCTATAATTAATGAAGACTTACACAAATAAAATAGTCATTTGAAGCAATTATGTGCTAAACATGTGCACAAAAAATTATAACTATACCGATTGGTTTGATATAGTACTAAAAATATAGAAAAACATAATATGATGACAAAAATTATGGTGAGAAATTAAACCTACAAGGGTTAGATTCATGTTGGGTTCACTAGAATGTATGCAAAGGGAAATGCAACTAATATATTAATCAATCCTAGTTTGAATTATATAAATCCTACTTATACTTTCAATTGTTGATACATTAGATATTTAAGTTCATGACCAATATGGATCTCCTAGACTAAGCCAAGGGATATCTTACCACAATAAATCACAAGAGAGGGTTACAAAGACTCCAGTCAAGCAAAATGACGTAACACCCATATCTAGATCCTATGCTTTCATATTAATGAAAGTAAATGACAAGTAAAGTACATTCTAATCTAGTGCTCACCAAAGCTTGTGGTACAAAGTGGGGTTAATAAACATTAAAAATAAACATGCATAGAAGATATATACTCATGTTAATAATGTATTCAAAATCCTAATACATGGGAGAGAAGTAAAAATGCTAATCTATCTACTCTTATAAAGGAAGAACAAAGTTAAGAATACTTACCTTTGAAGACAAACCCACCAAGCTTCAATCTCTTCCTTAGCCAATGTTATTTCCAAGATGTTATGGTATTTAGGAATGATAAAGATAAATCAGCTCTAGGTTACACAACCTAGTTATGCATCTAAAAGACTTCTCCATAGGACAAAATCCATATCTCCAAAGAAATTATTGAAACCCTAAGATATGATCTTCAAGTAGAATGGAGGATAAGTAGATGCACAATATATATCTATTTGTCTTATCTTCTTGCTAATAAATGATGAAATAAATGTGTATATATAGCTAGATCCAACCCTAAAACTTTCTAAAATTTTAGCTGATAGGGTCAGCCCAATTGATTATGTATCATTATTGACAAAAATAAATTAGGTCTTGGTATAAGTTTGCCAAGGGTTGACCTAGACCCTAAATGAGTTTTTTCAATTAGATTATAGATTCAATGGGGCTGACAGTGTAACGTAAACCATTGGAAAAGGGTTTAGGCTTTAGGAAGGGATAATGAAGGTAGAAAATGACTAAAGGAAGTTGTAAAAGAGGAGGTAAAGCTTAGAAGAGTGTTTTTAGGAGATTGTTGTGTAGATAGCAAGTGGTGGCAAAGAGACAACAATATTTTGAAGCACCAATGGTCTGCCCAACCCTTTCTTAGTGCACCCCTTAAGGCATACACTCAGAGAGATTGAGACCCAATAGGTTCTTGGAAGAGAGAAATAATCAATAATTGATAAATTTTGAAAATATTATGTGTATACTATAGAGAGTATTACAAAGAGAGTTAGTCAAACATTAGTCAAGAAATCATGAAAATACATTAAAAACATAACAAAACTTAGCCTATATATTCATGAGGTAATTACAAAATATATAAATAAACAATTGAAAGAAAGTAACATTGATTACCTTCCCAAGTGGATTCACCATACAATTACAACTCAAAATCATGTTCTCCCTTGATCAAGAGTTTTTTTCTTCATCAACAATGGTGGTAGCTCCTCCCATGTCTCAAGAATTATTTGCATAACCTAAGCTCAAAGTATATTAAATATCTAATCTAACCTATAAAACAAAGCTTGATAATGAAAAATAATGATCAACATAAAGGATTGTGTAGACAATTTAGCATTATAACTTTACACAAATCAAGCTTAAAAATGATGTCCATAGCCTCTCTATTCATAAATTTTTGAGATTGATCAAGATCAACCATGACCATCCATCTCAAGATTGAGATGTGTGGCCATGAATTAATCTAATTATATAATTAAATCCATAAATATAACTAATAAATATTTGGGATAGAGAGGCATTTAAGAGGCATAAGAGACCCATAATCCTGATATTTTATGCATTTGTGACTTATGGATGTCACCCCATATGATAATGTCACTAGGTGTTATAGTTAATAGAAATCAATTTCCAAAAATAAATATTCAACAACTCTCATGGAAAATCCACTTAAGCTCTTGATTTTGATCGATTAGCCTTAAACAAGGTTAATCAACATTTGTGCAATTATTTGGAAATTAGCCCTTAATTAATCAAAATGGTCAAAAAGTCATATTATTAGGTCATCATTTGATTAGAGAAGAATTAAAAGGTGATGTTATATGTACACATACCATGTTCCCATTTAGGATTTTATCAAAAAAAATAGTAAAGGTACATGACATGTACTGATGAATTAAAATAAAAGAGTGAACCATAACATAAAAAGGCAAAATCATCATTTTGACTTGAAATGAATTGATCAAAGTTAGGAATCACATAAAATGCATTGCCTATTTAGGGATAAATTAGCCTAAATCAGCACTTATAAATGACAAGATCAAACCATTTAGTACATTTTATGGATTTTGACCTAAAATGTGCATTTGAGTGTAGTTCGAGTAAGATTGATAATTTCAACACAAATGGTGTTAGAAATTGGATGTCTATATTTTGCTCATATTTGAGAATGCATAGTGAGACATTTAGGAGAAGCAACATCTTTTCAAATAAAAGAGTTGTCAAGAATAAATTAGAATAAACCCATGATGCCCCTTCAAAAGGACATACTAAGATGAAAGAGAAGAATGGACTCTCGAAAAGAGATATAAATAGATCGATTAACCCATGGAATGGATCGCATCCAGATGAGATAAAGCTTACACATGTGATTTCCATCAATGATCAAAATATAATTATAGGTATAATAAGCCCTAGTAGATGGGGGGAATGGGAAAGATAAAATCCATAAATTTAAGGGACACACTTTAAACATACCCAATTTGAGAGTACAAGTTGTGTGCTTATGTCATTGATCAATCTCAAGATAGGTTACACAATAAAATATTACCATCATGGGTATTAGTGTGGAGAGCTTAGAATTAGAGGAAAAGAAAATGCGGTCTTGAAAGAGAAGATAATAATAAGTAATCCAATAGAGTAAATATGATCATGATAAAACAATTTTGCCCTAATAGGGTGAATTTTGATCATTTGATAAAGAACAAATAATGGTTTGACCTTATAGACTTGATTTGATTATGACATTATTCAACTAGTGTGCCCCAACATGGGCAATTGTCAAATAAAATATCTCAAGGATATAATCCAAAAAATATGTTAAAGCGAGCAGACACAAACGTACATGTGATGGTGTAATGGCTTAGAAAGCCATAGAAACCTAGCATATGAGAATGCACAAAGTGATAAGAGAGATGAAAAGAAGAATGGAGATGGCTGAAATGAATCTAGATGTATAAGACAAGTGGATGCTTCCTACATAGTTACATAGACTCATGTTCTAACATGAAATTTAGGCCAATGTATTTCACCCAAGTTTAGGAGAGAATAGAATGAGGAATGATGAAAACTGACCAAGAATTGATTAGACTCACAATGTATGTGAGTAGATTCAAATCTAACCATAAAGTTGAGTACTAAAATACATGAGACCTTGACAACTATTTTCATATTATGAGCCTATATTATGCAAAGTGTTCTTGAGAATTGTTCATCAGAGTGATGTTGATGTTAAGACTTTGAAACCTAAGCACAAAGTGCTTATTATAGAAAAAACATTAGGCATCATAAGTATTAATAACTTAGAATGACATAATATTCCAATTTCAATGAGTCAGTTCAAATATGAATACCTATAACTAAGGATAATGGTAAAATCATGACCAAAACTAGAGTTACATCTATTTACATTTGAAAAAAAAAGTAAAGACAAAGAAAAAGATAAACATAAATTAACCTAAGAATCAAGATATGGTCAATCAAGACTTAAGTAGGAACAACAATGTTTAAAAATAAAAAGTAAGAACATCTTAATGACATGAGACCAAGATATAAATAATCAAGATCCATGTGAATCATCAAGATGTTCTGAAAAATAAAAGAGATAAGCAAAAACATATAGGGAAACACAAGACCAAGATGAGACAAGAAGTGATAAAAAGAGAAAAGGAGAAGAAATAAAAGGTGAGGTGCAAAATCAAAATAAAACACCAAGAAAACACAAATAAACACACACAAACAAAAAACCAAGTTAGTGCAGTTTAAAAATAAATTTTCATGTGCGTGTGGTAGAGGCGTTACTTTTCACCACAACATAAAAAAAATAATGACATAAAAATTGTTCCTTAATTACAGAGGAACAATGATAGAAGAAATGGGGGAGGAGAATAAAAATAAGGGGTTGGCCAAGCTGACTCTAGATTTACAAGACAAGTGGAAATTGCCTATATAGTTCCATGGATGCATGTTCCAACATGAACTTTAGGCCAAATATCATTCTCCTAGGAAATGGAATAGAATAAAAATGATGATTAGACTAGTATGATTGATTTTATAAAAGAAATGGAAGATATGACAAATAGATGAGAATGGTTTTGAAAACAACAAACTAATGGGATGAAAAAGAATGATCTTGCAGAATGGCAGGTGTGTGGGATAAGATAAATTGGTGTTTCTTTGCATGCAAAATGGTAAGAGCATAGCATGGTGGGATGGGAATGCAAAAATGTACAGAAGTGTGAGACAATGTTTTTGTTCTTTTGTGGATCATGTTATGATGTTTTGGGTATTTTCAAAGTATTTACAATTTTTTTGGTGTTTTTTGGATAAAATTTTCAAAAGGTGGGACCATCTAGTCAAGGAGATGCACATCCATGAGTAGAGGTTCCAATAAAATAGCTAATCTAGCTGCAATAGCCCATGCTCACAAATTGGCAAGAGTGAGAATCTTGATAAGACAAAAAATTCCTACAAAGAGGAAAAAATGTAATATAGAACAATGTGAAACATGAAATAACCTCAAAGAATCATCTATGTTCACTTATCTATAATAGTTTGGCAGAGGTCTTGAACTGATAAGATTTTCTTGTTCACTTGTCTGTAGAAAAATCTATAAAATGTTGTCCTAGTTGAAATACTTTGTAGAAATGGTGTTGAAGATGGTCATAATGTTCATGTAGCATAATCAATATCATAATTGGTCAAGGGATAAAAAAAATTCAATATTACAACATGCCCAAAACATAATAAAGAATATGGTTCTCAAGGAGAATGATCTAGGATAGGATGAAATGTGTTTAGAGTGCCAATGATTTCAAATCCTTCACAATCAAGAGTTGTGAAGAGTGAACTAGGGTAGTATAAAATGTGTACAAGGTAGGATAAAATAGTGGGATAAAATTACTTTAGCACAAATTACCCCTATTTCAAGGGTCTTGTAGACAATGGTTTAAAGTTGTTCATGTGTAGAACCTCTTAAGGTGTATGATGTTCATGGGCTCTGGAAGCTATTCACCATTAGGTTTAGCTAGTCAATACACCCCTGATCCATAGTTTATTGTGACTACATATGGTCCTAACCAATTAGGTTAAAAGTTACCTTTATTTTTGCATTTATCATTAATATTTTTTGGTTCTCTTTCAAAACTAAGTCACCAATCTCAAAATCTTGAGGGAGAATGTACTTGTTGTAGCTTCTCCACAATCTATTCTGATAGGCCTATAATTTTTCTAGGGAAGCCAAATTCTTACCATCAAGAAGTTTTAGTTCTTGTAGCCATCAGGCTCTATAGTCTTCATCATCTTCAATGTGCTCTAGTGATATTCATAATGATGGTATCTCAATCTCAATTGAGATAATAGCTTTAGTGCCAAAAACAAGGGAGTATGGAGTGGCTCTAGTTAAGTTTCAATGATTGGTTATATATTCCCAAAGGGTAGGAAAGAGTTTCAAGTGTCAATGATGGCCAACATAATTGATAATCTTCTTTAAGATGGATACAATGGTTTTGTTCAATGCCTTAGCTTGTTTGTTGCCTTACAGGTTATATGGATTTGATTTCCTGTGTTTGATCTTGAATTTTTAACAAAGATATTTCACATCTTGGTTCACAAAGGATCCACCATTATCATATATAATATGGGTTAGGATGCCATATCAACAAATGATATGGTAATGAATGAATTTGGCTATCTACTTCTTGGTAACATAAGTGAGAGTGATGGCCTTAATCCACTTGGTAAAGTACTTAGTTGCAATCAAAATGTGTTTATGGCCATATGAAGATGTTGGGTTAATTTTCATGATGATATCGAGACCCCACATTGAGAATGACTATGGTGTTATGATCGGTTTTAGTGGTAAAGGTGTGTGTATCAAGTTGCCATTTTTTTGACAAGGAACACACTTCTTCACATATTTTCAAGCAATAGTCTCCATTTTAGGCCAATAATATCCTATTTTGAGGAGAATATTTGTTAGGACTACATCTTTGGTGTGAGTCCCACACATTCTTTCATGAACCTCCTTTAGTGCCAGCTTGGATTTTCCTAAAGGTAAACAACAAAAAAACATTCCATCATATATTTTATGATAAAACATGTTTTCAAGGAGAGTATAATGTGTTAAGCGATGAAGGAATAGTTTCTATTGGTTGTTGGAAAGGTTGGTAGGGAAGACATGACTATGGAAAGAGTTATAAAAATATTGGTACCATGGTATCTCAGGTGGGGGATTAAGACCAATAATGGTGCATACCCTATCTAAATCTATTATAATATGTGTAGGTTGAAGAAGATTTTCAATTAGGAATTGATACTCTTTAGCACTACCATCCATTTTAATCATGAAACCAATCATCTCTATTACATTAGTGGATCTATTTTTGAATCTCAGAACTCGTTAAAACTATAGAGATTTAAAATGTGTTTTAAGGTTATCAACAATTTTCTTGTAAGGAACAAGATTGTCATCTCTTGTTTGATATGATCAGTGGTCTGATTGATGATTAAATATGAATCTCCATATAAATTTAATCTTATAATATCACATTGTATAGCAAGGTGAAACCCTGCAATCAATACCTCATACTCAGCCATATTGTTTGTACAATGAAATTATATATGGAATGCTTTGGGAATTAAATCCCCCTATAGTGTGATCAATAATATGCTAGCTCTATATCTATGGGATGCAAAATATCCATCAAAATAGAGCATCCATTTTTTATGCTCCTATGATGCTTATTCTATCATCATGATAGAAACATATGGAAAGTCAAACTTGAGAGGTTGAATGTCCTCAATAGGAGCTTCTACAAGTTGGTATGCAATTACTTGCCCTTTGATTTCCTTTTGATTTTGGTACTCAATGTCAAATTCACTTAGGATCATAACCCATTTATCCATGTGTCCTTCAATATCTTATTTAGACAAGAGGAACTTGAGAGGGTCCACCTTGGCAATGATAATAGTTTTGGTATTTAGCATATATTTTCAGATTTTTTTAGTAGCAAACACCATAGCTAAACATGCCTTCTCAATAAGTGTATAATTATTTTAATAAGACACCAATGTGAAATTTAAATAATAAAAAACATGTTTCTTACCATAATCATCACGTTGGGCCAAAATTTCCCCTAGTGCATATTTTGTGGCTTATATATAAAGAAGTAGTGGCTTTCCCTATGTTGGTGATCTTAAGACTGGTGGATTGGCCAAGTATGTCTTAAGCTTTGTAAATGCTATATAAATTTATTCATCCCATTAAAATGTTACCTCTTTCTTCAAAATATGAATAAATGGGTGACACTTATCTACTAATTGAGTAATGAACTTGCATATAGACTGGATCTTTCCTTTCAGGCTTCACAACTGTTTAAGATTGTTTGGTGGAGGCATTTCCATAATAGTGTTGATTTTTTTAAGGTTTAATTTGATCCCTCATAATGATATAATGACCCTAGTAATTAATTTGATGTGACTTTGAAGACACATTTATTAGGATTCAAATAGACTTTATATTCACAAAGCCTCTCAAATATTTTTTGTAGAACATCAGGATGTCCATCTCTTACTTGTGATTTTACTAGTATATCATCAACATAGTCCTCTATAATGTCATGAATCATGTCATGGAAGATGGTGTTCATTAAATTTTAGTATGTTGATCCAATGTTATTCAAGCCAAATGGTAATAGAATGTCCCCCATAGAGTGGTGAATGCAGTCTTCTACTAGTCTTCAAGGGCTATCTTGATCTGATTATAACCAAAAAATTTGTCTATTAAGGATAACATATCATACCTAGCAATTGAGTTGATGATCTTGTCAATTTTAGGTAGAGTAAAATCATTTTTGGGGCATGCTTTGTTGATATCTCAAAAATCAGTACAAAGACTTATACTCGGGGGTCTTTTTACTCACTAGGACTATGTTAGAAACCCATTCAAAGTAATCTAGTGGTCTAATAAAATTGGCTCCTAATTTTTTTTCCAATTCAACCTTAACCAATAGAGTGATGCATGGATGCATCTTTATTAGTTTTTGCTTGACTAGTTTGGCATTAGGATTGACAACAAGTTGATGCACAACCAGATCAGGGTCTAATCTTGTCATGTCAGAGTATGCCCATACAAAGATGTCTATATAATCCTTAAGAATGGATATAATTTGTTCATGTTTTGCTTCAATAAGGGAAGCTCCAAGATAAACAATTCTGTGATCTTCATAGGTTCCCAAGTTCACTTTTGTCCTATTTTCCATAAGGAGTGTGGATAAATCTTCCAAAATAGTAGGTAAGGCATGATAATGATTATCTTCTTCTACCACATCTTCTTGTTGTTCATCCCAAATATATAGATAGTATGAAGAATTAGAATCTATCATCTCAGGTAAAGGCCAAGTAGAAAAAACCTATAGAAACTCAAGATCAAGATGCTCAAACATTTTTAGTTTTGAAATAATGCTTGTATTGGCTATTAAACTTGGGCTAGATGGACCTTCTATGTCATGAGGGGATGAAAAAACTTTCCCACCTAAGAGTGCCTAAAACAGGTTTTCACTCAAAGGATTATCTTTTTCTTTACTTTTTCCTTGATCGTCGAGCACCTCAAAGAGGTTTTCACTTAAAGATATCAATGTTTATTCTTTATTATGAATGAGAAAGTTTGAATGCTCTTCAAAGTATGTAGAAGGATCCAATGAAAAATCAAACCCCTATTTGTTATTTCCAATGGTCAATCCATCTCGTAGGCCCATGTATTATATAATTGATTCTTCATTTTCAAACTCATCGAGGCATATGATCAAATTTTGATGGTCCCAATTTATGAGTTCAAGATGGCAAAGGAATAGGTAATAATGAGGGTTTGCTTTAAGATGGAAACTCTAATGGTAAAAAAATAATGTCCTACTTCAGGAAGGGAAGCACCACTAGGATAGGTTCTTGATTCAAGATAGGAAGTTTCAATAGGCATTATGGTTAATATGGCATTTGAATCAAATAAATCTGAGTCAACAAGCTCATTAAAAAGGATATAATGGGACATTGTGTTTTTATTAGAATTCTTGTCACTAGTCACTTTGGAAGAGTCACTATCAAAATTCATGAGGTCACCTTTTGGTGGTATAAATCCTAAACCATGATTCCAAGTGATAACCCAAGTTGATAAGGGCTCCAAGATTCCTTGTACTCATGGGCTAAGGCCTTTCCCTATATAGTCAAGATGATCCATTATCCAGCTAGGGATAGGATACTTTGGATTATGAAATAAATTAGCAAGGCCTTCAAAATATAACCAGTTTTCCTTGATAAAAGCCTCTCGATCTTTCTTTGGCATGATTGTAAGTATAAAAACCATAGGTGGTTTTTGTTATTTCTTCTTTGGCTACCAAATCTTGTTGGGTCTATTAGGAGTCTAGGAAAATTTAGCCTTACCAAATGATTTAGGGGATTCACACAATTTTTCAATATGAATGACGTCCTTAAGATGGTATGTGGCAATACCCACATCTTTAGTAACAAGCTATTTTTCAAGAGCTATAGGAAATGGATCGACCAAAGTGGAATCTAGATCATTAGGGTTGATATAATTAGATGGAGATGGATGGGAAATTATGGATTTATTCTTCTTTGCAATGAATTCATAATCTAGACAATAGTTATAATTACAAAACTTAGATTTAAGATGTTTGAAATATTGATATGGCTATTGATCAACAAGAATAATAACCTCAATATCATCATGGGAAAACTTAAGGCACTGATGAAGAGTGGATGGAACTACCTATATTTCATGGATCTAGTGATGACCAAGAATTATGTTATAAGGAAGTTCAATATCCATAATATGGAATAATGTGTGAGGATAAATAGACCCAACCATGACTGGTAACCAAACTATACTAGAAGACTCCTTCTCGATGTTGTCATAAGCCTTGATTCCAATCATCATACCAATTTGAGAGATATGATGTTTAGCCCTAAACCATTATCCATAAGAACCCACTTGATCTTATGATCTATAATTATTATCTCAATGTATAGTGGGTTATTGTGGTTTGGGCCAACAGTGGACATGTCTTTGTGGTCAAATTTGATTTGCCTAAATGAAGATAAATGTTCAACTAGGTTCTGGAACTGATCAGGGTTTATATCATTAGGCATAGTATATTATTTCAAAAGGTTGTTTATAATAGTTTTATGGATGTCAGATGTTTGAAAGAGTTCCAATATGTGTAGGGGTTTTATTCACTTGGTTTGCTAGACTATAAGGATTTTTTATTGTGGATAGAGCTAGTTTAGTCTTTGTTGGCACAATATGTGGCTTTGGAAAAATAAAAATTATGTTCTCATTAGGTTTCATGGAAGAAGTGGGTGAAGGGCCCTAGATGGTGACTCACAGGAATCTATTTATGATTTCATAACCTAGAGGTGGCAAGGAGTCATTATAATTAGAATAAGAAGGCAAAGGGCCTTAGATGGTGACTTACAGGTGTCTAGCTATATTACTATAGTTTTGAGTCAGTGAGGAGTTGCTATAATTAGAATAAGGGTACTATTGTTTTGGACTAGTAACCCATGCAAATAAATTCATAACATGAATATGTAAACTCAATGTAGTATTATTATGGGAAGAGGGTATTGAACCTATAATGATGGGTCCTATGCTATGATAAACATGAGATTGTCCACATGGTTTCACAATAATAGTGGAAATGTGGGAAAAAAAAATGTTCCCCATAGTATTGTTATAATTGTATGGCATGTTGTTATAATCCACATTGTTAGTATGGGCATTATGATCCTGATTATGCTCATTATGATTCAGACCCAACTATTGGTTCTGAGTATACCTTTTTCCTTGACTTTGACCTTGGCTTTGATTATTTCTTGGTGGTGGTGGTGGTGGATTATGTCAAGGAAAGGGGTCCTTGTAGATCCCCACATCCTAATTTATATCTTGATTAGGGGCCAACTTAATTTCCATTTCACCACTTTTAATAAAGTCTTTAATAATATGGCATAATTAGATGCAATGATATGCATCATGACCAATAACATGATGGAAGTTAGACCATTCATTCTCTTTTTACCAATCTAGTTATGATTGATCTTGAGGAAATGGCCTTGGTACTGGCTGTATAATCAAATTAGTAGTGATGAGCTTTTGTAACACTATTTCAATTGGCTCTCTTAACTTGCTAAAGACTCTAAAATTTTTATGAATTGTCCTTTGTGGACTCTATCTCTATAATTTAGATGGTGGATTTGGGAGAGTTAATTTGACATTTGGGGGAGGCATAACTTACACCATTTGTAAGTACCTTGTTTTAGCCACCCTATTTCCAACCATTTTCTTATTTATGATAAACCCTTAGGCTTATCTTGCACAACCATTTAAACTATTGATTGAGTCTAACTAGATATTTGACCCTACGTGAAGATATTTACAAGGTCTTTAGCAATAAGAGCCTTCTCAATCTGCACTCTTTTTTCAATAATTTATTCAAATGAGCTAGCACAAACTAACCATAGATTATGCACAACTTTAGGATGCAAGTTTTGTGCAAATATATCGACCAACTATTTTTTTGATAAGTTATGTTGAAAATGGCTTGAAAATAATCTCCACCTTTGCAGATATGTGGCAAAACTTTCACCATCATGTTGTTTGGATTTGTACAAGTCAATAATGGTCAATTCATGTTCTATGTTAGATTATAATGGTTAACAAACTTTTTTGATAAGTTATTCTAATCTATAACTGATCCCTTGGGTAGTTTAAGTAGCTAATCTAAAGCCTATCCTACTAAACTTCATGGAAATAGTCAAAGTAAGTACTCACTACTATAATCAACCTCTTTACATAAGACAAAGAATACCTATATATGCTCACATATATCTCCCTTTCCTTTTTACTTGTCAAATGTGGGTGCCTCAAAATGAGTTGGAAAGGGGTTTTGGATAAATAAAATGGATATGGACATATCTCATCAAATTTGTACTTTTTAACTCTATTATTCATCTCCAATCTCTGAACAATTTCCTTCATAAAATTTCACTCTTGTATGTTTGGTGATTTTGTGGATTGGATAAGATGTTGTAGGGGTGGAATGTACCCCTAGTTTTATTGTTGTTTGGGTGGTATGTGCCCCTAATTTTGTTGTTGTTAGGGTAGAATGTACCCTTGGTTTTGTTGCTATTGGGGTGGAATGTGCCCTTGATTTTATTATTGTTGGGGTAGAATGTGCCCCTCATTTTGTTGTTATTGGGGTGGAATGTGCCCCTGATTTTGTGTGGATCTATTGGGAATGTATACATTTCAATTTGTGCCTTGTTTTTTATTCATTCTTTGAGTCGAGAGAATAGTCTATTGATTATTAGATTGTAAAACGTTACTTTAATTCATTTATTTAGTACCTTGTTGATTTTGTCAAGTTCTATGTTTGTTTACCAATTTTTGTGTTGGTTGGAATAAACTAGCCAAATTGTCTTGAGGAATTTCCTCAACTCAAACTGAATGTTTAGGTATTTGATTTTGTAAAGTAATAAGAGATTCTTGATGATTGAAGAATGTATACTCCATGTCAAATGAATTTTTTTGTAAGATCTCTTGTGACTTTGACTGTTCATTTAGGTTACCTTGATATATTATGGTTATATTCTCATCAAATGTTTGTTGTGTACTTTTAACCAAATTTCCCTATTCTTTCAAAGCATCATTTTGAACTGAAGTAGTAACTAATGATTTAGTTAAGTTTATGACAAGTTGATCCACATATCATTGACTTATTATCTTGATCTTAGCTAGAAGATCTAGATTTATGGGTTTTGACTCTGCTGGTATTTCTTTTCCTTTGTTATAAGAAGTAGGTATGTTTATCTATGCAAAATATTTCTCTTGATGTCATTTTTCTCCTTCTCTAACTAAGGTATGTAATTTTTTTTTAGGAAATTTTGAAGGTAGTCTAGCACCTGATTCTATCAACCTAAGAAGTGCTTCATCTTGATCTTCATGGGGTTGAATTCATTGTAATCATCTTCAAATCCTACTGTTGTGGGGATGTTATTAAAAAAATAGGATTGTCGTAACCGTCATAAAATTGTTCATCCTCATAGCTAAGGCCATAAGAGGCCCCACTATGAGTGAACCTTTGAGTCATGTCTAAAAAGAGTTATTCTCTACATTTGACTAGATTTGGATCAATGTTTTACAAACATTCAAACAAGGTACGCTTAGTTCTCTTCAAATGAATGACTAAGGTACCAAAGAGACTATAAAATAGGGTGGCTTAGAACCACATGCAATTAAAATATTTGGTTCAAAAATTTACCAATTTTTGGTAAAGTTGAAATCATATAGATTGGAAGAGGGTAAGGTAACTCAAAGATCTAAGGTGAAAACTAGTACACCAAAGCCTATATTTTTGTGATACACCTATACTATAAAATCTAGTTTCAATTTTGATGAGTTGACCCTAGAAAATTAGAGGAAATATATTTAGATTATGAAAAATACAATACAAACTAAACAACTCAAGATGTAAAAACATACATGAATCACTAAGTACAAAGCTTGAACCAAATGGGTAACACAATGTTACCACATGGTTTTAGTATGATAGAATATGTTCTACGACTCAGAGCGTGTGTGATATGCAAGATGAATTGAGTCTACCAAGATGATAATATGATTTTGAGTCTAATAAATGACCCTCAATCCAAATGGAAAATTGAACCCAAGTTAAAACAAGTTTAGTGTGTAACTGGCAAACCCAATTTAACACACCAACCCTTAAAACATAGAAAGTTTTAATTTTGAATTTGAATTATAAATGAGGGACTTAATAAAATTGGGTAAATGATATAGACTCAATTGGATAACATAATTGTGCCAAAGTGGGTGACATGGCACAAAGTTTTGATAATAATTTGAACAAGGAAAAGATAAATTTTCTAATTGGATAGTGTAATGCCTTCCTTGCTCAAGAATTTTGAGGAAAGTATGTTTTGGTTAAGATAATTTGAGTTAACATATATTTTTTAGACACAAATAAATACCAAGTAAGCTAACAAAAAAAATTTTGTCTTAAGTCTAAACTGGACAAGGTTGTGTGATATTGTTGGATTTTGTCTATATACATCATTTAAGAGGATTTTAAGTGTTCATCCAAAAGTAAATGCACATTATATAGTATGGTTTTTACACCCCTCTTCTCTCAAATGAAAATACAGTGACATTGATCTTGATGTACACCTTTCACCAATAATACTTTCATGAAAAGTGGGGATTTATCTAAAAACTACAAGTTTTTAGATGTTTCTAGATGGATCAATTATACATTGGCTTTCATGCCAAATGATGCAAAAGAATCACACTTTAATTGGGTGTCTATATTACTTGGCTTGTTGTAAAAAGGTCTTACCCTTTTTTCAACCACTACATCTATTGCTTGCTCAGTGTAGTGAGATGTCCAAAGTACATATACATCCTGGTGATTTAACCTTATAAAACTCATGGAAGGTGATGAAATTCCCCTCATAAGCCAAATTTTCATAAAATAAAATAGAAAGAATTTATGGTCACTTTAATATCACCCAATACTATTGTGAGTTTTTGAGGAGTGCTTCAAATGACATTTTTTCTATGCCTTAGACTAGGAATGATTGTAGTAAGGGTGGCACTTTTGATTCCAAAATTTCCCTAAAGGGGAAAGATGGAAGAGCATACATGTAACATCCCTATTTTTACCAATCAATTAATTAATCATCTATTGCTTACAAACTTGACAAATGAGTCCATTTTTAAGCACTAAAATAAAGATTTGGTGATGTTCTTTTGGTCTTTGGCCTTAAATTATGAACTTTGAATGAAAATCACAAAACTTGATCAAGAAAAACACCCTAAAATGTTTTCATAAGCACCAAAATAAATATTTTTAGTTCATTTTAAACATCTAAAATAATTTAAGAGCTTTTTTAGTAAATATTTAACTTGGTCCTATAAAGAAAAAGTTAGTATGTCCTTTAGCCTTGAATAATTTATCAAATGAAATAAGCACTTTCAAAAAAATATCACTCAAGTTTACATAGTGTAATCCCTCTAATCCATAAAGAAATCATGTGACTCATAGTGACATGTCACTACTTCAGAAGTTGTGGTATTGTCACTTAACCGCTAACGATTTATTGATAATCCTATGACTTTATCAGGAAATATTGCAACTCTTAGTGAAATATCACTACTTCAAAAAAATTTGCATTATCACTTAACTTCTAATGGTTTATTAACAATCCCATGACTTTTTCAGGCAATACCATGAGTTGGGTTGACAATCTCATGACTGTTTAGTTGTGGTATTGTAATATCACTATTATGAAAGTAATGGATTACAATATCACTACTTGTGAGTAGCAGTATTGTCAAAAACTACAAATGGAACCAAGGTTAGCACAAAGCACTATTTAAATGCAATACCATGACTTGAAGTGACAATCTCATGAATGTGTTAGGATAAAAGCTTGACTTCTATAAAAATGTGTTTTTACTAATTTTTTCACTCTTTTAGGCCTCCCACTCTAATATTTTTCATAACAAATGTAGAAAGGATTACAAATAAATTTAGTCAAGCATTAGTCAATAAATCATAAAAAATTCATTAAATACATAATAAAACTTAGAATATCTATTCATGTAGGAATTACAAATTATAGTAATAAACAATTAAAAGAAAGTAACATAGATTAGCTTCCCAAGTGGATTCAGCATACAAGTGCAGCTCAAAAGCATGTTCTCCCTTGATCAAGATTTCTTCTCTTCATCAACAATGGTGGTAGCTCACCCATGTCTCAAGAAATATTTTCATAACCTAGGCTCAAAGTAGATGAAATCTCTAATCTAACCTATCAAATGAATCTTTCTAATGAAAAACAATGATCAACACAAAGGATTATGGAGACAATTATAGCATTATAACTTTGCACAAATTAAGCTTAAAAATGATGTTCATGGCCTCTCTATTTATAGATTTATATGATTGATCAAGATCAACCATGACCGTCCATCTCAAGATTGAGATGTGTGGCCATGAATTAATCCAATTATATAATTAAATTCATAAATATCCCTTATAAATATTTGGGATAGTGGGGCATTTAAGAGACATGGAGAGTCTTAATGAGGCATGGGAGACCCATAATCCTAATATTTTATGCATTTAAGGCTTATGGATGCCACCCCATATGATGATGTCATTAGGTGTTGTAGTTAATAGAAATCAATTTCCAAAAATAAATATTCAACAACTCTCATGGAAAATCCACTTAACCTCTTGATTTGGATCAATTAGCCTTAAACAAGGTTAACCAATATTTGTATAATTATTTGTAAATTAGATCTCAATTAATTAAAATGGTCATAAAATCATATTGCTATGTCATCATTTGACTAGAGAAGAATTAGAAGGTGATATTAGATGTATAAAAATTGTGTTCTCATTTAAGATGTTACTGACACAAAATAACAAAGGTATGTAACGTGTATTAATGAATTAGAAGAAAAGAGTGATATAGAGCACAAAAAATCAAGATCATCATTTTTACTTGAAATGAATTGATCAAAGTTAGGAATCACATAAAATTCATTACCCCATTTAGGGATACAATAGCCTAATTTGGCACTTGTAAATGATAAGCTCAAACGATTTAGTGCATTTTATGGATTTTGACCTAAAATGTGTATTTAAATGAATTCGAGTAAGATTGAAAATTTCAACATAAATGGTGTTAGGAATTGGATGTCTTCATATACAAAGGGTAGAAGAAAATGGCTGAAAATGAAGTAATAGAATAGCATAAAAAATTGAGATAAATATATCATAGTGCATCCATCAATGTAGTATTGAATATATCAAATTCAAATCATATATAAATGTGATAAAACATCATGATGTGTTCACAAGTACTATTATATGTCATGGCATATATCATCTATAACATCATATACATCCTAGTGTAAATATAATCTAACTCTAATCAAAGTCTCACCTATCTTCACAGAGTAATGCAAAGACTTTTTGATGTACTATCTCTATAGATAAAAAGGGCATGCTAGAGGAATATTGATGCTCATGTGACATCTCATGCAAGGGGTACTCAATGTAAGGAACTAAAGTTACACTATGCCTGACATCCTTAGATCTATGAGTGAATGGAGGATTTAGAGAAGGCTGAGTCTTTGTTTGTGAGTGACCTAAAGTGTTATACTAAGAAGTTGATGGCATAGGATATGGAAAATAACGATAGTGTTGATGTAGCACTCTACATATATCTATATGATGTTGTACACTGATGCGAAAGATAATAAATTTTCTAATAAATAAGGATGTGCTCTATAAGTATGTTAGGAGGAGATAAGTTCTTATCGATAGACTGTACTTTCTCTAGATAAAGTGTATCGATGTATTACCTAGATTATTGATAATGAGTAGAGGAATGCATGATCATGCCATGAAAATAATAAGTGCATCTAGAAGTAGATAACTATTAAAGCCAACTATTTGTATTGGTATTAGAACCTAAGGCCTATTGTTGTGCTCAAAAATGCTAATGAGCAAGACAATCCTTGGCTCAATGACCAAAAAGCTTGTGTAACTCATAATGTGGTTCATCTTCTCATTTTGTAGGTAGATTATCAAGCTTAGGCAAAGGTATTATGTCATCACTAATAGGATGATAAATCAAAGTAAGATTAGGACTAGGTTCAATAGTTGTAAGAGATGATCCCAAAGTGGGTTGGTGTAATGTATCTGACATCTCAAGAGGGAGCATGATCAAAGGATTAGAGAATATACTAAATTGATATAGTCCTATAATGGCATGATCAAGAAGCATAATCTAAAGAGGATCTATAGTGACTAAGTGAGAAGTATTGCATGTGTGCTTCATTTCAACCCTATGAACATCAATTAAATAATAACTAATGTTAGATATAGTAGAAAGAGAGGGAACTAAATCAATATAATTTAAAGCATGTTGTAAGGAATCATGATATATAAGTATCTCCAAAATTTTAGCTTGATCAAATCCATCTAAGCATAGGTCATATAGAGAGAACACATCATCATAATCAGGAGTATAGAGATCAATATTTCAAGAATAAATAATTTATTGGTCAAAGAAGAATGACAAACAAAGTGTTTAGTATTTGTTAGAGTGACAACAATTTTATCTATTGGTTTTTTTCAAGACTTATGTTGTAAATAAGGAGGTAATTGAGATATTATGTGAGGAGAGAGATCAAAAGTTTTTATTTTCAAATTGATCTCATTAGGTTCATCATCATCAGAATCAAAGAGATTATGCATGATATTTCCTATTAGTTTAGGTGACCATTATAACCTTTAGTAGAGTTCATGAGATAATTAAAACATTGAGACTCAAAAAAAGGAATACTAGGTAAAGGTTCAAGGGTAGGTGTTTTTAAAACACCACATTCCTAAAAATTTTCAAAATTACAAGGATTCATGTCTCCTCTTATCTTATAGATAATACCTTTATGATTAAATTTAACACATGGCATGTTGATGAGCCCCCACAACTCTCATGCAGTGTGTCTAAGAATGACTAAGTAAAATGTTATACAATAATGGAGAATTAAATATCATGACTTTGATGCATACCATGATAGAGTAACTATAATATGAAGCCAAACACAACCTAGATCAACCTTTAGTATTCTATCATATCCTTGGCACATACTTTGATTAGTTTTAAGAATATATTTGGAATACCCAAATGTTTTAATAAAGTCTAGGGAGGCAATGCAAGTACCATAACCTTCATCAATAAGTCCATGTTTTATCTGGATATCTCTTATTTGGAAACTAATGAATAATTAGGATCATCTGAATGAAGTAATATTTCATTAAAAATCATTGAAGATATAGTAAATTTGAGTGCAAGATAAGTGTCTACATTTTTTTCAATGCAGATAGACATTTTTTCACACTATTAAAGGATACTATCTTTAGACCCAAATAAAGTAGCTTATTTCCCTATAGGTGGGGACAAGGGATGTTAATTTAAAATAAGGGTTACATTATATTATTACAATTATGAGGATAAGTTATAATTTCTATAAAATGAATTTGATATGGGAGACGAGAGAGTTTGGTTATAGGATCCCATTCATCATATCTAGTTAGAATATTATCAAATAAATGTGCAAAATGTTGAATAAAATCCTTTTTAAGGGGTAGTGGATGTGTACTTAAATTTATGTTGATAAGGGATATTTTATTTGGACTTAATTGATATGGGTTGGTTAAGTGGTTTTGATTGGGTTGATTTTGATCATGTTTTTGATAACATAGTTGAATAAATGCTTGGTTCTTTTGGAATTTATGATTGAGGCAATTTGGTTTGAGAAGAAAAGGTTTATATTTGAGGACTAGATGTTGTATCTATAAAAAGTGAGTTAGTATCTAAATGTGTCACTTAATTGGAGACATGTGGGTTATTAGATGTAGGAATACATTATGTTGTTAATTTGGTTAGGGGAATTGTTTATTTTTATTTTCATGTACCTTAGTCATCACTTCATAGGCTTATTTGCACTCTTGAATGAGAGTTTTGATATCAAAATTAGGAAAAATAATATATTCATTGGCAAAGGTACTTACTTGGTGACAAGTTTCATGAGAATGGCCCCAGCTTTCATAATATTAAACAAAATATGTTGTCCATAATAATGTTTTGGAGGTCATGTAGGATCAAGATCTCATGGTGAGGGCCTAGGAAGATGTTTTTGAATATTTGATAATGAAATTGGCTTATGAATGTTTACATTATTCACTTAGTAAAATTTAGAACTAAGATGTGGTAAAGGATTATTTGAAAGTGGTTGTGAAAGAATAACATAATTTGAACAACTTGAGGTAATAACATGAATAGTGTTCATGGAATCATGGGTATCATTACACCATCATTGGTAGCATGTATATTCTAAGTTTTCATAATAATTTGAGTTCTGATGGGAGGATGGGAAGGCTCAAATTATCTTATGATAAAGTCTTGACATTTGGCTTGGTCAAGGGATTATTCTAAATATTTTGGAGAAAGAGGCCTAACATGATATTTCAATTAAATGTGAATATCATTAGTAAACAAATGGAAAATATTGTCTTCCAACATGTTATGCTCATTTTTATTGGATAAGGCCTTCCCTAATTTAATGAATACTTAGGCTATTTCAAATTATAATTATTTATAGTTGATAAAATGAACTAATCTATTTTTAGGAAGGTATTTAGTTTGAAATTAATGAATCAAATCACTGACTAAGTCTTCCAAACTAGATATGGTATGGGTCTTAAGTGGATTTTACCAGTCTAAAATGTCACCTAAAAAGGTTTTAGCTTAGATCTTGGTGGTAGTGAAGTAATTAAGTAATAAAGTTTTAGATAAAATCTTTCAAATTCAAAATGGGATTAATGGATCCATTATAAATTATAGTAGGAACTATGCCACCTATGTCAATATTTACAAATTGAGGAACCAAGGGTTCATTTTGTAAATACTTAATATCCTTGTTAAGAATTGATGATTAGGGTATAAGGTTACCATGTGCATATCTAAGGGGGGAATGTGGAATTAATAATTTTTGCTCCCCATTGAGTGGGTAGAGAATGATTTTGAAAGTGTAGTAAGTGGTTTTGCATTTGCATCATTTGATTATCACTATTAGTTTGAAAAGTAACCATTAAGTCTTATAATATAAATTGGTTAGTATTAATAGTGCTTTGACTAGTGGAAGTACCATGGGATACATTATTGGTATGAGATGCACTGGTAATTGCATTAATATTGGTATTAATGTGGGTATTTTGGGTAGTCTCACTAAAATAAATGCCCACCATGTTTGTAGTAATGGTGGGCATGGTGTGATGAAGAAGGCATGGAAAAGGAATACATGCTAGAATAAGAAGGCATAAAATAAAATAAATTCATAGAAGAAGTTGAAGGGTGACTTACCCAAAGTCCTATAAAAAAACTAGGTGTAGGTGAAGGGGGAAAACCAATGTGAGGTACCATCATGAGGTTATATATTATCAAAGGATCCTTACCTTGATATTAAGGCTTTTTATTCATGAAAAGGATCATTTCAACAGTATATTCAAGATCACTCTAATCCTCTATTATAGATATGAAAAGAGGATTAAAGGTAGAATATGTAGGAATTCCATAGTTGGTGGTTCTAATAGTAACATGGATATTGATAAGATCAATATTGTCCACCATATTATATGGTAAATGTGTCTTAGATAATTTATGAGGGTTAATTAAACTCATCATGTTAGTCTAATTTTGTTGTTAATCTTCATCAAACATGTACTGCATGATGAAAGGTAAAAATAATTGAATCAATAAGGGACTACTAAAGGAAACTTAGTTAGCCACCTATTGAAAATCTATAGGGTCAACCTAGTCAAATTAGTTTGGCCAAATATTAAAAATTAATAAGATAAAAACCTATTGTGTTGAGTTTATTGACCTAGCTAGACAGATACAAAAAGATAAAGGTTTCAGAACCTACTAAGTCTAGTTGGTCGACTTACTTGTATAAATAGGAAAAGATAGAAAACCTACTAAATAGAATTGATTTATTTAGTAATATAGGTAGGGAAAGATAGATAGCTTACTAAATCGAGCTGATTGATTTAGTAATATAGGAAAGAAAAAAATAACTATTTAAAACTTGATGAACTAGTTTAAAAATAGAAGTAAAGCAAATAAAATATATGACACTGAGTCATGTTGGTTGACATAGTCTATTCACACAGTCAACTAGATTGAGTTGCTTGATCTAGTTTACCAACACATCACAAAATTGTATCAATGATGGTTGATATTATCAAAATATAACATAGAGTAATATTAAAAAAATGATTTTTTACAACTACTAAGGCTAACTAATTTATCCAAAAAATAAGTTCCAGAAATTATACTAAAAGGTTTTATTTGACAGTGTAGGATTCTAAAGATATTTGTTTTTTTATTGGATTGTGATGACCCAATTTTTAAGAGTGATAACTATGGAGGAAGTGTCATTACCATAGCTTAATAAAATTGGTTTCAAGGGTAAGCTAAAAGTAACTTATTAATGCTAACAACTAGCTAATGCATCATAAGATCAAATGGATGGTTGGATTCTTAAGGTTCAATTAAAAGAAAAAATTTAAGACATTTGTAAAATATTATGAGGTATGTGAAAACTAAAGACCATGTTTATCTTTGTACTATGGCTATGAGTATTGGAGTAAGCCCCTCATGCCATAATATTTTTAAATGATAAATAAGGACCATAAATAAGATAATATGTATCCCTTCATGATAGTATCTAAATAGTTTTAAAACTACTGGTACACAGTTTCTAGGAAAAACCAAACAAAGTAAAAATATAGGCAAAAATTAAGTTATTAAAAACCAATTTGTAATTTCTAAAAATAAATAAACAAGTAGCCAAATCTTTTCAAAGTAAAATTGATTTAATTACTATGTAAATAGAGGTTAATTTCCTTTGCCTATGTTAAAAATAAAACACACATAAAAATATTAAGCAGATTGCTCTAATTGAGTAAACATAATAGAATAAATTCAAGTTGGTTGACACAGTCTATTGTGAAAACAAGCCCTAAACAAACTAAATTGACCAGTTTGATTTAGTTTGTTGGTAGAAAACATAGACATAGAACTAAATTGACCAAGTCAATTTAATTGAAAATGTGCTTATAGTTTAACATAATTAAAAATTGATGAAAGTAATAATTTAATTTTTATATTTTAATTGTTGTAATTGAAAATTAGGAATTCCAAAATTGATTAAAAGGGACAAGACTAAAATCCTAAATTGTTAAGAATGAATTGTTATAGAATTAATTTTCACCCTTGGAGAGGGTTCCGTAGGCTTTCTCCATCTAAGCCACAAAATGGGAACAACCTCAGGATATGGGTATCTTGTAGTAAGGTTGAACCTCTGGAGAAAGCTGAATTCCTCTTGGTAGATCACCTAAACTAATACTTCTACTTGGAAAAGGGATAGAAAGGGGGTATAGGGTAACTAAGAAATATAAATGGGTGATGCAATAAAATAAATGAGGACTCACATAAGCATGAAATAAACACTAATGTAGCATAAGATAATCCTTTTTCACACAATCTCACCAACTAGCTAATTTGATAAAGAATTTCATGAACTAGGCTCACTAAGCAATGAATGAAACAAAGAGAAATTCTAAGATTCACACCAAGCATCCATTAATGGTGGAAATATCTCAATTTCAGACTTGAAACTAACTTTAAAACACCTTAAAATAGGTAATAAAGAAGGATAATGGACCTAGAAGAACATTCTTTACAAGGCCATCATGCACAAGCTTGATAAACACAATTCAAAGGCAAGAGATAGGTAAAAAATATATTTATTACTTAAAGAGGTCTTTCATAAAAATTTTGACATGTTTTTTAATCAAAATGAGAGTCTCTTTTTATATGGGGAAAAAATTGGAGATATAATAAAATAGGGGAAGAGAGAGAGGAGAAGCACACAAATAAAAATCAATAAATGATATGTAACCACCCTCCATGAATTTTCAACCACATTTAGATTAATTAGGATTAATCATACCTAAAAAAATTAACCTTCATTAGCCCAAATAGCCTTCAATCCCTCTCATTGGCTTAGAAATGAACTAGATGACAAGAACTTTTTGAGGATAATGAGTCATGATCCATTAAGAAGGAAAAGTCTCAAAAGAAATTTTAAATTTCATTAAAAACTCCACTTGCCTTTCTCAACATTAAACTTCTCCTCCATACTTCATATTGATATGTTCATTATGTTATTAGATAGTCACTTAAAATCATTCATTTGGTGTCCTTTCTAACACTCATTTCATAATCATAATTTTACCCTTGCTTGAAACCCTGAACATAGGTCTATTATAGATGAAAACCAATCCCTTTATTGGTTTTCATATAGTCATATTTTTAGTGAATATGCATAGGCATAGATATTTTTTTATCATGAATAAGATGTAAAACTTATGTCTAGGGTATTTTGAGAGGTTTAATTGAGAGTATCCTCCTACATCGAATTAAGGAAAATACATGAAATAACATATTTATAGAATTAGCTGAAGCATTGAAAGGATTATATTGATCACAAGTCACTCCGAGTGGGAAACCTCCTTTGAGAAAGCTTAATACAATAAATTCGTGGATGTCTTCATTGGCCTCAACACTTACTTATATACTTAGTCTAATATAAACAACTACTACTTTCCATATATATGGGATAAAATAAAATGCTCATAAGATGACTTATAAAACATATGCATCCATAGCAACTAATATATTAACAAAGTAAAGAGAATGGATAGCATGGGTTCTTAACATCCCCTCCCTCTTAGAAAAAAGCTTTGTCCTCAAAGCTTCAGATTTAGAAATTGGTGTTGAATCCAAAATAGTGGTTCCCATATTGCATCCTCTAGTTGCATTCCATGCCACTAAATTAATACCTTTGTGATGGAACAAAAGCAAAGTTGGAGTGTACGCCTATCCAATATTGCCTCCATCTCAATAAGGATTAATATTTCATTATAAATTTATGGTAAAATAGTATGCACTCTAATGTTTATGCTAAAAACTTTATTCATAAAAGAGACATGAAATACTAGTTGAATTCAAGAATAAGGTGGGAGCTCTAACTTATAAGCAAATGACTCAATCTTCTAGAGAAACTTAAATGGCACATACAACTTGGGAGATAGCTTATGATTCCCTTTCAGTTTTAGGGAGGATTGCTTGTATGGATACATGCAAATAAAACCATATCACCTATTTAGAAAGTGCACTCAAAATGGTGTTGATCAACTTATGTTTTATTCTATTTTGTGTCATATGAAGATTATATTTTAGGGTACTGAGGATCTAATCTAGGGTTCAGATAAATGTGTTCATCTCTTGAATTGGTGAACTATTGGGGGTGTACAAAAGGAGCACTAGTGGTGTTTGACCATAGATTGCTTCATATGGAGTCATTTTATTATACCATTATTCAGTGAGAAGGATCCACTTTTCCCATTTATGTTGTTATTCTAAGGTGAAGTAATGAAGAAAAGTTTCCAAGAATTTATTGAAAATTTTAATCTGGTCATCTATCTATGGATGATACCCATAACTCATCTTCAGTTGGGTGTCGATGCATAGAAATAGTTCTATCTAAAAATGGATGGTGAAGTTCACATCATGATCTGAGATAATGGAAGAAGGAATGCCATGAAAATGAAAAATCTAGTCCAAGAAAATTTGTGCAACTATGGAGGAAGTATAGGGATGGTTGAGGGCACAAAAATGACTATATTTAGAGAAGCAATCAACCACAACCAAGATCATTATTTTACCTCTAGATTTAGGGAGCCCCTCAATGAAATTTATATAAATAACTGTTTAAATCTAGCTAGGGATGGGCAACAGTTTGAGAAACCTATAAATAAGTGTTGTTTCACCCTTATTGTGTTGGTAGGTATCACATTCAACCATCATTTGTTGAATTTCCATTTTCACTCCCTTCCAAAATAAGTTGTGTCATTATTATTTATAAGTTTTGAGAAACCTTGAGTGCCCTATGTATGGAGAAGCATGGAGTACATAGATTACATCCTACTAAATATTTGTGTTCTAAGGAAGTACTAGATGGCCCTTATATCACAAATAAGTACCATCCCAAGAATAATGTATTATAGTAGAGGGGTTAGTGGCCAACTATTGAATGATTTGAGATAATGAGGATTCATTAGCATACCCTTATTATACAACATCCAACCAATTTATAATATGCATGGAAATAAATGAAAGGGAAGCTTGGTTTATAAATGTGTAAGATAGAGCATCAACCACAATAGTATCCTTACCCTTATTTTAAGTGATCTCATATTCATAACCCATGAGTTTGTTGACCCATTTTTATTGTGATGGGGTGGAGACCCATTTTTTTAGGAAATATTTTAGACTCTAGTGATCAATTTTGATGAAAAAATGATTCCCTGATAGATATGGCCACCATTTTTATACTACATGCAAAATGACCATCAATTGCTTCGCATAAGTAGAGAGTAATAAATTCTTATAAAAAAGGGATTTGATGGTTAACATAATAAGGAATACTTCTTGGAAGAGAAAAACACCAAGTCTATTACCAAAAGCATCATTCTTGATTGTGAAGGTCTTGGCAAAATCTAGCATAGCTAGAACAGGTGTAATAAATAGCTTATTGTAATTCTTCAAATGCACACTCAATAGCTTGTGTCCATGTAAAAGCATCCTTTTTTAACATATATTTTAGTAGAGTTATAATCTTCTTGTAGTCCTTGACAAAATTACAACAGTATCTAGTCATACCCAAAAAACCATGGAGGCTCTTGAGTGTCTAAGGATGAGGCCAATTCATCATGGAAGCTATTTTTTTGTGATCCACCTGAACCCCTTGGGATAAAAAAATATGCCATAGATACTCCACTTCATCCTAGATAAAACCACATTTGGACTATTTTTCATAGAGATGATGATCAAAAAGAAGTTGCAATGTGAGCTTCAAATGTTGGAGTTGTTCAGACCATGTTTTACTAAAGATGAGGATATCATTGATGAAGACTAGAATGAGTTTTCATAGATAATGACAAAATATTTTATTCATCGATGCTTATAATGTTGAATGATCATTAGCAAGGCTAAGTAACATGACCAAAAAAATAATAGTGGCCATCATACATGCAAAAAGTCGTCTTAGGGAATCATCTTTATAAAGCTAGATCTAGTGATATCTAGAATGGAGATCCAACTTGGAAAAAAATAAGCAACATGAAGATCATCAAGAAGATTATCAATAATAGGGATTGGGAACTTATCCTTGATTATGATGTGATTAAATACATAGAATTTAATCCATAATTTCCATGGCCCATATCTTTTTGAATAAGGAGAACTGGGGAAGAATATGGGTTGTTACTGAGGTAAATAATGTCTTGCTTTAGTGAGTCTCAAATTAGAATCTCGATCTCAATATTTTACTAGAATGGGCATCAATAGGAATTGATGTTGGAAGGAATGATTACAAGAAGGAGCTAAATATAGTGGTCCTCTAGCCATGAATGTGGCAATCCCAATAGTTTGGCAAAGACACCAACATACCTATGTAGAATGGTTTGTAGATCAAAGAGTAGTGGAGACTATTGATGGTTGCATTTGAATGGAATGGAGCTAGGAAATGATGTAGTGTGAATTCTTATTAATAATATTTTCCATGTGATATGAACTTATGATGATGAGAGACCCTGGGTATAAGCCTTTCAACGTGTGTTTTTGCCAATTATCTAAAAACTACATCCAAAGTTCAACAAAATACCATAAGATGGGTCAAAGTGTGTGTAACCATTGGGTTCCCAAAATAACATCACATCCACCTAAGGGTAAGTAAATTAAGTTAGAGCACAAGTTATAATCTGCAATAGAGATACACACATTATGACACTTAATTTTAAAAGGTAATGTGTCCCGACTAGCAATCATGAATTCAAATTTGGAGTAAGGATGGCTAAAACAATTAGCCTATTTGGTGATCTAAGGGTCAATTAAGTTATGAGTTCTATTTGAATCAATCAGTATTATAAGAGGGATATTATTGAAGTAACCTTTAGCATGCATGGTTTGTGGGGTGGTGACTCTGGTAAGGCATGGAAAGATATCCCTGGTTGGTATTCTTGAGAAGCAGGTTTCACAATTGGTGGAGATTCTTCTGGATCATCTGCTATATACTAAGCATCTTCCAAAACTTTGATTTTAAGTGGATAGTCCACATCCAATAGGTAGAGATTTTGACCAACACATCAATGTACCCAAGTTAATTTTTCATCACAATTATATCATCATCATTTTTATCTATGTGTTCACATCTTTGTTTTAGTCAGATGCTTGATAATAATGGTTTTGGGGGCTGGCATTGTTTGAGATCATCCTGGAGTTATATTTATAAATGGATAAAAATTGGATTTGAATCATTGTTGAGTTGTGATCTTATCCTTTACCAATTTATCAAGCCCTAGGGCTTACATAATTGTGTTGGGCCAAAATATTTTGACCTTAGATCAAATTGCATTTTTTAGTATATTGACAAAGAAATTCCTAAAGAGTTCACCAAATAATCCCTTTGTGTGATTGACTAGTTTTTCAAATTTTGTTTTATATTCTCTCATAGTTCCTATTTGGTGAAGTTTAGTGAGTACTCTAGTGAAGTCATGAAAAGCACTCAGACAAAACCAATGTAAAATGAAGGTACAAAAATTGATCTATGGGGGCTTGTCATGAGCCTTGGTATACCAATGATACCATTGAAGGGATTCATGTTCTAATTAAAAGGATGCAATTAGGGCATAGTTGGTATCAAAAGTATTATGCAAACTAAAATATTATCATACCTAATGGATCCATCTAGTCATATTTTCACTATTGAATCAAGGAAAATCAAGCTTCGGCCCATGAAAATTATTGGAAGAAGAAAACCTAGTGTCTAAAAAGGACTCTAGATGTCGTTTGTTTTTTAAGGTGGTATGTTGAAGATTGAGGCCAAGATTTTTTTCATAAAGATCTTTGATTTGGGTCTTGAGGGTGGAAATTTCATCCTCGTGTTTTTTGCTCCTACTCAAGTTATTACCATGACCAGAATGAGAGGTTTTTTTTTTTGAAATGGGTAGGAAAACTAGAGTTAAAACACATTTAGTAAGGAAAATTTTTAATTTGGGTGAAATCAGAAGGGGTAAAGGTACTTTTACTAAAATTTTTGCATAGTGGGAGTATGATTAATGAAGTTGAGGGAAATTTTAGAAGTGAAAATGGAAAAACTAAAAAATTTATCAAAGAGGGGAAAAAATCAAAAAATGAAGATGAACACTATGGAAAACATTCAAGGCAATTGGAAAAAAATGGAAGAATTTATGCAAAAACCCCAAAAAAGGGAAAATTGAGATTTGTGAAAATTAGGAGTTGAATCAGGATATGGTACTTCAAGGAAGAAAATGTGGAGAATGGAATTTCAAGTGTCAAGATAAAGTTTAAGGATCAATGCGGCTATAAATGGAGATATATGAAAAAAAAATGATATTTATTTTCCCTTTTTTTCTAGTTTTTGGTTTCTAATTTTTGTCAAATATATGGCCACAAGTCCTCTAAGAGTCCTCTGATAATCTATTGATAGTTTTATAAAACTAATAAGATGATGATTTTTTGTTTTCCAGTTTCTATTAACTATCTAAATGCAAGTCTTCTGAGAGTCTATTGATACTCTACTAATTTAGTTTTTGATAGTCTATTAGAAATATTCTAAAACTAATAGAAATGGGTCCCAAGTTTCAATGGTTGCCTAAGGTTTTAAAGATATCTCTCTAGCCACCAATTCTATCTAAGTAAGTACCACTCTCCAAAACATTTCTAGCCACAGATTTACCCCTGAGCAACAACTCTTGGTTTTCCTCACAGGTGGGAACTACTCAATTAGGACGGGTTTGTTGCTCATTTCATGAAAGGTCCTCTCAATGGGCTAGCTACTTTGGGGTTCATGTGATATTCCTCACAATGATTTTTATGGATTTTACCCAAGCACTTACCATAGTTATATGGATAGGTTTTTACCCTGATCTAAAATAAATTATTGTAATACAAAAAAATACTAAAATGAATTATGCAGTAGAACATAATTAAGACTTTTTGATAAAAATAACTAAATGAATTATGAATTAGAATAGAGTTTAGAATTTTTGAAAAAATATTGGCCTTGGAAAGCACTTTGATACCAGATGAGAGGATCCTCCTGTAACAAATTAAGGACAATGCATGAAATAATAGATTTATAGAATTAGTTGAATCATCAAAAGGATTATATTGATCATAGATCAATTTGATGGGGAAACTTCCTTTGAGCAATCTCAATACAATAAATTTGTGGATGCATTTATTAGCCTTGACACTTACTTATATACCAAGTCTAATCTAAGAAACTAATACTTTCCATGAATGTGGGATTAAACAAAATGTTCATAGGATGACTTACAAAGAATATGCATATATAGAAACTAATATACTAATAAAGTAAAGGGAAGGGGTAGCATGGAATCCTAACATTAACTAATCCTTAATGGTGGCATACAAATCTATAATGTTCACTTTGGTAACCTAGATCATATTTTAACCTCAATTTTTATACATTTTCATGCCTAGATGGATAAATATTTTGATTTGACATGTCTACCTATGTGGCATATCCTTACCACACTATTTATTTAATTTAAAAAAATTATCATTATTACTTTCAACATGTGTCCTCATATTGTGCCCCCTAGAACTTGATCAAATTTGCTATGTCAATCTCCTTGAGAGTCTCTTGTCCTTGAATTTCAATGTTGATCATTGATATTTATCCTAGATTTCAATATTTTGACACTTGACAGTCATGCATGCCTTATATGGGCCTTGTTATAAGTCTCCATTCAATAAACATGCTTATCCCATGTGGCAAGATTTCTTGCAATATGGGCTCATCAGCCTTTGTACTTGATTCATACCATCAATCTCCATCTGCATGATCAAAAGTGTGCCATTGATCCTTGATATGCATGATTAAACATGTGGCATTGATCCATTAATTCACTATGATCATGACACATGACAGCCCCACATTCAATATTAGTATCCTCTAACCTATTAACCACAATCTTCAATGTGGATCATTAATCATAATTTATACATAAGAATATGCATTGCCAATCTTAATCTAGGGGACTTTGACTTATTGACTTGATTGATCACCCATGTGTCATTGATCCTTGATCCAATTGAGTGAGGCTTCAACACTTAATATCCCTATGATGAATTCATACCTTGTTGAAGTTTTTTGAATTTAAATAATTATTTCTTATGGTTTTAATTTAATGTCCCCTAGCATATCCCACACTGCTAAATCATATTTGAAGGATTATATCTTGAGATAGGAAACACACAAAGACACCAAAATTATAGGGGATATTCATGGCACAACATATATCATTTTCATGTAATCCTTAAACTTTGATTTACTTCCCAAGTATACTTATCAAATGCACAATCAAACTAACCTATTTGTTCTTACATGATGTGCTAAGATAATTAGGTTCCTCTAAGCTTGTGGTAGTCATATTTCTCTCTTTCAAAAATAAAATAAGAGGCATTGAAACTTTACCAAGACACCTTTGAGCTTCAAAACCATCTTTATTACCTTAATAACCTGTAGGAGATGACCTTCACTTGTAGTTTTAGACCTATTTCTAGGAATTTTCTTTAAAATCTACAAATTCAGCTTAAAACTTGCTTAAAGTGTTTCAAATGCTTATAAGTGATTGTGGTAGCGTCATGAGGTATATATTCTCCTTTAACCATAGGATCACTCACTCAAACAAAACTTTGATTAGCTTCTCACACCACATTAGGACCTCCTAGAATAATACACTACATCATCAATTTTAGACCAAAAAAGGACTATTCATGGGGGTAAAAGGTTATTGAAGGGTTAAAGAGAGTTCCAGGATCTACCCAGGAAAAATTTTATTATGTAGGCCAATTTTAGATAACATTTTTTGTGACATCCTTAAATTGCATGCTTGCTATGTAACACATTATTTGCCTTGTTTATCCATTAGGCATATGAGGTCACAAGTCTTTCTTTCTTAGCTAATATGAGAATGATACAATGTTGTCCCTTTATGAAAACATCATCTTGAAGCAATAAGAGAAACAAGAAAAAAATAGCCACTATGCCCAAAGCACTTAGGGAAGGGAAAACCACAATTGAAAAGAATATGCACGAGGCACCTTAGAGGAAAATAACAAAAATTTAATCTATTATATACAATAGATGCAACTCTTCTAATAAAAAGGCTTTAAATGAATCCCATTAATTGGGATGGGTAATACCTCTCCATCCAACTGAGCAAGCTAAAAATCATTATGTTTCTTGCATACATGGATCAAGTAAGGGCCATTCCATAAGATGTCAAACTTGGTGTGGTTTCCTGGTTTGGCCTTATTTGAATCCCAGTTAAGGACTAGATCCCCTTATTTGAATTCCCTTGCTATGGATCTTTTGTCAAAGGCTTTCTTAACTTAAGCTTGATGTGACTCTAGTGTCTTCATTTCAATATCCCTTGCTTCTTTAAGCTCCATGAGCTCTTTCATCCTCACACTCATAGGTTCACTCTCCATCAACTCAAGTTGATGGGCTAACTCTAAGGTAGGTAACTCAAGAGAGATGGGAAACTTGGCTTCTCTCCCATATACAAGGACGATTGGTGAGTTTATAATAGCAACTTTGGGAGTCACTCTATCAGCCCATAAGTTTATTCTTATCTTTGTGTGTCATACTCTCTAATTCTCTTCCATAGTCCTCTTAATGATCCTTATCAAGTTTTTTTTTGTTAACTCTACCAGTCTATTACCTTTGGGGTTGTAATTTGAGTATGTAGTAAGGTATATGTCTAGATAAAGTTCCCACTCACTTATCCTCATGCCAATAAATTCTAAGGCATTATTTTAAATTATTATTTCTAGTATACCAAAACTCATTACTATGCTATCATAGAAGTCCAACATTACTATTTCATTAGATTCTTTAAGGTAAATTACTTCCAGCCACCTAGTGAAGTAGTTAGTAGCAGTGATTACCAATTTTTGTCTTCTATTAGAAGGTGTATTGATCATTCTTATGAAGACCAAACCCCACCGCATGAAGGGTTGTTCCACTTTGTTGGGTTGAGAGGAAGGGTTACCAATCTTTGCTTACCTTCAAAGAGAGAACTCTTTTGGCACTTTCTATCCATTGTATATGCATCCTTGAAGAGGTTGGGAAAATAATAACTATCTCTTATTAGTTTTTATACTATTTTTCTTGGGGTAAAATGACCTCATGCAAGCCCAACATGGAATTGCTCTAAGAGCCTTCTCACCTGGTCATCTTTTATGCATCTAAAAAGCACTCCATTGAGGTCTTTTTTGAAAATAACTCCATCAACCAATGCATAAGGTATGGACTAGAGTCTAAAATACCTTCTCTTTTCCCTATCCATACCTTGAGGTCACTCACTTATTATCAATAAATGTGTCATATCCTATAGCCAACTAGTGTTAGTGGAGGTGCATCTGTTTGTGAGTTATCTTGTGTCACCAAAATAACTTATTTATCTTCATAAAGGTCATCCACCATATTCACACATAAGTAATTACCTCTTACAAGATTATTGGCCTTGATATCCACATCATACTCCATGATATTGATAATCCAACTATCCCTCTTCTCATTCAAGTCTTTGTTAAGAAAGAAGTCCCTCACTCTAGGATGAGACACCATAAGATAAATCATGTTATTGGAGATCATTGGTATAAAAATGTTAAGGCTTCTTACCACTACAAGGACATGTTTTTATAAAAAAATGTACCTTAATTCATATCCTTAAATCCTTTGACTGAAAAAGCAACTAGCTGCTCAAATCCTTCACCATTATTTTGCAACAGCATAGTTGATGTATTATCAATATTAGAAAATGCATACAATATGAACTCCCTTGAGAAATCAAGATTCATGAGTGTGGAAGCTTGGTAAATGGCTTTCTTGATAGCCTCAAATGTCTCTTTACCTTTATTGGATCAAGTGAACACTTGGTTCTTCTTTAACATGGCATTGATGTATTTGACCAAGTTGGCAAAACTAGGTATAAACCTTCTCACAAAGTTTATTTTCCCAAGGAAACTCTAGAGTCCATTCTTGTGCTTGGGTAAGGATAATGCCAAGATGCCACTTATTCTATTAGGATTAATAGTTAATTCCTATTTTGAGATAATATGTCCCAAGATTTTGACCTAATGGATAACAAACACACACTTCTTAAGATTCAATGAGATCTCATATTATTTGCATCTCTCAAAGATCAAAGGTGGTCCAAGTGCTCACTAGCCTTATTAGAGAAAATTATTATGTCATCTAAGTAGACAAGCACCATCTAATTTAGCAAGCCTTAGAAATACATGTATATGGCTCTTTGAAAAGTTGCCCTGGCATTTGATAAGCCAAAAAGGCATATTCTAATAAGCATATGTGACCCACTTTATGGTGAAGACAATATCGTATTGGTCTTCCTCACTTACTATCACCTATTTTTATCTTAAGTACCCATCCAAAATATAAAAGCATTCCAAATTGGAAAACATTTGAACCAATTGCTCCATGGATGGTAAGGGTTAATGATCTTTCAAAGAGACCCTGGTTAGGTCCCTAAAGTTGACATACGACTAGATTTCACCATTCTTCTTCCTCATAGGTACCAAGTTGGCTACCCATATGGAGTGCTTGATGGGAAAGATGATATTGGATTTAATCAATTTATTGAATTCTTTCCTCATAATATCTTTAATTTTGGGGTTGATAGGCCTTTTCTTCTACCTCATAGGCTTGGTGTTAGCCTCCAACTCTATAATGTGTTGGGCTAACTTGGGATCAAAACCTATCAGATCACTATATTCCCAAGTAAAGATGTCTGAATATTTATTACAAAGTTAAATGAAAGCATGCCTTGTATTATTTTGCTTATATTTCCAAGCTTGAGGAGCTTATCTTTCAGGATAAGAACTCTTTCATAGTTCTCATCAGTTGACATCATTGCCTTGTCTGTATTCATATGATCTCCCTCATGGAAAAAACCTTCAAGTGTGACCATCCATTTAGGAAGTTTCTTAGACCTAAGCTAAATAATTTTATCCTCATATTGATGTTGAAATTTACCTTGGTTCATTAAGGAAAACTATACCTCCTTTTGCAATAAACAAGCAATCTGCTTGTCACTGTCAAAGACCTAGCAATGAGCTTCATTGTCTGGCACTCATGGTCTTACCACCACTTTAACATGTGACAACACTTTGGAAATATTCAACTCACTTGGGATGTCAAAATGAGCTCCCATAGCTACCAACCTATAAGCATGTTGGTTTTAGTTCCTTAGCACTACGTAGATGTTGAAGAACTCAAAGTATTCAATTATGTCTCATGATCTATATTTGTAGTATTTCATCAAGGGATTATTTATGATGTTTTAGCCTTTGACCTAATGCACTATTAGCTCACTATCCCCATATACTTGTAACTTCATGATTCCCCTCTTACTAGACCATTGAAGGCCATGGATAAGGCCATCATACTCAGCTACATTACAAGAGCAACTAAATTTGAACATGTAAGAAGATAAGTACTTATCAGTAGAGGGAGATACTAGTATTGCACCTACACCTGCCCATGTTTTCTCCTTGAGTCATTCAAGAACAATTCCCACAAACCACTACTATCTTCCTGAGGCCTAGTGACGGATGGCATGGACTCATTTTCCTCATGCAAAAAATAGACTCCCATTTTTATTTATTTAACACCTTCCAAAGGGAAAATTAGCTTATTTTCACTCCATAACTCATACAAGAACATCCCAAGTATAACTTCAAGATGAGTGTCTAGTTCTTGATCAACCTAGGGTTCATCTTCTTCAAGAATGGTATAGTTGATGTTTAAGCAATTAGGCATGTAAAGCTCAAAGCAAAAATGTGCAATAGTCTTTGATTTGATGGATACCTTGGTGATGTAGGAGCATATTCTTGTCTTCAATGTATTTTCATTATTTTTGGTTGATTCTATCTTACTTTTATATGCTTAGTTAGTTTTCCCTTCAAAACTATGGTGTTCAAATTTCAAATTTACTTATATGTCTATTAAGCTTGTAATAAGTCTTAAAACATGTATCAAGGCCAATATTGTATATATTTTAATCTAAATTATTTTTATAGATCATATTACATGTGATCTTAGGTTATTTGGATGTGATTTAGGTTGGTTGGAATCTTATTTGTTTGAAAAAGTTGTTAGTTCCATTCTTAGAGTTAGTTGTGTCAGGTTTAGGAATAGAGATTTGGTGTCTAAGTTGAGTTTTTTAGTTTGTATGGGTGATTAATATAACCAAAAGAGATTTAATATGTTGATTTCAATATGGAATAGAAGTATGGAATGCTGAAGGACAATTTCATGTATTTTGTTAATGCTTTTCTCATGACTGTAGGTTCACACCAAATAGGGTAGCAAGCTCAATTTTGGTAATCAATGGTTAAGGGGTTTATTTCTTACCTTTGATTGCTCAAAATTTTAGTAGACATAAAAATAATCTCAAGTAAATTTATTTTAAGTTTTGACACTTTAGGATACTCTCTATAGCTTATTTTATATGTTGACTATGCCCAAACTAGGGCTTTATTGATCTCAGCATCTGTATAGTAGAAAATTACAAAAAAATTAAATTTGTGTGCTTTCAATGTGTGCATCTACTATCTAAATTTTCAAGATTCAAATCGATGGGTAAGTCTACTTTCTAATCTTAACCTTGTTTTTAGCCTTGTATACCCAAGCAGACTAAGATAGGGTGACTTGAGGATCATTTAGGATCATGTTAGGATTGATTACTATTTAGATAGGTTAGAAATGATAAATAACATATTCCATATGTTTTTAAATAATCAAATGCCCCTCAAACTCTCTGTAAGCCCAAAATATGGTACTTTAGAGACCTAATTAGGTCTGACACAGTCTATATTAGGACTAATTCATACAAAGTAACCTTAGGTGAATCCTATATATGTTGTATAAGTCATGAATTTTTATCCAAATAATTATTGAGTTTTGTGTTACTAGGAATATAAGGGAATTTATGCTCCAAAAATAGGGTCAATAGGGCTACAAGCACATGAATCCATGTACAAAGCAAAGAAGGCCTTATGGCCTGGGATGTGTCTTTTAATCATTCTAAGGTATCTATTTAGGTGTTATTAGATTAGTTAGGTTGTGTTTAGTGTGTCTAGATTAATAATTATGGTATATGAGTCTTTCTATATAGTTTCATGTTAAGAACCAAGACTAAGTACATATGTATTGCCTAAAGAACATCTTGTCATGAACCTTGTCTATGAAGTAAGTTCTTAAGTCAGTATAGGAGAATTGGAGATGTCTTTAGATGGTTGAAGAGTCACATCACTTGGTCTCATAACTCATCTTTAAATCCATTTAGGACCAATATGTTTCTAGATAACCCCCAATTTTTGTTGTGAAGTCTCTAGATAAGCACATAGCAAAACAAGGAGGCACATCTAGAATCAACACATCTTGAGCCACTAAAACACTAGGACAAGCATGCAGGGTCAATTTGATACCTTTAATAATATTAGTTCATTTGTTGGAAGATCCATCAAGCTAAAAAACACCCTTATATTGGGGTTCATACTTCAAACCAAGATGACCTACTCTTGACTTTGGCATCACAAAATTACTTGTTCCATTATCTACCATGAAATTATGTATCAAAAAGTCACCAATGATTAGAAAAATGTTGAAGGGAGTGGGTTTAACCATCTTGTTTGATTTTCCTTCATTATTCCATTTGCTTTTATTGGTGAGAACCACATTTTCCTTGTTTGGTGGCTTGTTTGAAACATTGATCTTTGATAAACCCTCTTGAATGATATCCACCTAATGAAGCATATAAAGCATGTCCCACATTAACACACTCACATTAGACTTTTTCATTTGTTAAAAAATATTGATGGGTAAACTTCCAACCTTTAATTATGATTTTAGAGCCATAACCATACTTTAAATTTATGAGTTTTAGGGTACAAAGGCATTCCCTTGATTCTGATTCTTTGGAGTTACTTGAATATTTGGAGGAGTAGTAGGTTCCTTTGGCTTTGATAGCAATGGAGTAATATAAGGAGGATATTTAATTACTTCCTAGTTAACATCTATGTTCTTTCTTTTAAACTTCATATTAGATTCCACTAGAATGTATGCTTGGCTAGAACTAGCCTATTGATTGAGTGCATAACACTCTTCTTGTTCATAATTAACAATTATAACACCTAACTAGTTTGGTCCTTTATTAGGGCCTTGGCCTTGTTTAGGCTCTTCCAATTTTGTCATCATAGGTACTTTTGTGTTATAAGCCATAAGATCTTGATTGAATCCATAGCTAGCACCCTTTATTAGGTCCTTGTCCTTGTTGAGGCTCTTCTAATTTTGTCATCATAGGTACTTTTGTGTTCTAAGCCATAAGAGCTTGATTGAATCCATAGCTATCACCCTGATGCCATTGATCATTGAAAGTCTAATTGAACTCAATGTTTGAGATAATGGATTGACCAAAAGACTGATTCTAAGGCATATTAGCCTCACCTTCTTAAGTAATGTTTTTATGATTAGGGACAAAAGTGTTTTAAGTGTTTGAAACATTTAGATTGTAGTTATTTTTCCTAGCATAGTTGTGTTTCCCTTGTCCCTAGCCTTATCCTTAAAAGTTTCCTTAGTAGGATGGTCAATTTTTTTAATAAGACTACTACTAAGGCTGACATGGAGCTTGATAATGTCTATTAAACTAAGCTTTCTACCTCTTCACATTCACCAATTCATTTTCCAAGGATTGAAACTTGCATTTAAGCTCTTGGAAGTTATTGTACTCTTATAAATCACTAGATTGACTAGTTGAAGCCTTTTCCTACTTTGGTGTAGGTATGGCAGCAAGCGTTGGCATAGGAGGAATTGAAATAAGGGGAAGAATAACAATAGGAGGTGGTTGAATCTTAGGGAATAAAGGCATTGGTGGCCTAGGTGTAATCTTTCTAGCTTGAACTATATTATTCTCTACTTTGATTTTCACCTCATAAGCATATGATAGTGTGTTTCCTCCCATAGTCTGAATCATTATTTCTATATGACTATTTAGATATTTTAGATAGTAAAGTAAAGCATAGTTAGGAGTAGGCTTGATAGAGATTGGAATCCTATTCCTTGTATTTTGAAACCTATTATTGAAATCTTGCATAACCTCATGAGAAGCCCTCTTGATTGTGGTTAGTTGTTCTAAAAGTGACAAGTGATCACTCTTAACTTCAAACATTTTGCAAAAAACATCTCCTAAATGATCTTATGATGTTATGGAGTTAACAATAAGGTTTATATACTAGTTAAAATCCTTACCCCTGAAGGAGATGGCCAACAATCTAATAACCACATTCTCCTCATTCATATCATGAATATTACAAAAGTTGGATATGTATCTAAGGTGGTCATAAGGTGTTCTAGACTCATCTCTTATGAAGTAAGGAAAAATTTTAAGAGCTACTGCTAGAATAAGATCATATTGTTGGAGGTCCAAATGACTGTGACCATTGAAACCCATAAAATTAAACGTTATAGGAAGAACCATGGTAATGAAAGGGGATAAAAAATATTTTCTTGTAGAGGTAGATTTAGAAATTAGCTTAGGAGGAAAGTTTCCTTTGTATGGATGAGTGTTAGAAAATCTTAATCTTTTTGTTGAGTTTAAAGGTAATTCAATAAATTCAAAAGAAATACCTCTAAAATTTAATCTTGTAGTCACCTTTGGAATGAAATATAGTTGTTTCTCTACCACTATAATTTTGAGTGTTCTTTAGAGTCACCAAACATTGAAAGATGAATTTTATAACCACTAAAAATTGATCAAACTAGCATCAAACTTGACCAATCTTCTTTGAAAGTGTGTCCCACTAGGCATGCCAAAAAATATTGTGGAATTAATTTGTACCCTTGGAGAGGGTTCTTCAGGCTATCTCCAACTAAGCCAAAAAATGGGAACAACCTCAGGCTATGAGTTTCTTGCAGTAAAGTTAAACCTCCAAAGAAGGTTGGTTTCCTCTTGGTAGATCACCTAAAATAATATTTCTACTTGAAAAAGGGATAAAAATGGGGTATAGTGAAACTAAAAAATCTAAATGGGTGACGCACAAAATTAAATGAGTGTGCACATAAGCATTAAATAAAAACTGATGTAGCATAAGATAATCTTTGCTCACACAATCTTAGCAACTAGCTAATTTGCATAAGTACTTCATGAACTAGGCTCACTAAGCAATGAATGAAACAAAGAAGAATTATAAGAGTCACACCAATCATCCATTAATGGTGGAAATATATTAAGTTCAAACTTGTAACTAACTTAAAAACACCTAAAAATAGGCAAGAAATAAGGACAATGGACATGGAAGAATACTTCTTCACAAGGCCGTCATGCACAAGATTGCTAAACATAATTCAAAGGCAAGAGATACGTAAAAATTATCTTTATTGTTTAAAGAGGTATTTCATAAAAAATTTGATAGGATTTTTTTAGTCAAAATGAGAGGGTCTTTTTTATATGGGAGAGAAATGGGAGATATAGGAGAAAAGGGGAAGAAAGAGAGGAGAAGCACATAATTATAAATTAATAAATGAGTTGTAACCACCCTCCATGAATTATCAACCACATTTGGATCAATCAGGACTAATCATACCTAAAAACATTAAGTTTCATTAGCCCAAATAGCTTTTGAGCCCTTTCATTCGCTTAGAAATTCATTATAAGACAAGAACTTGTTGAAGATGATGAGTCATGATCCATTAAGAAGGAAAAGTATCCAAAGACTTTTGAAATTTCATTAAATTATCCACTTGCCTTTCTCAACCTCCAAATTTCTCCTCCATACTTCATCTTGATATGTTATTTACGTTATTAGATAGCCATTTGAACTCATTCATCTAGTGTCTTTTCTAACACTCCTTTCATAATCACAATTATGCCCCTACATGAAAACTTGAACATAGGTCTACTATAGATGAAAACTAATCCCTTTATTGGTTTTCATATAGTCATATTTTTAATGAACATAAATAAGATGTAAAAATTATGTCTAAGGGCTTTTGAGAGTTTAACTAAGCCTTAATGGTAGCACACAAATCTATAATGTTCACTTTGGTAACCCTAATCATATTTTAACCTTGTTTTTATACATTTGCATGTTTGGGTGGAAAAATATTTTTATTTGACATGTCTGACTATGTGGCTTCTCCTTGCCATGTTATTTATTTAATTTAAAAACATGACTATTATTACTCCAAACATGTCTCCTCATCTCATGTCCCCTAGAACTTGATAAAATTTTATCCATTGATCTCCTTAGAATTCTCTTAGCCTTGAATTTCAACACTGATCATTGATCTTTATCTCATCTTACAAGATTATGACACTTGGTAGTCATGCATGCCTTTTGTGGACCTTGTTGTCAGTCTCTATTCAATTAATGAAATTACACAATGTGGTAGCCTTTCATGAAATTTGGGCTCATCAAACTCTTTAATTAATTCATACCATCGATCTCTATCTACATGATCAAATATGTGCCTTTGATCTTTGATTTGCATAATCAAAAGCATACCACTAATATAATAACTCATCATGATCATGACACATGGCATCCCCATGTTCAATCTCAAAATACTCTAACCTATTGATCCCAGTCTTCAATGTGGATATTTGATTACAATTTGTATGTAAGAATATGCACCGATGGTCTTAGACTAGGAGACTTTGACTTATTGACTTGATTGATCACCCATGTGTCATTGATCCTTGATCCAATTGAGAAAGGCTTTGACACTTTATGGTTTATGATCAATTTGTACCTTGTTGAATATTTTTAAATCCAAACATCTATTTCTTGTGGCTTTAATTTGACATCCCCTGGCATGTCCCACGTTGCTAGATCATCTTTGAAGGCTTATATCTTAGGATAGGAAACACACCAAAACACCAAACTTGTAAGGGGTATTCATGGTATAAAATACATAATTTTCATGTAATCCTTCAACTTTGATTTACTTTTCAAACAAACTTATTAAATTCATAGCCAAACTAACCTGTTCAATCCTAAATGACATGCTAATATAGTCAGGTTCCTATAGGCTTGTGCTAGTCATCCTTATCTCTTTCAAAAATATACTAAGATGCATTATAAATTTACCAAGACACCTATAAGATTCAAAACCATCTTTATTTCCTAAATAAACTATAGGGGATGAACTTCACTTGCAATTTTAGACCTATTTCTAAGCCTTTTCTTCAAAAACTACAAATTCACCTTAAATCTTGCTTAAAGTGTTTCAAAAGCTTACAAGTGACAGATGGTAAGGTCATGAGGTCTATCTCCTTCTTTTACCAGCATATCACTCACTCAACTAGAACTTTTCTCAACTTCTCACACCACCCAGGACCTCCTAGAATACTACACTGCATCATCAATTTAGGACTAGAAAGGGACTAGTCATGTGGGTAGAAGACTATTAAACGGTTCAAGAGAGTGGCCTGATCCATCCAAGAAAAAAATTCTTATGTAGACCAACTTTGGCCAACATGAACCTATAAAATTAAATAATATTTACCAAGTCAATTTAATTGTATTGTTGGGAGTGTTGAGTATATGTTGATTAGACCATCTAGGTGAGATTTGGTCATATAGAGGAACAAAGTTGAAAACACAATAATTAAATAGATTCAACCAAGTTGACTGAGTATAAATAAAATAGATAAATGGAAAATATGAAAGTAGAACTATATCAACCAACATGATCTAGTTTTTTGAGACTAAAACTATAAATAATATAGAAATAAAGAAGAATGAATATCTTAACTTAGTTAACTATAAGTAAATTGTAGAAAGAAAGAAAATAATTGGATTGACTAGTGTGACCTAGTTAGATGAAATTATAACCCTAAAACATAGAAGAAAAATAAGTTGATTAGAGTGACATAATTGACTAGAAACCATGTATTGTAAATACATAAAAATGACTAGATCAACTAACATGATCAAGTTTGCTTATGAAGAAACCTACACATAGAAAGGTGAAACAAGATTGACAAGATTGATCTAGTTGATTATAACTAAAAAATTAAAAGAAATACAAGGGTTGGATTTGTGTTAGGTTCATTATAATGTATGCAATGAATTAAGATATATTTTTGACTTATCCTACTTAGTGAATTTTAATCTCTTATAGGGTAATCTCATCAATAACTCATTTCATATCTATTTATATTGATTACATGACTAGTATGGGTCTACTAAACCTACCTAAAGGATATCTTATCACACAAAACTATAAGAGAAGTTCCAAAACCTCTAGTTAAGTAACACTACATAATAACCCTAGTTAGACCTACAATACATGAAATAAAATAAACAAATCTTCTACTCACCAAATTTTATGGTATAAATCAGGATATATTTATAGATACTAAAATTACATCACACACATGCATAACTCCCTATGTCAAAACCCCCCTTGAGCCCCTTTTATTAATTAGCCTTCCTAACCCATGTTTTTACCCCTCACACATTTAGTTAATTTAAAATATTTAATTAAGTTAATTAAAAACTACTTATGCCACCTTACTTGGCCACCTCATCCTAAGACTAATTCTTACCCTCTGAGTCACCTCAAGACTTAGTCCCCTAATCCTTGTGATCTAGGAATTTGACTCAAAATAGGATGGTTAGTATGGTGTTAGTTCCAAAATGAAAACAAGATGAAATAAGCAGATTAATAGCAAAATATCTCTAGGCCTAGAAACTAGGGAGAGAATAGTTAACAATCATGAATGAAACACACAAATAAAATTCAAAATAAAACTCTTTTACCTTCCTTGGATGCTCCAAAATTATTGTTGTGGTGGCTTGCTTAGCTTTTTCTCATGAAATCCTTGGAAATGGAAGCTTAGCTACCTCCATCTCTCCTTGGCACCTTTGGCATGTGGCTTGGCTTGGCTTAGAATAAATTTGACATGACAAAACTATTTGATGTAATATTTTGGAACCAATTTTGTAAAATAAATTTTCATCAAAAAACTTAGAAATGATGTTGTGAGGCCTCCTATTTATAGATTTTTAGATTTGATCAGAATTGACCTGAACCATCCATCTCAAGATTGAGATGTGTGGTTGAGGATTAATTCAATTTTTGGAATTAAGTTTTTAATTATCCTCATCATGGAATTGGAAGAAGGGGAAATTAAGAGGCATGAAGGGAATCATGGAGGGCATTGATGAGGCATTAGAGGCATGAATCTTGATATTTGTGGCATTTATGGCCTAGGGATGTCTTCCCAGGAAATGAAGTCACCTGATGATGCATATATTAAATATCCAATTATAAAAACAACTATTCAAAAAATTTCCATGCAATTATTAATTAGGATTTTATTTGGGTTAATTAGATCTTAATCATGATTAAGCACTTTGTGCACAAATAAATCAAATTGATCAAAATGCCTTATTATTGGTAAAAAAATTGACTAGATTAGAATTGGAAGGTGATGTTAGATGTGTTGAAACCATATTCACATTTAGGATGTTACCAACAAAAAATAACAAAGGCACATGTCTTATGTATAATATTTGATAGGAAAGAGCAATCTAGAGCACCCAGGTGAAAATTTGAGATTTTGACTCGAAATGAACTGATCAAAGTTAGTTGGCCCATAAATTACATTGCCCCATTTAGGGATACCCTAGCCAAAATTAGAACTTGAATATGTCATTTTCACATCATTTTTCATGTTTTATTATTTTTAGGCCAAATTGTGGGTTTTGGGTGGAAATTGGCCAAAACCCTAATTGGAGTTATCAGCAGCCAGATTTAGTTGTCTATAGTTTGCCCATATTTGGGAAGGCATTACAATATATAAGTATAGTAACATATTATCAAATAATTAAAAGGTCCTAAATGCCTATAATTGTAATGATGATAAAATAACTGTATGATGCCCCCTTGAGGGAATGGTTGACATAAGTAGGTTAGCAAATGGTCCCTCAAAAAAGAAAGAAGCAAAACAAGGGGACCAAAGAAAGGAAAGATGATGGGGTAAAAACATAATGATATTGAAAAAGTAGTCAAAATCATTGAGAATGCAAATGGGATGGTGTATAATGGTTTTCCCAAATGTGGTTATAAGCATTGTACCTGATAATGGTAATGTGGTATGATAACACAATGATTTGCCCAAAGGTGGTTGTAATCATTGAGAAAATGGAGCTGACCTAGTTAGGATAGATAAGAAAGATAATAACATGCCCCTATATGGGTAGAAAAATTAAAGTGGTGACAATAAAATGATTTACCCAAAGGTGGTTATAATTATTGAGAAATATAGGTGGGATGGTGGGCAATGATTTGCCCATAGGAGGTTATAATCATTGGACCCTGATTATGGAAAATATGATAAACTTGTTTGAGGATGATGATAACTTAACATAGAGGGTAGTGATAAATTTTAACAACCTACAAGTAGGGAGATGCTCCCCTTAATTAATAAAATTTAAAATTCTTTCATGGTTATTTACTCTATTTGGGATATGATTAGGATGGAATCAGGATGTTGGTGTTGAAGAGATGCCACCATGGTTGAATAGACTTCTTGAAGCTAAGGTTTGTTGTAGCATGTGATGGTAGGCTTTGTGATAGAATGTCATAAATACTTGGCTGAAATATGCATGAGAACTGACTCTCGTAATCCAATACTCAATAAAAAATAATGCATCAATGATAGAAACCATGATGACAATGTAAAAATATGAATATGGATAGATTCAAGTGTAAGTGTGAGTAAGGAATCACTCAATGAACACACATAAACTGAATCAAAGCAATAATTTTGAAAGTAAACAAATAGGTAGACAAACAACATAAGTATAAATAAACAAACAAACAATGTACTAGAAACCCTATGAACATTACCCCTAGAAAATAGGTGACAACTAATAAACAAAAAAAATGGGATAATAGATGAAAAGGAAGGAGGTGGCTGAGTTATCTCCATATGCATTAGGCAAGTGGATGCTACCTACATAGTTTCATAGATGTAATATCCAACAAAAAAATTTAGGCCAAATGTAGTTTTCCCACGAAATGGGAAGAATGTGATAACTGAGGGAAAAAAAATGGATGTAATAGAAGAATAGGAATGGTCTTGAAAATTGGCAAGTGTGTGAGAGAAAAAGGCCAAAAAGGATGGGGAAAATAAATGACAAGTGATTTGCTTGTAACTTAGTAAGGGTTCCCAAAATCCTTAAGGCAAAGAAGTAGTCAATCTCTTTGTTCCTTTCTAATATTTTTTCAAATGTTTTTGGAATTCTTTTGGAGTGTCTAAAATCAATCCAGAATAATGAGACACTAAATGGTTCAAGCTCAAAAAATGGTGAGAGAATTTAAACTTAGGTTTCTCACAAAATGGTGATAGCATGGCTTAGAGTGTTCTCAAAGTAGTGAGAGCATGGCTTAAGTTGCTCTCCAAATGGAAAGAGCATGGCTTATGTTACTCTCAAAATGGTAAGAGCATTCACACTTAGGTTGTTCACAAAATGGTGAGAGTATGGCTTAGGGTGATTGAGATGACCTCAGCAAGTATTGAGCACTATCTATATAGTCCTAGATTAGGACCTAAAGTCATTGTAGTTCTTCCATTATAGTGGAGTAATTCAACTAGTGCAAAAGTCAATTTAAATAAAATAGGCATAATGGGTAGAAAGACATAGTATGACATTAGAAGTGGCAAGTTGGTATGTTAAGGCTCAATGTTGACCCAAGTTTTCCCATAGGTGGTTATAACCAGGACACAATATCATATATCAATGGTACTAATTTTCCCAAAGGCAGCTATAATTAGTATCAAGACCAGTGATAAGAAAGAATAATCAAATGAAGGATGCAACTATCAAAATTTTTGTCACACTATCCTAAAATATGATATCTATTTGAATTACTTGAACCAACTAATGAAATTGATCAGATACCTTGATACTAAATATATAGAATGGATGACAAAAACAAAGGTCAAACAGGCTAGGCTATAGAACACATAGGGTTGGTAGGTCATAAATGGAAAGTAGAAATGGCAAAGAGGATGGATAAGGATGGTATTTGTACAAAGAAGAATAGTGACAAAATGGCATAACTAAAATGGTCCTTACAGATAATACACCTTAACACTCATGCATAATACTACTTGAGATGAATAATATTCATGAGCTCTAGAAGTTCCTCTCCATATGGTGTGGCAAGCCTATATGCTCTTAATCCATAATTTATAGTGATTATGTAAGGCCCTATCTAGTTTGGTTTGAATTTTCCTTTATGCTTTTTCTCAGCTATGGCATTCTTTTGGTTTTATTTAAGAAGAAGATCACCAAGTTTAAATATTCTAAACTTGACACACCAATTATAGTGGTCTTTGAGTCAATTTTGATATGCTTGAAGATTATTGAGTGCAGACATGCATTTCTCATCTAGTAGGTCTAGCTCTTACAGGCGAGCTACTCGATAATCATGATCATCTAGAACATGCTTGAAAGAGATGCATAGTGAAGGCAATTTGACCTCAATGGGAAGGATGGATTTAGTACCATAAACAATTGAGTATGGAGTGGATCTTATGGGGGTATGATGATTGGTATGGTAGGTGTAAAGTTTAGGGAATATCTGGAGGTGTTAATCATTGAGAATATTGATAATGGTTTTATTGGATGCCTCAGCCTAGCCATTACCTTGGGGTAATATGCTATAGAAAAATGTTGTGTGATATTATACTTAATGCATATATTGTCTACATCTTTATTATTGAATGATCCTCCATTATTAGATATAATGTCAGAAGGAATATCATAATGGTAGATGAGATGGTTGAAGATGAATTTGGAATTTTTTTTTTTCAGTCATGTAAGTGAGGGGTATAGCTTCACACCACTTAGTGAAATATATAGTGGCAGTAAGGATATGTTTATGGCCATTAGATGAAGTGGGGTTAATCTTCCTAATGAGGTCAAGTCCCCATGTATAAAATGGCCATGGTGTCAATATTAGCTTCAAAGTTTTTATTGGGGCAGGGATCATATTAGCATGACATTGACATTTTTCACACTTATTTACATATGTAGTGGCATCTACATCTATTATGAGCCAATAATAACCAATATTCAAGATCTTTTTGGATAGGATTGTCATGATAGAATGGGCTCCACATTATTCTTCATGAACTTCTCTTAACACTAATGTAGACTCTACTAAAGTTAAACAACGAAGCAGAGTTCCATCAAAATTATGATAGTAAAGGGTAGATCCAAATAGAGTATAATGAGTGGAATGATGAATGAAAGATTTATTTTGTTTTTGAGATAGGTTAGGTGGTAGAACTTGGTCATGAAGGTAGTCGTAAAGGTCTGAGTACCAAATAGATTTAGGACCAATAATATCACAAATCATGGAAATGGTTGAAAGTTCATGAGTTAATGCTGACAAATTCTAAACAAGGAACTGATACTCTCTAGCTTTGTCTATTTTTCAAATTAGATAACCAATATTAGCCATGGCATCTACAATTTTGTTACTAGCCCTGGGTATATGCTCAAACTAAATGTTGGCAATTTGTTGTTTAAGAGTGTCGATCATGACTTTATATGGAACTAGCTTGTCATCTTTGGTCTAGAAATGATATATAACCTGATTGATGATTAACTAAGAATCACCATAAACTTGGAGATGAGATATATTCCAATGCACTACTTGTCTAATTCCTACAACAAGTGCTTCATAGTCAACTATGTTATTTGTACAAGGAAAGCTAATTTTGAATGATTTAGGGATTAGATCCCCCTATGGTGTAATAAACAATAAGCATACCCTTGATACATGTTTAGTAAATGAACCATCAAAATACAACCTCAAGGGTTTCTCCTCAAGGGGTGTATCAATAAGGGTCATGATGGCTTCATCAAGAAATTAAAACTTGAGTGGTTGTGTATCCATGAGAGGTGCTTTAGCAAGTTGACCTACAAGAACTTGTCCTTTTATTTCTTTTTGATTCACATACTCTATGTCAAAATCACTAAGAATCATGATCCATTTAGCTATTCTACCTTGAAAATCTATTTTAGATAGTAGATACTTGAGTGGATCTACTTTTGAAATGATCATGGTTTTATTATTTAACATGTAATGGCACATTTTCTAAGCTATGAAAACCATGGCTAGACAATATTTTTCAATAGGCACGTATTTATGTTCATATGTAACCAAGGTATGGCTTAATTAGTATACAACATGATATTTTCCATTATCATCATGTTGATCCAAGAGAGCCCCCAAGGCATGATCAATAGCAGATAGGTATAAAAAGAATGGCTTTCCTAACATAGATGGTAATAAAATAGGTAGATTAAGATAGTCCTTGATTTGTTGAAAAGTTGTTTGGTAGTGATCATCCCAATGAAATGTAACTCATTTCTTCACAACATGTGTAAATGGATGGCACTTGCTAGCTAACTAAGAGATGAAGCATCGGATTGATTGGATCTTACCCTAAAAACCACAGAGTTGCTTTAAATTAGTTGGTGGTGGCATCTTGGTTATATCATGGAATTTAGCTGGATCAACTTCAATAACTCAATGAGATATGATGAATACAAATAATTTTCTTTAAGTTACATGAAACACACATTTATTTGGATTGAGTCTGACTTTGCACTCTCATAGTATTTCAAATATCTTATGCAGCACTACTAGGTAGTCGACCCTGGTTTTGGATTTTTCCAATATGTCATCACCATATTATTTAAAAATATTGTGTTTCATATCATGAAGTATGAAATTCATGGCCCTTTTATATGTGGACCTAACATTATTAAGGCCAAATGGCATTATTTGATAACAAAATGTTCCCCATGGAGTGGTGAATGTTGTTTTATGCTGATCTTCTAGTGCAATTCTGATCTGATTGTATCTTGCGAAGCCATCCATGAGTGAAAACATTTCATAACCTACCATGAATTCTATGATCATGTTGATATTAGGCAATGGAAAATCATCTTTAGGATAAGCTTTGTTGATGTCTCAAAAATTAATACAAATTCTATTCCCTTTAGGCTTTTTGCTAGTAGGTACTACATTAAAGATCCATTCTAAGTAGTTAATGGATATGATACATCCTACTTTTCAAATTTGTTCCAACTCTTTATTTACCAATATAACAATGTGAGGATGCATCTTACATAGCTTTTTTTTATCAATTTGCCATCAGGATTAACCACAAGGTGGTGCAAAACCAAGGCAGGGTCCAAACCTAGCATGTCATAACAAGCCCATACAAAGATATCTACAAGTTCTCTCAATAGAGCTGTAAATACTTCACATTCATCCTCAATGAGGGATGAACCTAATTTTATCCATTTTAAGTCTGATGGAGTCTTGATGTTTACCTTTGTTGTATCTTCGACTAGAAGGGTCAAACCATCTTCTAGGATAGTAGGCAATGAATTGAAATATTGAACTATGTCAGGATCCTCTGTTATGACTTGCTCTTCAACTTCTCCTAAGCATGATGAATTTGAGTCCCCTAATGGGAGATCTAGCCATGTGACAAAAATAGTCAAAAATTCTTGAAGAATTTGATCAAATACATGTTGTTGCTCAAAGCTGAACTTAGATCTACAGGCAAGTTCATCATTGGTGGTCTCTTAATCTAAATTTGAAGAAGAATGAACACCTGCATTTGGTAGTACCTAAAATAGGTTTTCACCACTAGACTAGCCTTTATCTTTACTTTTTCCTTAGTCAAAAAGTTCCTCAAAGAGGTTTTCACTTTGGGACCTCAATGTTTTACTTATTTGTTTTTGGCTAAGGGTGTTCACTCACTCTCCAAAATAGGCTATAGGATCCAATGTGATTGAGAATCCTGATTTGTGATCTCCCAATGAAATGTTATCTCTAAGGCCTAAGAAATCATAGAATGCCTCATCATTCTATAACTCATAAATCGATAGACTAGATTCTTGTTGGTCCCAATCTTTCAGTTAGGAATAATATAATGGTAATGGGTTGTGATTAACGGCCAGGGTAAGGGTACAAATGGAATTATTATCAAACAAGTTGATTTCAACTAGGTCAGCAAAGGTGAGGCTATGATTAGACTCTACTTCACTGTTAGCATCATCATCACTAGTCACTAGTGATGGAGTTTGGATAAGATATATGGGGTCTCCCCCAGGTGGTTTAAATCCAAGTCCATAAGGTCTTAATTACTTGGTCATGGAAATTAGCTCAATGGTTCCTTGTTGATTCAGTTTGAGGCCTCTTCCTTCATAATTGTGATGCTCCATGATCTTATTGGGAATAGGATATTTGGTACTTTAATAAAAATCATCCTAGTTGTCATTGTATAACCATGATTCATCTCCTTCAAGAGGGTCAATTTCTAGGCTAGATGCTATTACAAATGTGGCAGGTCCTGTATCTTTGTGATTTTGTTGCCAATGCCCATGTGGGGTGACTTTAGGTCACCCAAAGGTTTTCAGATTTTGAGGAAGATTAGCCATATTAAATGTATCATGGGTCACATACTCTCTTGGTCCATTATCTGAAATGCTGAAATGATTAGAAGCTTTAGGAGGCAACATGTGGGAAAGAGAATCCAAGGTTTTAAGATTTATACAATTATCTAATGAAGGATCAATAAGTATAGCCTTTCCTTTATCTTGATTGGAACTTGGATTCATTCCATACTGATAATTATAGCTTTGAAATTTAACCTCTATATGCTTGTAGTGTTCATATGGGTGTAAATCTCTAGGAATATTCACTTCCATCCCTAGGTGGGAAAACTTGATACATTAGTGAAACTTTGACAGGACTGCATGAATCTCATGTAACCAAGGCCTGCCTAGAATTATGTTGTATGATAAATCAAGATCAAGCACATGGTAAATTGTGTCATGGGTCAAAGGCCCAATGATAACTAGAAAACTAATGGTGCCTTGTGATTCTCTTTCTTGATTATCATAAGATTTGATAGTTATTGTCTTTGGCTGGAGATCTATCATTATGTACCTGAGAAGCTTGATGAGCTTTAGGGACACTATGTTGAGGCTAAATCCATTGTCTATAAGGACACATTTCACTTTATGCCATCTTATATAAACTTATATGTATAATGGATTATTATGGAGTGGGCCAAGGAAAGACATATCACTTTGGTTGAATGTGACTTGTTGGGTTGGAGCCAGGTGTCCAACCAAAACTTGAAATTTATTAGGGTATATGTCACTAGCAATAGTGGATTGGGTCAAAAACTCATTCAATATGTTCTTTTGGATTATTAACATTCATAGAAAATCTCAAATATAAATTTGTGTTGGTTTCTTCTATAATTTTTCCACAATATCAAACTTCTTATCTTGGTCAGTAGTGAATGGTTTATTCTGAAGCTGAATAGTTGGTTAGATGATAGGAAAAGTGGCAAATGGCTATGGACCTAGGATAGTAATCTTTGACCTTCAAATTGTGATTGCATAATTAGGATTAAATACTAGACCATTATTTCTAACTACTATTGGAAATGATGTGGGACTAGATAGGACAAGTCTCAGTTGTTGGTACACTTACATGTGGTCACGTGGCAAGAACAAGTTGATATAAGATCTAAAAGGGGAATTTATAGTTTGTTGGTTTGCCTTTATGCACACCCAAGTCAAATAAGGATTATCCATGTATTTTGGTTAGATACTATTGTTTAGCAATGGTCTAGGTTGATTAGTGCTTGGCCTAAGATTAATGGAGATGGTATTAATGCTACCTCCTACAATATGACCTACAACCCTATTGTAGTCATGTGTTACTACATGGTAGGTTCGTTGGTTATTACCATTCTGACCTTAGTTTTATCTATTGTTTTGTAATTTTAGATTTTACTATTTTTTTTTCAATTCTACTCATTTGGCCTTTGATTTTGATACTATTGATTTTGACGCTACATTGGCCATTGTTGTTGTTTTTGCTGATTATTATGTCAAGGAAAAGGGTTTTGATAAATCCCAAGAGTTTGATTGGAAGTAGAATCACCATTATCTAATGTTATCTCCCCATTCTCCAACATATTTTTAATTAAATGCTTGATTTAGACACATCTTTATAAATTATGCCCATTGACTCGATGATAGTCATAAAATTCATTTTCACAGTACCAATCAAGGTAAGGAATGCCTTGTGAATAATACTTTGGTATAGGCCAAATAATCAGATTAGCGGTAGCAAGATTTCAAAATATAGATTCAATGGGCTCTCCTAGGTCACTAAAGACATGATGTGTAGGCACGGGTCTCTTGGGAGGAGGGTTTTTTAATGGTTTAGGCTACTATATTTGTTGTGTAGGTTTTGGTTGTTGTGCTTATGGCATTTTTTGGAGAGGTTATTGAGTAGGATTTAGCTAAAAAAGTGATGCAAATGAGGTTTTCATAGTTTATACATGATAGGATTTGGTTAATACATTTCCAAAAACACTCCTATTTCAGTTGAATTGCTTTGGTCTTTCTTGGTTATAGGCATGTGTGAGTTGTGTTGCTTGTGCTTAAACAGGATGTTATTGTTGGCTATTTCCCTGATTGGTAGAATTAAGTTTGATGACTCCTTTATTGATGAGCACCTATTCAATCAACAAACCTTTATCAATGATCTCTTTGAACATATGTGCACATTGTAACTCCAGATGGTAAACTATCTCACAATGTAAATTTTTGGTATATACAGTGGCTAATTGTTTATTTGGTAAACTATGGGTGAAACAGCTTGCAAAACTCTCCCCAACTTTTTGCTTTGCTTGTGTCAGGTCCACTAATGAAATTTCATGCATGAGATTATAGGAAAGTGTTGAAAAAATTTATCAAAAAGATCATCAATGTCTTTTATTAAATTCTTAGGAAACTTTAAAAACCACTCCAAGGCTTATCCAGCCAAGCTCCTTGGAAACAACAACAAAAGGTATATGTCACTATATACGACTGGTTGACACACGACAAATAATTTGGTCAAATGAGCATTAGGGTCACCTTTCCCTTTATATTTGTCAAATTTGGGAGTTTATATCTTGGAGAAAATGGTATCTTTAAATTCTCCATGTTGAATGGATAAGAATGCACGTAATCTAATTTGAATTTTTAGTCTGCTTCCCCACCTGAATGGTAGCAATCGCATCCTTCATCTGTTGTAATTATTTGGATAAGAAACTAGAAGGGATATTATTTTGAGGGAGAGGATTGGTTTGGGTGGATGGTTGAGAGGTCACAAGTGGGACACTTTGACTAGGGTATGATGGAGACACTTGTTGGGGTACATTGGCTTGGTTGGGGAATGGACTAGGAATATGCATACATGGATTGGGATGTACTTGAAATTGCATATTTGGCTATATGATATTCTAGTTTAGGTTGGTGATAAATGTTTAAATTAAAAGATTTTGTGGTTGGGATGGAGGGATATAACTATATTGTGCCTAATGTGGTTGAAAATGGATATACTATCGACTAATCGAACCTTATTGTTGAGTGGGGATTTATGGACCAAGACCCTACCTCTAAATTTATGGCACATTTTGAACCATTGATTGTCTAATAGGTACTTGAGAAACATGGGGCCTCCTTGTTACATGAATCCATATGAATAAATGAAATCAGATTACAGATTTGACATCTATTGCTAACCAATATTTGCACATTATTGACTAGTCATTGCTTGGTTTTGAACTGACATATTAGTGAATGACTGAAGAGGTATGTTTGTCATTACCTAGTGAGCAGGAACATTAGTTTCCCTTAATTAAGGTATAAATGTATTCATCCTCTATTAGATTGATACACTAGATTATGTTTGTTGTTGTGGAATATCACTTACTACTTGTTGAAGGGGAGTATGATTCATCACATTCTGTCATTGACGAATAACATTAGTCATTTTTTATTATCTAATCGTATAGGATGTATACTTGAGGAAGTGGTTGGTTGAGTCTTGGTTTTAGAAACTCCTATTAATTTTTATGATAATCTACTCATGGGATTAACTATAGGCACATGTTGTTGGCTAGTTGTTTATGTGTTAGTACCACTTTGATCAAGATTGGGCATTATTTTCACAATATCTACTACATTTGGCTTGCTATTTAGTGTAGAGGCCAAAGACACTTCTTTAATAACTAGCATATTCATCAAGTTATCCACTAGAGTGGTTTGTAAAAATGGGTTAGAACTCGGATTTTCTTGTCCAGTGAATTCTATCAACACTCATGTTGAAGGTACTAGGTCAATGAGAGGCTTAATTACCATGTTCATCTAATTAAAATCACGTGATAAATTTAGGTAAGTTTGGTATGCTATTTTCATTTTGTTAAAGTGATCTTCCATGCTATTTTTTCCTCTATTGGATAAATTAGGGTCTTGATACATTATTTGGACTAGAGCCATAGGATTGCTAGAAGAAGCATGTTGATCGTAAATGATATTGTGGGCCACTCTTACTAGACTTGGTAAATTTTCATGAGGAATTCTATCAAAAACTTCACCCCTACCTCTATGGCTCTAACCAAAATCTCATCTTTGTTCTCTAACAAATGTCACTCAAACAAAAATGGATCATACGTGGAAGCTATATTAGTAGAATATGACTGTTAAAGAACTGGCTTGTCCACTATTGGTATTGTAACTAGGTATTGCATGGTTTGTTCTTGGTCCTATTCTGAATAAGGTAGTGCATTAAATAGGTAGTTAGCTAATATATCTTGGCTTTGGGCCCTTTAATTAGTATTATAAGAGGGTTAAGAATCCATCTCATAAGCAATATTATCCACATAGGTGTCTTGCACCATTTCTTCCTGTGTAACTACATTACTAATCCCTTGATTGTACATGAGTCCACTGCAAGTGTAGGAATACATGCTAGGATCCATAGTCAATTCTTTGAGATAAAAGTTTAAAGAGTTATACAAACTCTAAAAGGGATAGAATCTAAAACAAATGATGCCTCAACTTGGTCAAGATTTGTCAAAAAGATTTATGCAAAGATTTGTGAGGAAACAAGCTAGCGTAAAGTATCTAACATTTCACTATTCACAAAAAGGCAAGTAATTAAATAGACCAAAAAATCAAAATGCTAAAATATAAGGTTGAAGTGTTCAAATTAGTCTAATCTAGGAATTTAAAAGTTGCTAGGTCTTTTGGCCAAACACGGCATCAAAAGCTAGGCTCAAACAAGGCATGTGCTAGGAGGCTTGGCCAAATGGTGTCAAAAGCTAGACTTTAAAAATGGATGAAAGTTTTGATCTAACAAATAAGAAACACTTCTAATAAAACACTAGGCATTTGATTCTTGGTAATAAACTTGATCAAGTAGGTATAAGGTATGAAACAAAAGGCACTTTTAGCAATAGTTTATTTTCTCATAAATAATGGCATAAAACTTGGTTCTTTTGAAAAATAGGCCAGACAAAGGTGAGTGGTATAACTATGTTTTAGACAAAGGATCAAAAAAGGTACACTTGAATTGGTTTGAAAACATAGGAATAAATTTGGAATTCTATGAAAAAGGGTCTGTGAATCAAAGTTTGAAATGATTTAGGTGGTGTAATGATGCTTTGCTACCCAAAAGGTGTGATAAAAAAGTTTGTTTCAAATAATCTCTAAGGTAAAGACATTTTTCAAAAAATTTGATAGCATAATACTACCTTTCTTAACTCAAAATGTTGTGATATATAGAATTAAAGTGCAAGTGTTTAGAAAAAAATGGCTTAAGTCTATCAAGTGATGATAATGATTATGAGTCTTAAATGACCTTCAACCTAAATTGAAAATTAAACCTAAGTTACCTTAAGTTTCGTATAAATGGTGAACTAACTTAACACATCAATCCTATGAACTTGTAAAGGTGTAATTCCAAATTTAGACTATAAGTGAAGGACTTAAACAACTTTGGTAAAGGTCTATACTCAATTGGTTGGCTTAACTGCACCAAAGTGGATGATATGACTCTCAAGCTTTTCATGAACTTTGAACAAGGAAAATTGATGATCTCATGTGGGTAGTGTAACGTCTCTTTATTCAAAGGAAATTTTGGACTATGTGTTTGGTTTGGGTTGTTTGTTTACACCAAGTTTTGACTTCAAACAAGACTTTAATCTAGGACAAGACAAACTAATTAATCACCCTTAGATCCTAAACTAAGAAGGTTGCTTGGTACTATTGGAATCCATCAATATATATCATTTGAGAGGATTTTAAGTGTTAATCCAAAAGTAAATTCACATTATATATTAGGGTTTTTACACCCCCCTTCTCTCAAATGACAATACTATGACATGGACCTTGAGGCACACCTTACACCAATAATACTTCTATGACAAGTGGAGATTTGTCTAAAATCTAACAAGTTTTTGAATAATCTAGGGGAATCAATTGCACAATTAATTTCACACCAAAAAATGCAAAATAAAATCATGGATTTTGGGCCTGTATCACTTGGCTTATTGTAAAAAGGTCTAGTCCTTTTTGCAACCACTACATCATGTTTTTCACTCAGTGTAGTGCAATGTCCAAAATGCCACTACATCTTGTGTGCAACTCCAAAGGATCCAAATGAAGTTAATGCTAAGAGGTGAAACCTCATTTCAAAGCTTCCCTAAAGAAATTTTGGGAGGTGATGAAGTCCCCCTCACATGCCAAGATGCATAAAAATAAAGAAAGCATGAAAGTAGAAAGACTTTAGGGTTGTTTTCAAGATCACCCAAACTTTGATGAGTTTTTAGAGAGTGCTTTAGATGACTTTATTTCTAAACCTTGGACTAGGATAATTATAATAGGAATGGAATTTTTGATTCTAAGGGTTCCTTATAAGGGACAAATGGAAGAGCATACACACAACATACCTCTTTTTGCCAAATAAAAAACTAACTAAACAACTATTACAAGCAAAAATTGTCAAGTGTGTTCAATTTTAAACCAAAAATGACATGTTTGGTGGTCTTCATTTGAACCCTTGGTCTTAGTTGAAAACTTTGAAAACATTCACCAGAAACATTTAAAAATTCTTTATTAAACATCGAAGACAAGGTTCCTAATCAATTTTTAAACATGCAAAAATGATTAAAACGTGTTTTGAGTAAATATCCCACTTGGTCCTATAGAAAAATTGTTAGTATGTCCTTTAGCTTTGAAAACCTTTTGAGTTTGAAAAAATAAACTTTTGAAAAAGAGGTCTTGGGTCTATGCTTTTGGAAAAAACATAGTGATCGACATCAGTTGTTACCACTTATGTTAGTTACTCAGCCACTGAGATTTGGCCGATGTCGGTTAGTGTGTAAAAACCATGGCAACTAAAAATGGAAAAATAAATTTAGAAAATCAATTTTAAAGAGTTTTAAAGGCTGAAATAAATATTTTAAAGTTTCAAAAGGATATCCTTTAGGTGTAGGATGCATCTGGTCCCACTGGGTGTGCCATTATGTGATCTAGGAATTTGACTCAAGAGAGGATAGTTAGTATGGTGTTAGTTCCAAAATGAAAACAAGATGAAATAAACACACTAATGGCATAACATCTCTAGTCCTAGAAACTAGGGTGAGCTTAGTTAAAAATCATGAATGAAACATACAACTAAAATACAAAATAGAACTCTTTTACCTTCCTTGGATGCTCCAAAATTCTTGTTATGGTGACTTGCTCGGCTTGTGCTCATGAAGACCTTGGTAATAGAAGCTTGAATACCTCCATCTCTCCTTGGCACCTTTAGCTTGTGGCTTGGCTTGGCTTGGAATCAATTTGGACACTATTTTATTGAAGCTTTTGGAACCAATTTGGCATTATAAATTTGCATCAAAAAACTTAGAAATGATGTCGTGAGGCCTCCTATTTATAGATTTTTGGATTTGATTATAATCAACCTGAACCATCCATCTCAAGATTAAGATATATGGTTGAGGATTAATTCAATTTTTAGAATTAAGTTTGTAATTATATTCATCATGGCATTGGAAGAAGGGGAAATTAAGAGGCATGGAGGTCATCATGAAAGGTATTAATGAGGCATGGGAGGCATGAATCTTGATATTTGTGGCATTTATGACCTAGGGATGTATTCCCAAGAAATGAGGTCACTTGATGATGTAGATATTCAATATCTAGTTCGAAAAACAAGTATTCAACAAATTTCCATGGAATTATTAATTAGGCCTTGATTTAGGTTAATTAGCTCTTAAGCACAAATAACTTAAATTGATTAGAATGCCTTATTATTGGTCCAAAATTTGAATGGATTGGACTTGGGAGGTGATGTCAGATGTGTTGGAATCATATTCTCATTTAGGATGTTACCAAAAAAAATAACAAAGGCACATGTTTTGTGTAGAAGATTTGATAGGAAAGAGTAATCCACAGCACCCAGGAGCAAATTTGACATTTTGACTCAAAATGAACTGATCAAAGTTAGTTGGCCCATAAATTACATTGCCCCATTTAGGGATACCCTAGCTAAATTTGACACTTGAATATGTTATTTTCATAACATTTTGTATGTTTTAGTTTTTTTAGGCCAAATTATGGGTTTTGGGTGGAAATTGGCTAAATTCCTGATTGGAGGTTATTAGTAGCTAGATTTAGGTGTCTATAATCCTAACTACCCATGAATTATTATCACCCAAAACATAAATTACTAACTAACTACATCCTTTTTAACCTTGTATTTCTACCATTTTCTAATAGATACCACATTGGGCATAAGAAAAAATAGAAAATATGCTGAAAATAGCCCTTTTACCTATTCTCATGCCATCGATGTCAGTCAATCCATGGCTAACATCAGTGGCATCACTTATGTTGATTACTTAAGCCAAATTATAACTTATTTTTTAGGTCAAAAAAATTATAAAAACTTAGTCATTCGCATATAGGCTTTAGCATTCAACTTTCTACATTTAGGCTTACCATTACTCTACACAAATCAGTCCAGATTAGGAATTAATATACTACATAGAGCTTGTATTCTTATAAACTAGTAGCACATGCTTATCTTTATATTCACCTATTAATTCAATAGACCTCATTAGATCCATCTATCCAGCACTCATGATTCATCTATTTTCACCAAGTATATCTATGTGTTTGGTAATTCCTTTAAATAGTCATTTTATGATTACTTTACATTATACCATTTATCATTTTACAAACATCCTAATTCTCCCTACAGATGAGTTTTAAAACTCCTTCACCTATTTTACTCTCTTCCAAACATACCAACCTTTTGTCTAGACCTACTTGAGTCTTGCACACTCCCTTATGGCTCTTCCCAACCTCATAAACCTAACCAACATCCACCTCCCAACTCAAATAAGTCACTTGAAACCTCTTGAGAACCTATTTCTCCTATCAACATCAGTCACATAACTGATGTCAATCATATATCATTACCAACATTAGTATCCTAACTGATGTTGATGACTATGTAATTCCACTAACCTCCCTGAACCTACCCCAACAACCTCCAAAAACACAAACAATTCTTGCACTATGTCACTCTTTGTTGCATTCAGATTGCAAGAATGATACAAGCATTTCTCTCTTAATCTCTCTTTCATTTTATTATTCATTACCATTTTATTTCAAAATATAGACTATCATCCCTAAGGAAGTTTGACACTTCTAGGAACAAGCGCGTAACTTGGCAGGCCACTCATATATTTACTAACAAATATTTTTGGTGATAGTGATTTCTTATTCACAGGTAGTCTTATCTAACCAAAGAGGAGTGATCAACATCATTTGGATATGACACACAACCAATCTGGGTTCTCTCTCATCTCTAATCCCTTCCCTTTATCTTTGTTTCTCCTTAAACATCAAATAAATTCAAAATTTAGTGAAACATTTATGGCATGCTTGGTGGGACCTTGGACATTTCCTTGGGTTCATTGCTTATTTTAAGCATTCATTTAGGTGTATTATAGTAAATATTTCATTCCTTTCACTTTCTCCCTCTCTTTTTCCTTAAAATGAAATATTCAACATTTTATTTTCTATTTAAAGGCAACAAACTGAAATTTCTTTTTCCTTGTCACTCTTCTCTTTCTTTTGCCTCTAAAAGATACTTATCATTTTTCTGGCAAGTTAAAAAGAATCTCTTCTTTATATCATTATTTAATGCACATTAGGATATTTAAATTCATTATCTTCTCCTATTTCATCATTTGTTTTCATTTGAATCAAAACACTTTAGATTTGGGTTTAAAACTTACTACACTTCATTATTTGCTTGTTGCATATTAGCTCACCTAGTTAATTACAAGAATTATGAATGAATTGTAGTACACCAATGTTACACAACTAGATCACACTCATAAAAAAAAACATCTAAACTCACCTAAGACAAGTCCCATCAATATTTTATCACTTGGTGGATCACCTTACCCTACTCGGCTATCTTACCTAGATTTCACCACTAAGGGGAGAACCCACTCCATTCTCTAGCAGAGTATAAACTCTAAACAGAAGGTATATTTTGGCTAAGCAGCTTGGCTTGGCTTCAAGTCCATGAAGTGCAAGGAGAAAGCTCCTATAACAAGCCATGTACCTGACCTAACATAGATTTCCTCTTAAGCACCAAAACTATGCTGAAACTAGCTCTAGATTGCTTTCTAATACCTTCAATAACTAAACTCTCATCTCACCATCTAATTAAGGCTTAAGCCAACATGAGACTAAAATTAATATCTAGGATTTAATAATTAGTGGCTATATGATGTTTTCTTATTTTCTATTGCCTTCTATATTTTGGAGTTGGTAAGGACATTTTTCCATTGATTTAAAAAATTAACACCATTTATAATACTCAGGTTGTATAACCTACTATATCAGGTTCTTTGAGTGTTCATCCTCCTTATACAAACTTTTTACATCCTCTATTTTTCTAGGTTTTTCCTTTGGGTTTCTAAAATATTGGACTTTTCATCTCCTAGGACTCCACAATGACCAACATTAGTTAAACCCACTGACATTGGCAGACTTTAACCTACTGACATCAGTCAAGTGACCGATATTGGCGATTGTGTAATTTTAGTTTTCTCATAATAACAAGCTAAAACAACCTACTTACCTACACCTAAACCTAGTTTTCACGTATTATATCATTAATATAGAGTATTAGGACTATTTATACTTCTTATTGCATGGTATTGAAGTGAATCCAAGCCAAAATTCTTATCAATTACATAAGTTGGCAACCATTTTCACCTTCCCCTCTTGTTGCTAATTCTATCATGGATCATACTTCAGATATAGAACATACTCCTAGCCCCAAAGAAATTCCCATTATGCCATAAGGATATCAATATTTTGTTAAATTTCTTGATCATAATGTGGTAGCCCTTTAGCATTACCTTACCATGAGCCAAACCTATAATTCTTTGAGTGACCCACTATATGACAAGCCAACTTTTATGATGGAGACAACTTAAGTTTTAGCTATCTCCACTATGTTACCTATGGTTACTCAAATCACCACTTTGACAAGTAACCTAACCATAAATAATGTCTAGAGTTTATTATCACCAACTACCCAGTCTCACCTAAATCATGTTGTGACTTCCCTACCTTCACAACCACAAATAGTTTAGTCAAGTCTAACTGCATTTCAAAATTTGGTGGTAACTATCCCATCTACTCTCACACTTATAATTACATGATTTATGCCTCACCCTTCACCTAGTATAACCATGCCAACAACCCAACCTACAATAACAACACTCAACCAAAGCATTGTCTCTAACCTAGTAGGACAAGCCCCTTTCATTTTTGCCCCTAGCCTATGACTCACTACCCCTATGTTGTGTCAACACAACCATAGCAAGCTATGTCATATGCTCCCTCTACTTCCCATAAATTTATCTATAACTTATGGGGTATCTCCCAAACCAATCCTTCTCCAAACCTCATTAAGATGTTGATGGACAAGATGTCTAATCTAGAGACATTTGTGTCAGATTCAAAGAATGTGTTATCTTAGGATTAGATATGCAATGAGCCCATACACCCTTTTTTGCCTATTCACCCTTATCCAAGCCAATGGGAACTACCCAAATTTAATCATTTCTAGAGTAAAGAGGATCCATAATATCATTTATGAGCATTTAGACATGCTTGTTATTTGATAGGGCACGATGATGCATTACTACTTTGCACCTTCCTTATGTCTCTTTTGGGAGCTGTCCTAGATTTGTATATCTCTATAACTCAGCATTCCCTTTTCTCATTTACCCAACTTGCACAATTATTCCTAGACTATTTCTCTATTAACATTTCTAAAAATATTTCTATTACAAACCTTTATTCTATTAGACAATTTGATGATAAGTCTATCACAGATTTTATCGCTCACTAGAGAGACTTAATCAATTAACTCTCCTCTTTACCCCAACTTGAGATTATTGAGCTCTTCGCAAGGGCATGTGCTAAGCACATTTCATCTACACTCTGAATATAAACTTTGTACACATTTGATGAAGCATTTATAATGGTGTGAAAACTTGGGACTCAAGACATAGATGAAGATAGAGTCAAGTTATGCAATAAAAATGCCAATTCCAAATCAAATGACTCCTCTTCTTCTAAAACTTCTCCTTCTAACCAAAAATCTAAGGGCTCTACCAATGCAATGGTCATTAAATTAGCTTCTTCCACAACCATAAACCAACCTAATTCTTTAACTTCCCAAAATCCAACCAAGAAATTCCAACAACGGTATGAACAAAGACAATACATTCCCATTGGGGAGTCATATACTTTCATTTTAGAAAAACTATTACAACAAGGAGCCATAACTCTTCCTCAAATCAAGCCTCCTATATAGTTTGATCCTTCCCATCCTATCCCTACTTAGTATAAGGAGGATGAGTTTTGTGGCTACCATCGAGTCAAAGGCCATAATTCTAATAACTATAAAACATTCAGGAACATTATTCAAGACATGCTTGACAGAGGTGATCTCATATTAGATAACCCTAATGCACCTGCTAATCAAAATATGGATGTGTTCAAATAGCCTTTTCCTAACCATTCACCCAATCAAAATATTGTTCAGACCATGACTAAAAAATCATGTGATCATAATGTCCATACAATTAATATAGTCTTTCCTTTACCTTTAATCCAACCTCTCCCACAACAAGAGGCACACATTTTACCTACTCCTCCCCCATAATTGGTGGAATTTTCTTTACCTATTCATCTTCCTTGGGTAAAATATCCTACTTCACCCATTCCAGTCCCACATGAGGAAGATCCTCCTTTACCACTCCTTTTACCACAAGAGGAGCCTATATTTCCATTTCCTTTTGCACTAATGTTACCTATCCTCTTACCACTTGAGGACCACACCTTACCCATTCCTCAACTACATGTTGATGGGAAAATCATTCCTATGTTATACCATTTTGAGTAACCCTCTTCTCTTCCTCTCCTCCACCGATAGAAGTTATTACCCCATCCACTCCTCCTTCACACCTAGAAGAGCTAGTGGTATCTACTCTTACATTAGATGAGAGACATATTGTGCCTACTCTAATTTAACCAATTTTACCACTTCTTTTACATATGGAAGATCACAATTTACATATTCCTCACCCACATGTTGAGGGAGAAATCATTCCTATGCTCTAACCCCTTGAGGAGCCTTCTTCACCTACCTCTCCTCCACCTATGGAAGACCATGCCTCTTCTCTTATCTCTGTCAAAGAAGATCCTATTACAGCTCTTTCTCATCTTTGGCCTAAGGTAGTATAGGTTAACAATTTCCATCTTTCTCAATCACCTAAGCCTTATAAATAAGAAACCATAATGCCTACATCAACTTCATCTAAAATCTTCTCATGGCTAGTGAAAAATCTAGAATTTATTGACTCCATAAAGCTAGATCATGTAATATTTTGGGACCGATTGAAAACTCCTTATCCTACATAATGAGTGTCAACTTTTACCACCAACCCTCTTACTACCCTTTACCCCAAGGTCTTTGACAAAGTCAAATATTCTTCACCAAAATCACTAGAAGCTCATCCTTATATGTTAGAGACCTCACCCTCACAGGTATCTGCCACATTAAAGTAGATTAGGTCTTTAGGCATACATTCAATCTCTAATATAATTCATCCACAGGTAAAATTATATTTGACTCTCCAACCATAAGTTAGATTTGTGTGGCTTGAACTAAGGAAGAATATTAAGCTTCTTAGACCTCACTGATCCTTCCTTCTTCTACCCTCAACTTTACCATCAATTTTGGGACCACATCCCTCTACTTTAGTTAGAATATCACTGATCCAAGTGAAACAAAAGGTTAAGTTACCTCCACTACTACCTCTACCACCTAGTAGGCCTTTCACATCTGACACCATGATACCTAAAACTAATAAAGTGTTAGTAAAACATGTGGTTCCATCACTACCTAAAAAGGTACCACACAAAATCACCCCTATGACTCTTAAACCAAAGAAGGTATCCACCCCCATTACAACAAGTGCTATCCCACTCATAGGCTCTCAGATCTTTTTCTTACACAAATTGTTTAAATCCCTTATAATAAATCTTCCTCACATTAAGCCTTATATCCCTCTTAGATTGAAGTTATCTTGGTTTGATGATACACAAGTGTGTTTATATCATCATTTACCTAGACATGATACTGAGAGTTGTAAAGCTCTCACGACAGTCATTCGGCAATACTTTGATGTAGACACTGTCTTTGTTGATACTCCCATTAACCTTCCTACTATTCCACCTATGGCATCAAAAATGCCTTATACCATTCCACCTAAATTCAAACCCAAAGATGTTGTCGTACCCCCTTTTCCACCTTTTTCACCTATGTTTTAGATAAACATGGTTAATGTGGCCACACGATCACAAAATAAAAATAATAAAGGTAAGGAAAAGGTTGTTTCCCCTTGGGCTCATCCCTTCTAAAAAGACACTACTCCTTTGAATCCCAAGATTTCCATCTTGGGTGTCTTGAAGCCAACATCTTCATAAGTTATTGAAAACTCAATGGTGAAACTTCACCAAACCCCTCTAAAAATGTCTTTGTATGAGTTAATCCAAAACTCACCCCAACATCATCAAGATTTGATTAGTGCTTTACAAGTGGTTAAGGTACAACCTAATGATCCCCAATATCTTGTATCTTTGGTCATCTCTCTTAACACCATCTTTTGATTTCCTTCAATGATTTAGAAATACCACTTCAACACCCTAAAGATCAAAATTTTGACATTTTTATCACCATATATATCGATCAAAATCATGTCAAAAGAGCATGATAAATGAGGAAGATATTATTAATATTATCTCCACCCATGGCTAAAAAAAGTGATCCCTTCTAAACAATTTCATGTCTCAAACTGATGTGGTTCTTCACTTCTTTAACAATACCACAGCTACTATGGTGGGCACTATTGTATTACATATCCATGTGGGCCCTCACACAATTATTGAGCTCTTCTATGTTGTAGAAGGAGAGTTCTAATACAACATACTACTTGGATGACCTTGGATATGCACTCTAACATGTGTACCCTCAACTTTGCATTACTGCATCAAGTTTGAGCACAATGAGAAAGTGCATGTTATTCCTATCGACCCACCTCCTTTCAAAACATGTAAGATGAATTATATCCCCAATGATATTCTCATGCCATTAAATACATCATCTTCTCCACATGATACTTTTAAATTTTACACAAAATCCACTTCTTTGGTTACACAAATATCAGAGACAGAAATTCCTGACAAAGACCCCATGGAGGAAACTTTCAAGCATCTATCACTAAAAAAATATGATTTATTGACAATTGACATGTTCCATACTCTATAAGAGTGTGGAAAGATTCATATGCACCCCAATTATGATCCTATATTGGGATAGTCATCTTGTATGGTCCCCCTAACCTTCAAACTAATTACACATATAGGGGAATTGATCAAGCTCTCATTGTCGACAATCCAACCTCTTTGCCACAACAATTTACCTATGACTTCTCTTTCCTAAGAAAGCCTAGCTTCACTCATACCTATATTTATAGGTGTGCCTAGAAAGGATTTTTTTTAGGTCATTATGAGTAGGGTGTTCATACACTCATTGAATATCCCACCAATAAAACAATTGAAAATACCAAAAAACAATATGGAGTGGGTTATGATGAACCAATTAAACTCACCAAAACTTCTCATATACCAATTATTGAAGAGCTAGTCTCTCCTTCTCCATCCTCTCCTCCACCATCACCAATCGAATTGAAGGTATCTATACCTCCTAATGTTTTTTTCAATAAATTCTAGCCATTTGGTCCCCCTCACCTATCCTCAGGGTAAGGAAACAAAGTCCCTTCCTCTCATTCATCTTGAAATGATTGATGAAGACTTTCCCACTATCAACACTATCCAATGTCAAGATGAGGATGTTATTTTCACATACATGGGTGTAGATGATTCATATATCCAATGATTACTCCCATCTAAAATATAGGCTATGTTAAATGAATCAACCATTGACATTAATTTTCCCTCTCATGATAACCCCCATGTCCTTAAAATTGGCCAGTCTTTAGACTCCTCTAAGCAAGAAAATTATGCCACATTTGTTAATGACCATAAAAAATCCTTCACTTGGTCTTATAATGACATGTCTGGTATCTACCCTTCTATCATCACCGAAAACATTGTCACCAATTAAGATGTTAAACCTATTAAGTAGAAGCTTTGTAAAATATATCCTCATATTGCTCTCCTTGTCAAAGAAGAGCTCCAACTCCTCCTTTTTGTTAACTTTATCTAACCCATTGAATACCCACAATGGGTTTCCAATATTGTTCCTATCACAAAATTGATTAGGGGAATCTGCATTTACATCAACTACCATGAATTAAACCTCACTTATCTAAAAAATGACTTCCCTTTGCCAAGTATCAACCAACTTGTTGATCTAACACCTGGCCATGAGATGATATCACTTATGGATAGGTTCTTAGGTTATAATCAAATCATAGTTACTCTTGAGGATCAACATAAAATAAATTTCATTACCCCACGGGGGAATTTTTGTTATCAGGTCATGCCCTTTAGTTTGAAGAATGCTAGTGTTACCTACCAATGCACCATGACTTACATCTTCCATGATCTCCTACACAAAATTATAGAATAATATGGGTGACTTACTTGAAAACTCCAAACTTTGCTAAGATCACTTGATGATTCTCAAAATCATATTTTCTCATCTCTTCCAATATAACATTCGACTAAACCCAAAGAAATGCATCTTTGGTGTCCTTTCTAGTAAGCTTTTAGGCTTTATCATTTCTCTCCATGGTAGTTAAGTTGAACCTAATAAATTTTGACCAATACTAGACATGCCTACACCTACTAATATCAAATAACTCTACAGCCTATAAAGTAAGCTTTAGTCAGTCCACTACTTCATCTCCCAGTTGTCACATCATTGCCAACCCTTTCACCATTTCCTCAAAAAAGATGTCTCCTTCTAATGGAATAAAGATTGTTAGGAAGCCTTTGACGCACTTAAATGGTATCTCTTTTCCCCACCAGTTCTTATTTCACCTAAGGAAAACCAACCTTTTTACCTTTACATCTCCACAATAGACCATTCATTCTCTAGGTGTTATGATTACACATCAAGATGATCACCATCGAGAACAAGTGGTTTACTACATAAGTTGCACACTTATTGATTATGAAACTTGATATACCCATTTCAAAAAGCTTTGTCATGCATTGGTCTTTATAGCTTCCAAGCTCTGTCATTACCTCTTAAATCACAAAACCTACATCATCACCCATATTGATCCCCTAAAATACATGCATTCCAATCCATATAATAACTAATGTGTAGCTCAGTGGCTCATTCTCCTTGTTGAATTTGACTTGGAATTTATTCAACAAAATTATATCAAGGGGCAAATGATCATTGGCTAGTTAAGCTGCCACCCCTTTACCTAACATCCAACCTTCAAACCTTAAATTCCTTGATGAATCTATCTCAATGCTCTCCATCGATGACATCTCCTATCAAATGATGATGTTCTTTTATGGATCTAAACATCAACATGGTGGGGGTATAGGGGTCATCCTCATCCCTCTTGATGGTGAGCCAATGCCTTTGTCATTTAAACTATATTTTGAATGTACTAACATTATGGTTAAATATGAAGCTTTGATCTTAGGGCTTCAAATGGCTATTTTCTTAACTGTCAAATCAATAACCATTTTTAGTGACTCCTAACTAGTGGTTAATTAGGTTAATGGTTCCTACCTATGCAAAAACAAAATTTTGTAATGATATAAACATCATGTAGATACACTATTAGAATCATTCATCCTACCTCTTGTAAACTATTTCTCAATCTACAAACAAGTTTGCTGACATAATGTCTTCCCTTGCTTCACACATACCCTCTTCACCCTCTTCTTCAAAAATATATGTCAATGTACATTGCTTAAAATTACCCTCATATCAACTAACATCCTTTTTATTAGCAATATAACATACAAAACACATGACTTATGGTACAAGAAACTCATAGATTACCTTTACTTTTCTATTTCCCCTTTTGACCTCTCCAATAATGGGAGGTGTTCCTTAATGAAATGTGTCGCTCATTACACTATGTTAGGGGTGCTTCTCTATAAGCGATGTTTTGATGATCTCCTCCTTAGATGTCTCATAGGTACTGAGAACCCCTTTGACATTAACGAAGTCCACTATGGAATTTATGGTGGGCATTTCAATGGTAATGTAGTTACCATGTGTATCCTTTAACTGGGCTATTATTTACCAACACTCCATCAAGACTATAGTGATTACATTGGGTATTGCATCAAATATCAATAACATGCTAACCTCCTTCATGTTCCAAGCCATAAATTACAATTTGCCAAAGACTTTTGGCCCTTCTCCTAATGGGGTTTGGATCTAATGAATGATATTAACCCTCATTCATCTATCCATCAACATCCCATCATTACTGCTATTGAATATTTCACCAAGTGGGTCGAGGTCATTCCTCTTATCTCCACTAAGGTTGACAAAATTATTGACTTTATCAACAATCACATCATCTATCATTTTGGTGTCCCCCATAAAATTGTAATAGATAATGGTAAATATTTCAAAAATAAAATTGTTCAAAAGCTTTTTGACATGTTTGGAAACAAATTAAGCTTCTCATCATCGTATTATCCACAAGCAAATGGATAGGCAGAAGCTTCTAACAAAACCTTAATCAAAATCCTCATGAAGGTAGTCAATGATACTAGTAAGGATTGGCACACACATATTTCCTTTTCTTTATGGGCTTATCTCACTAGCATTTAAACCCCTATAGGTGCTATGCCTTTTTCCTTAGTCTATACGATGGAGGCTATTTTGCCTCTTGAGGTCTATATTCCTTCTCTTCGTATCTTTCTACAAGACATACTAATGATGACTTTTACCATGAATGTTTGACTCAACTTGAGTTGCTTTATGAACATCATCTCATATCCCTCAACCACCTCCAAATCTATCAAGAGCGTATCAAATGTGCTTACAACAAAAACCTCAAGGAGCAATAATTCAATATCGAAGATCTCATCTTAAAGGAAAATCAACATGTGATGAACATGGAGAAAATCAAATGGGGTAATTTTACTCCTAATTAGCTTGGACCCTACATCATAACTCATAAATATGGATTAAGAACTTATCACTTATCTTCTCTTGAAGGAAGGCCAAAACTCGAGCCTTTAAATGCTTTACACCTATGACCATTCTTTTGTTAATCAAGTGATGATTCACCTCATGTTTAACTTGAGCTCATACCTTGAGCAACCCTATTGCATTTATCTCCCTTCCTCTTAACCCTTATTCCCACACACTTAGTCAACCTACGAAGTGCTATGGTTTTGCCCTCAAAGTGAAAAACCTCTAAGCCTCTATATTCTTGTCCATGACTAAAGTTTTTTAAAAAAAGGAGATACATAGATGAGTTATAATCTCTTAGGTCATGATTCTCAAATGTAGACTGCTCTCCTGAAGGAAAACTACATAAATTCTCTTTGATACTATAAATAGACTATTCTTTTCAAGGACATCTATTAAAAATTAAAAAAATAAAAGCTTAGACCACTCCCTTGAAGGATGGCTAAGCCAAGCTCTATAATCAATGAAAATAATGACTTAGAAGCTTCTCGTATTGATCAACTTCATATAACTTCAACATAAACAAAATCTTGTTGTAGGCTTCCCACATTAATTAGCTTACACACAAAAAAAACTTTAAGTCATGGACTTGCTTATAGTAGCCCTCTGGTCACCTACAGAATGGGCATACCATCCCCATGAAGAAGGTTGTGCTACTCAAATTCTCTCACTCCTCCCCTCATACTCTTTCAAGGGACTTCAAAGTCACTTTACACATGGTGAGTATGACACTTCTATAATAAACAAAATGGTCAAATGATGCAAAGCATGAAAGAGGGTCATACTCTTAAGCCTATTTATGTTGAGATTATGGTCTTTTCTAATATGTGAGCATCGTGCCTCTTTCTTCCCAATCACACGTCAATTTATTTTTTGAGATCACATCTCATAACAAGATTCAATCACCTTCTTGCCTTTCTACCATTTTTTCTTGATTCTTAGAGTTATGTCTTTAACACATATCCATCTCAAGCAAATATACTCAAATAACTACCCAAAACCATCTTAATACTAATAAACCATTACTTATTAATCTATTTCATATAATCCCTAAGAAATCTATTGGGTGAATATTTTGTCAATCAGATAACTAATGACCAAAATAGGTCTCTTCAACCATAGCATAGGGAAATTGGTCGGCCTGATGTGCAGGTTTACTACATCAAAAGGGCAAAAATCTCACCTCTCATCAAGGGGAGGTTCCCTATAAATATTTCAAAGCTATATACTATATATGTAAGCAGGAAATAACACTTAGGGGTAGAATAAACCATCCATCTCTCTTTTTTTAGAGATGATGTTCATAAATCAAAAGGGAAATCCTAATGAAATGATAGAAGACACTCCTCTTCTTTCAAAAGTGTTGTTCAGCAGACAAAAGGAACCTTTAGGGTGGTGACAAGTAATTATAATAGGGCATAGTAACACATCAGGATGAAATGTAGCACAAAGTCTCCACCTCAACTACCAAAGAGTGAAATACGAAGGACAATGAGGGCACAAAGTCATCCCAAGATCCTTTACACAAGATTAGAAATAAAACACACTAAAGGCAATTGTGGGGGCATAAAGTCTCTCCACAGTTGGCTTCAGGACACCTTTCTAATTATTTTCACTAATTCTACTTATTGAATTAAATGGACAAAAAATGTATTAAGGAAACAGACATAAGAAAAATTTCCCCAACAACCAAGTTATTCCAGCACAAAGTCTAAAAAGTCACTTGTTTTCTTATTCAAATAATGAAATATGATCAACAATCTAAGCTCAAAGTCTTAGTAATGCCTTTCAATTTGGGTAGAGTTTTGTTTCTAATAATCGAGAGAGAGATCCTTTAAAACAATAAGAGAGAGTCCAATATATAGTACTCTAAGAAAGACTTGAGTTCTTTGTTTCACAAAAATGTGTTACGATGCATTCAATGACTTTAATGCATTTTAAATTCTATCCATGGGCTATGCTAAAATTGAGCATCAATTTTAATATGGGCCACTTGATGTGTTTCTTGATGTGCACGTAGTTATTTGCTTTACTTGATGAAAAAAATGGGCCACACCATTGAATGTTTTCACTCTTTCGATGTCCACCTGGTGGGCTACTTTACCTTCTAGAAACATATCCTATGTTCAGATATTTCTGATCTTTCTCCATCATTCCCCCTTTCCTTGTTATATTTTGTCCTTATCTGTGCGATCTGAGCTCTCGAGCTATCTCTTTAGCTGATCACTAAATTTGTTCACAGGATCTATGCCATATTTACAAATCAATGGATATTTCATTATCTTAAATTTGACATCCATAGGGACATCAATGGTTCAATCGCTTCCCTGGTTCAATCACTTTTTTGGTTCAATCACTTTCTTGGTCTTTGATTGAACCATCCCTTTGTTCGATGCTTTCTTTAATATTTGAACCAATGTTTTCTACCCTCTACAAGGGTACCTATCCTTAGTTCACTACCCTCCATAAGGGCACTTGTTCTTTCAACTTTGGGACACTCCTTTGAACTATCCACATTAAACCTTTGAAACTTTGAACTGTTGAACCATTTGGTTCAAGGTTCAATAGTTTAATCACTTTATTGATCTTTGTTTAGAGCTTCCTTTGAATCATTGAACCCATGAACCTTTGAACCATTGAACCAATTTGGTTCAAGGTTCAATCATTTCATTAGTTCATCTTTCAGCCTTCGAGAAAGATCTATTTTGCTCAACACCTACCCTCCCCAAGGGTACTTTGGCCTATGGGCTTTGGGGCACTCCTTTGAACTGACTGCTTGAACTGACTGATTAAACCTTTGAATATTCCTTTGAAATCATCCATCACTACCTCTTTCTTTACTTGAGGCTAATTTCCACTAATCTCAACAAGTGACACATGGCACCTTCCACTATGAAACAAGTGAGGACACATGTCACGTTTTACAAAAACGTTATGAGGGACACGTCACAGCTTCTGCTTAACTTATAGAGGATTTATATGTCTTTTGAGAATCCCATGGAGGATGACATGTGGTAGCTTTCACTGAGCTCATAGAAACACTATAGAAACATTTGGGACTCTTTTGGATTCATGCAGATGATGACATGTGGCACATTCCACTCAAGTTTAGCCACTCTCCCAAGACCCACCATAGTCCTAAAATGAAGAAGCTATGGATGTTTCCACTTGTTGGCCTCTGTCGAGCTTGGTAGATGACATGTGGCACATTTCACTACTTTAAAAGTTACTAGAAATTGTGTCTCGATAGATAACACATGGTAGTTCCATTACAATTTTATAAGGGACACATGGCAGCTTCCACTGCAACTTTATGAGGGACACATTTCACTGTAACTTGAGCTTTGATCTTTCTTGGAGGGAACTTGCTCTTCAAGGTCTTAATAAATGGTCCACTTTCCCTGGCAAGAGCCTCCTATAAGGGTACCTACTATTTAGGATCTTTTGGGTGACCTTCAGGCTTTTATTTCTTTAACGAGTTTTCTATTTTTCACAAACTTTTCCTTTGGATAAAAAATTTGAAGGAATTCTTTCAAACAATGTCCAAAGGAAATCTTCCTTTGTTTTTCCTCTGCTTTCCATTGGGATTTCTATTGGGCTTTCTTCCTGAGTGAATACCTTCGAACAAAAAGTCTGAAGGATTTTTGCCTTAACCATTTTGCTGTAGGAACTTTTTTGAAGGAATTCCCCGTGTCTGCCTTTGCTCACTGCCCTCCGCAAGGGCACTCAACTTGGTTCATTGCCCTCCGCAAGGGCACTTTTTCCTTTGGCTTTGCCTTAGTTTATTTTTTGTCGATCTCAATTGGTAACATGTGGCAGCATCTACTGTGAAATAGGTGAGGACACTTGGTAGCATCCACTTAACTTATAGAGGCTTAGATGTCTTTTAAGAATCTCACAAAGGATGACACATGGTGGCTTCTACTGAGCTTTAGAAACACTGTAGAAAAAATTGGGACTCACTTGGATTCATGCAGATGTTGACACTTGGCACGCTCTGTTTATCTTATAAGGGACATGTGGCAAGTTCTACTACTTTGAGAAGTAAATCATAATGTGTCTCAATAGATGACACTTGGTAGTTTCTGTAGTTTTTTCACGATAGAAAAAATGGATAAGTATTGAACCTATTTTCTCTCCTACAAAGTCCATAGAACTAAATATATAGAAATGAGTCCTTAGATCTTAGCCTGTAGAGTCTGTAGAAATGAGTCAGTAGATTCAAGCCTACAGAGTCTGTAGAAATTTGAATAAGCTTGAATAATGAAGAATTTGAATGCTCAGAACAATTTTTGAGAAGGGGAGAGAGGATTTTGGTTTGTTGGACCAAAATAGTTCAAATGTTGTCCCAAAAATGAGTGATATTTTTGGGGGACAACATCTAGCTCCAGTTGGGGAACTTCCTTTAGTTAGAACAACTAAGGGGAGTAAAAACCAGAATCTTCAGTGCCTTGAAGTATGTCATTGGGCTATGGAGTCATGTTATCCAAAAAAAAGGTGACAAAAACAAAAAAGAAAGCATAAAAATAGAACTAAAAACTATACAAATATACATATGTACAAGCTAATCTTATTTGATACTTCACGAATTGAAGTGTTTCAGATGTTTCCCATTATAAGGTAGAGAGAAGAGCATGCCATCTTGATATTTCAATAGGAAGTTGTTCTCACCATTGAGCTAATGGATAATAAATGGGCCTCTCCAAAGAGAATCAAACTTCCCATGCATCCCCTTTGGTTCTCTTCTCTTGTCCCACAACAGGACTTGATCTCCAACCTGGAAATCATAGTTTTTACCTTCTAGTCCAAGAGCTTCTTCACCAAACTTTGATGGGCAGCAATTCAATCCACCACCATAGTTCTCTACTCATCCAACTTAGTTAGGTACATGATCCTCTTATCAATGGAGCTTTCATATGTCTGATCTTCAATTGCCGTAGCCAATTTTAATGCTGGCAAATCTAGGGTGATTGGTATCTCAGCATTAATACCATTAAGAAGTTAGAAAGGACACATACCAATTACCCTTTTTAGTGTAATTTTATCTTCCCATAAAGCATCAAACAATGCTTTATGCCATGTCCTTTGGTTGTCATCCACTAGCTTCTTGATGATAGTCATCAGGTTCTTGTTACTTGATTTAGCTTGTCCATTCCCTTGTAGAAAGTAATCAGAAAAGTGAGAGAGGGTGATCCCATAGTAAAAATAGAACTGAGTAATCTCCTAGGAAGTGAAATAAGCTATGTTTTCTATGAGAATCTTTTTTGGGACCCCAAACTTGGAAATGATATTCTCTTTGAGGAAATTGCACACTACTTCTAAAGTAGAATGCTTGGTTGGGATAGCTTCCACCCACTTGGTGAAATATTCAGTTGATGTAAGGACATAATCATGTCCAACACTTGAAGATGGGTTTACAGTACCAATGAAATCAATTCCACATTATTGCAATGGTTCCTCTATGACCACTGGCTTAAGAGGCGGGGTAGTTAACTTGGGTCTCCCAACAAACTGCTAGCATAGTTCACATTTCCTTACCCACTTGTATGCATCTTGAAAAAGAGTAGGCCAATAATACCTAGCTCACAAAATCTTGTGAGAAGTTATAGGAGTAGAAAATTGTCCTCCATAGGCTAGGTTGTGAAAGGATTTCAAAATTTGGCTTATTACTCCTTGTCCACATAGTGAAGGAACACTCCATCAAGGCTCCTCTTGTATAGGCCATTGTCCCAAAGGACAAAATTAGCAGCTTTCAACATGATAGTTCTCCTTTCTTTGTAAGATAGGTGAGTAAGACACTCACCATAAGTAAGGAAATGAGCAATATCTGAATACCACTTATTTGTGGTGGAGATAAAGAGAACTATCAACGTGTCTTCAACCTCTGCTTCTTCATGCTCTGTTTCTTCTAGTTGGTTATCAGCAATTAATTGGCATAGGCCTTTTCCCCATACCAGCTTTATTGGCTTGATGACTAGATCAAACTCTTGGATCTTTGTAATCTAATTACCTCTTTTCATTCCAAACTCCTACTGAGTTAGTATAGATTTGACCGTAGTATCAAGAACCAAGGTAGTAGTGTGAGAATTCAAGATGTAGAAGTGGAAATATTTGACTACCTTCACCACTACATAAGCATGCTTCTCCATGTTTGAGTACTTTAGCTCATGAGCTTTAAGAGGATAGCTCATGAAATAAATAGGAGATTCCATTCCTTCTTTATTCTGTTAAGCCAGAATTGCTAAAAGCATGTGTTCAGAAGCATAGCTATATATGATGAACTCTTTGTTGTAGTCTGGACAAACCAGAATTGGGGTATGGGTAATGGCAGTCTTGATATCCTCAAATGATGACTTGCCTTCTTCAGTCTAGCTAAAGGTGGATTTTCCCTTCATCATGTTCATAATATGACGAGTCTTCTCAATAAACTCAAGAATGAATCTTCATAAAAAATCATCTTTTTGAAGAAAGAGTGAATAACAATCTTACTTGTAGGCAAGGTAAGCTCTTAGATAGACTTGACTCTATCTGAGTCAATCTTTATGCCTCCTTTGGACACAATGTGTCTGAGAAGTTTCCCTTCTATTACTCTAGAAACTAATTTCTTAGGGTTCAAGGAAATACCATTTTGGTGGCAATGCTCTAGCATTTGTTACAAGTGGCGTACATGATCTGAGAAATGCTTAGAAAAGATGGTCAAGCCATCATGATAAACTACAATGAATTTACCCATCTCATCCTTAAAATCAAGGTCCATTGCTCTCTAAAATGTGGCACTAGCATTTATCAAGCCAAAAGGTATCCTTCTATATACAAATGTACCCCAAGGTGTGGTAAAGGCAGTCTTGTGTTGGTCTGCTTCACTAACTTCAACTTGATTGTATCAAGAGAAGCCGTCTAGCATTGATAACATCTCTGAGCTGGTCACTATCTGCAGTACTTGATCTATGATGGGCAAAGGATAGTTATCCTTTAAAGATGACCGATTCAGATTCCTAAAATCTACATAGATGCAAATTTTGCCATTCTTCTTCCTCACAGGGACTATATTGGCAATCCATATGGAATGATGGATTGGAAAAATTATCCTAGCATTCAACATTTTTTATATCTCAGATAGAATGGTACTTGATATCTTTAGATTATATTTTTAGGATTTCTTCTTATAAGGCACTGAATCGTCCTTGAGAGGAATTTCATGGTGAATTTTCTCAGGCTTGAGCGACTTCAGATCATCATAAGAGTATGCCAAAACATCCATGTAATGGCTAAGCAGGTTAGTAAATTTGAGTTTCTCCTCCATGGTACAACACTTCTCAATGTTTACCATCTTGGGATTTTTCTTGGTACCCAAATTTATCTGATCAAACCCTTGGGTGGAGTTTGAATCCATTTGTTATTGTTTGATGAATCTGTCATGTTTGTCAAACAATTTCTCAAGAGAAACCAATCCTTTAGGAATCTTATTCCCTTTTAGCTATAGGAATTCTTCACCTACATCTAAATTTATTTCAAGATTTGATTCAATTTTCGAGAGATTATTACCTTCGAAGTGAAGATGTTCAAAGCTATCTTTTTGTTCCAAAAAGGAGATGATTTGGTTGTCACCATTGAACACTTGCCAATAATTGACATTATCAAGCACACTTGGTCTAAAGACCAATTCAATAGTGTACTTATTTCCTTTGAAATCTAGATGAGGAACTAAGAGGGTTACTGAAATAGCCAATGCATCAGCTCAGTCATTGAATTCCCTAGGTATGGTAGACATGTTGAAAGCATCAAAGCTTTCAAGTTGGTCCCAGACTAGATTGTGGTAATAGTGTAATCTCTCATTTTTGGTTTGATACAGGTTCCTTACCTGATAAACCACTAGTTAACATCTCATTTAGCATGAAGGAGTTTGATGCCTTTATCTCAAGTAGCCTTCAATCCAAGCAATAGATATTTGTACTCAGTTGTGTTGTTGGTGTTGCTAAATTGCAACTTGTATGAAGAAGGAAAAATATCTCCTTGAGGAGATATTAACACAATCCCAGCTCTTGAGCTGGTAGAAGAATTGCTGCCATCGAATTCTAGGATCCAAACATCATCAAAAATTGATCTTTCCTTAGATTTCTCCTTGCTTAGAAGGGGGAATTCTTCTATGTTTGCACTATGCTCTCTCACATCTTTTATTGTTTAATCTGATTTGATTCTTGGATTATCACCTACAAGACTTTCATTTGCTAAAACATGAATATCTTCTATGGTTAAGAAGTAATTACCCATGCCTAAAGATTCAAATAGAATTTGAGCTTTAGGGGCTGATGTCTAAGTGACAACATATTTGATTCTTTTTTAGGAAGTAGCCTCTACATGATGCCTTTAAAAAGGATCCTCACTTCAGACAGGTCCATGCTCAATTCTCCACCAACATCCTTGCATAAATTTCACGACAAAAGAATGCCATAGGATGCTGGGATGTCGACCACTAGGACTGTCATCTTGATTCTTTTGTCTGGGAATGCTACAAATGCAAATTGGGCATCCTTGATTTGTCCTAGTAGAGGTACTTATTTTTTCTCCATGGAGAAACATCTCCCAAATGTTTTGGTCAAAATGAGTCCAAGAGATTCTTCCACTTTGACAGGCATGACATTGTCTAAAGCATTGGAATTTATAATGCAATTGCTCAATTTGTGACCATTTATCAACATGGAAACATAGAAAGGTTCTATTTTATTAGGGGAAGCTAGATGAGTAATGACAAGATTGTTTGGAATGGGAATGTTCCTTGGGGGATCATGAGTTACTTTTTTAGCATCTTGTCTTATAGGGATGACTTTATTCTTCACACACTCCACCAACCTATCCAACTACTTGAGATTGGATTGTAATTATTCAAATTTAGACATTTCAATTTTGGTCTTCTTGACATGGTCGATTATGTCAAATGACTGAAATGGATTAGGAACAGAGGAAGGGAGTTCATCTTTCTAGTTTTTAGGAGGGGGAGGATTGGTCTATGGAATTGAAGTTGAAGATGAAGGAATGCTTGATGTACTTACCTTTTTATTACTCACTGAGTTCTTTGGTTGGAAAGGTAGAGAAGTTCCTCATTTGGCAATTGAGATTGTAGGTTGAGAAATTTCCCTTATTTTTCTTTTATCAGCTTGCTGGGTTGACTAGTTCTGTCACTAAGTGAATATAGCATATGATCCCTCATCTCCTTTACCTTCACTTTTGGGTTCATCCTGATAGTTTAGGAAACTTATGTTGGAGTCACCCATTGACTCTACTTGATCTTTTGCAAAGAGATCAGTGTCATTTTCTTAGTTCAATTTAGGCTAGAAAGAGAAATTATATTCTATTTCAAGAGATCCAACTGCTGAATTGGTTGGGAGTGCTTCAATGGCATGTTTCCCTTGTGGAGGAGGAAGACGATTTAGTTATCCCTTGATTTCTAGCAGCATTGCCTTGGTATGACTGATTGGGGAATGTCCTTCTTGGCATATCTCTATATGAAGGAGATGAAGATATCCCTTACACCATTTTCTTCTTGAGAGCTAACAACTCATTTACCAGCTTCTGCACCATTATATTAATGGTACCTATAGATGGATATTCAGAAGATGAGGAAGATTTACCTTTGTTATGATCTCTCCTTATCTTTCCTACCAAGATAAGGTCATCTTCCACCTTAGCGGCCAAATCTTGAGCTACATCAAGGTCTATTTGGCCAGTATGTCTCAGTAGAAAACTCACTTCAGGTAGCTGATAGTTGATGAAGAAACATTTGAGATTCTTAGGTGTAGGCTAAGCAATTACAAGAATCTTGTTCTTAAGTTTGACAAACTTGGCTATGAAATCCCTCATTGGTTTATGAGGCTATTTCTTCATTTGTGTGAGTTGAGACAATAAGGCATGTGTATCTTCTATAGGCTTGAATCTGGCTTCAGACATGGCTTTGAGGGTGTTCCTGTCAGTCACAGTCTAGGCCTATAGATGATAGAACTAGTCTGCAGCAGTACCTTGTAAAGTTTCCATGAAAAGCCTAAATACTACATCCTCATACTCCACACCTATTACGCCACAGGTATGCTGAAGGCTACAATATGTTTATCAGGATGAACCTTCCCATCACCATAGAACTTGGGGAAATTTTTCCTTGAACTGTGTGGTAGCTCATGTAGAGGTGGAGTTAAATTGAGTGGGCCAAAAGAGTTACCCCAAGGGCCTTGAACTACCATTATAAGACTATGGAAAGGTTGGATAACAAATCTCAGAGGGGTAAGTATTGACAAAGTTTTATTAATAGCAAAAATGGATGCTTTACCTAGTAATAGAGACTTGAATTTAGTAGGAGGAAAGCTCCTGGTTCATTGGAGGTGAGATGGTGAAGGAAACTGATCAAAATTAATTTGATGTACCAACTCGAATATATGGTCAACAATACCTTTAGCCCTTTGGCTTTGCATTTACCATGTATCTACCAGATTGTAAAACAAAAATGGGAAAGAACTATCCCTACTTTAGCTTAAAGCTTGAGGCTTCAAACTACACATTCTATCCCAGTTGACATGGAGGTGGAGAGAGATGGTAAGGTTATAATGATAATGGGTAAGACATAGAATGGAGTCACCAGAGTCAATAATGGATAAGGGTAGGGACTACTTCAATCTAAAACTTGAGGCTTCAGATTACACGCAAATCCCCAATAGAGTTGCCAAAAATTATTGGCAAATATTTTTTCAATCAACTAATTGATGAGCAAAATAGGTCTCTTTAACCATAGCATAGGTAAATTGGTCATTGATGTGCAAGTTTACTACATCAAAAGGGGATGAATGTCTCCTCTCATCAAGGGAAGGTTCCCTGTAAATATGCCAGAGCTATATACTATATATGTAAGCAGAAATTAACACTTAGGGATAGAATAAACCATCCATCTCTCTTTTTTTAGAGATGATGTTCATAAACCAAAAGAGAAATCCTAATGAAATGATAGAAGACACTCCTCTTCTTTTAGAAGTGTTGTTTAGCAGACAAAAGGAACCTTTCAGGTGGTGACAAGTAATTATAACAGGGCATAGTAACACATCGGGATGAAATGTAGCACAAAGTCTCCACCTCAACTGCCAAAGAGTGAAATACGAAGGACAATGAGGGCACAAAGTCATCCCAAGATCCTTTACACAAGATTAGAAATAAAACACACTAAAGGCAATTATGGGGGCATAAAATCTCTCCACAGTTGGCTTCAGGACACCTTTCTAATTATTTTCACTAATTTTACTTATTGAATTAAATGGACAAAAAATGTATTAAGGAAACAGACATAAGAAAAATTTCCCCAACAACCAAGCTATTCCAACACAAAGTCTAAAAAGTCACTTGTTTTCTTATTCAAATAATGAAATATAATCAACAATCTAAGCTCAAAGTCTTAGTAATGCCTTTCAATTTGGGTAGAGTTTTGTTTCTGATAATTGAGAGAGAGATCCTTTAAAACAATAAGAGAGAGTCCAATATATAGTGCTCCAAGAAAGACTTGAGTGATTTGTTTCACAAGAATGTGTTACAATGCATTCAATGCCTTTAATGTATTTTAAATTCTGTCCATGGGCTATGCTGGAGTCAAGCATCAATTTTAATATGGGCCACCTGATGTGTTTCCTGATGTGTGTGCATCTATTTACTTTACTCGATGCAGAAAAATGGGCCATGCCATTGAATGTTTGCACTCTTTCGATGTCCACTTGGTGGGCTACTTTACCTTCTAGAAACATATCTTATGCATGGATATTTCTGATCTTGATCCATCATTCCCCCTTTCCTTGCTGTATTTCATCCTTATCTATGCGATCTGAGCTCTCGAGCTATCTCTTTAGCTAGTCGCTGAATTTGTTCACAAGATTTGTGCCATATTTGAAAATCAATAGATATTTCATTATCTTAAAATTGACATATACAGGGACGTCAATGGTTCAATCACTTC
>JARHVA010001528.1:192500-457500 GCA_037957365.1 Torreya grandis
CTAGGTCCCATGACCTATTTTAACCTACTTTTTTATAACAACTTCTCTTAACAAATTTTTAATCATAACTCACCCCTTTTCCTATGCAATGGGAGAAATACATTGGCCTAAGGCCCTCAACCAAGCTATGTAGGTAGCACTCAGTCAACATGAAGACTTTTGAGGCTAGCTCAACCATTTAGCTTGATGACTAACTCAACTAGGGATCCAAAATAGGTTTTTTCTTCCTATTTAGGGTTTTTTCCTATGACTAACATCGATTAAAGTTGTGTACATTAATGTTGGAGTCTAACTGATACCAATGCCTTATCAACTTATGTCGATGAACCCCACTGACATTGACACCTGGTTCAGCCCTAAGGCCAAATAACTTATCTCTCAAATTTAAGTTTTTCACTAAAAATTCCACCCAAACCCCTCCTAAATTCTCCTAAACATACCCTCACCCCATTTGCCATCCCTCTACTTTCCCTCTCTCTCCCTAAACCTAACAAATTTACCATAATGACACATTAACTAATTGTAATTAAAATTCAACTCACAGAGGATCTTACCTCATCTATTCATCTCCTCCAACCTAGAATAGCTAGTACTTGTGGTGGTGCACCTTTAAATGGGTCCCCTCCTAGCTCTACCATCTGTACCCACACAAACCCAGAGCTCTTTTTCTCCAATTAAATGTTGTAAATGAGTTTTGGTGGGCTACCAAACCCTTTTTGTCAAGTTTGGTCACCCATCGACATTGATAGTCTTGACCTAAGGCACTGACATCAGCAATATATCCTACTGACATCGACAACATAATTGATGTAAATACCCTTAAATTAGAGTTTTCAACCCCAACCACCACCCTTTAGACTACACCCTTAGTCTGGGGCAACTTGGAGATTATGTATATCTCCCTGACCATAACAACAAACCTTAGAGATCACATATATCTCCCCCACCATGACAACTAACCTTGAATATCAGTTAAATCTCCACCCATGATGAATTTAACCATAGATCATGAATATGCCCTCGACTATTGACCTTTTTGAACCAACCTTGCATTACTTGTCTTGATCATTTATACTACCTTGCTATAGTTGGCTATTATACACACACATGTATATTAGGTGTTTTAGATCATGACCAAGCTAGTCCTGTCACCTACAAACTTTTATGTTTACCAAGAGCACTTCCTACCTTAGATACCTATAACATATGGACCATTAGAGCTACAACTTTGATCATTTTAACCTTATTAGCTATCAATTACAATCTATGATTTGGTTATTTCTATTTGAGTCCTCCTCGCATTTACCTATTATTAATTATGTCAACTATCACTCATAGTAGTATATGCACAAGTAGTGTTGTTACCATGCTCTCACTCAACATCAACCTACCACATTAACTCCTTATCAAACTAGTACTCAATTTTAGATTCTCCTCTGCCACTTTCCATTTTGAGGGGGGATACCTCATCCAATACTTGGAGCATCCAATACTTGGAGCATCCAACTTCTATTTTTATCTTACAACTTTTTAGTATAAATTAGAAGACAAAAAGGGGTAAATATAGACACCAAAATTACATCACACACATGCATAACTCCCTATGTAAAAACCCCCCTTGATCCCCTTTTAATATTTAGCCTTTTTAACCCATGTTTTTACCCCTCACACATTTAATTAATTTAAAATATTTAATTAAGTTAATTAAAAACTACTCATGCCACCTTCCCTAGCCACCTCATCCTAAGACTAATTTTTACCCTTTGAGTCACCTTAAGAATTAGTCCCCTAATCTTAACTACCCATGACTTGTTCTCAGCCTAATCATAAATTCCTAACTAACTATGTCTTTATTAACCTCATATTTCTATCATTTACTAATGGATAGCACACTTGACATGAGAAATAACAAAAAATAGGTTTAAATAGCCCTTTTACCTATTCTCATGCCACTAACATTGATCAACCCATGATCTATGTTGGTGGCATCACTGATGTTAGTTACTTAAGCTATCTTCCAATCTCATATGCATGTCAGCAAAAATTAGAAAAAATCAGTCATTCACATACAGGCTTTAGCATTCAAATTTTTACATCTAGGCTTACCATTACTCTAAATAAATTAGTCCAAATTAGGAATTGATATACTACATAGAGCTTGGATTATTTTAAACCAGTAGCACACACTTATCTTTTTGTTCACCTATTACTTCAACATGACTCATTAGAGCCATCTATTTGGCACTCATTATTCATCTATTTTTACTAGCTATGTATATCTCTATGTTTGGTAATTCCTTTAAATAGTCATTTTATGATTACTTTACATTATATTTTTTTATCTTTTTATGAACGTCCTGAATCTCAATATAGAGGTGTTTTAAAACTCCACCTATTTTTATCTCCTTCAAACATACCAAACTTCTATCTAGACCTACCTGAGTCTTTCACACTCTTTTAAAACTCTTCCCAACCTCATAAACCTAACCAACATCCACCTTTTAGCTTAAAAAAGTCTCTTTCAACCTCCTAAGAACCTACTTCCCCTATTGACATTAATCACATAACTGATGTTGGTCATATATCCTTATCGACATCGGTATCCTAACCAACATTGATGATTGTGTATTTCCACTAACCTCCCTGAGCCTACCCAAACAACCTATAGAAACACAAACAACTCACATTAATTGTACTTTATCTATCTCTATTGTATTGAGACTACAAAAATAGTATGAACATCTCTCTCTTACTCTCTCTTTCATTTTGTTATTCATTACCATTTTATTTCAAAAAGTGGATTGTCATCCCTAAGGAAGTTTTACACTTCTAGGAACAGGCACGTATCTTGGCAATCCACTCATATATCTTCTAATAAATATTTTTGGTGGTAGTGCTTTCTTATTCATAGGTAGTCCTCCCTAGCCAAAGAGGAGTGTTCAACATCATCTGTATATGGTACGCAACCAATCTAAGTTCTCTCTAATCTCTAATCCCTTCTCTTCATCTTTGTTTCTCCTTAAACATCAAATAGATTCAAAATTTAGTGAAACAAGCTTAACACGACAAACTAAATTGATAAAATAAAACTCTACTCAAGACAATGTAGAGGTAAACTAATCAAGGAGTAAAACATTTAACATATTACTTTATGACATATATATCTACCAAATGAAAGACTAAAACTTATAAATACTTAACTTTCGATATGTTTTAATCTCTCCTTTAGACAATGGTGCTTTGTAAGAGGTTTTATGTGGCTTTGTAGTGATTACACTATAAAAATTATCTATAAGATAAAAGACTCCTAATTTTTATCCAAGACTTTTCCACAAGACAAGTTATCTTCCTTCCAAGGCAAAACCCTAAGCAATGACTCCTCAAGTGTATAATTAGTAGAATTACAAGCTGTATAAAATTAGAGAGATTAAAATTTGATAGGTTCAAATAAAAGAGAAAGAATTAGTAAATGATAAAGTTTTTTTTAAATATTATGTATATACACACATAAATACATGTTTGGATGGAAAAATATTTAAACTTGGCATGGAAGATTGAAAATTTACTAGTATGTAGATGAAAGCCCTTAAGGTTTTCTTTCACATACTAGTAAATTTTATTATCTCTGTATCAAAATGTTAATGTTAATGCTATTATCTTTGTATAGAACATATACTTAAACCTCTTAGTTAAAATTTTAACCAATAATCATTTTCAAACAAACACATTATATTATCATTGGCTCAAAATTTTGTGAAGGCCCAAAATAAAATTAATATAAGTCATTAGTATAAAATTAAGATCCATGTTTAAATAAGAGCGTGTCCACAAGACTGAACATTTATTGGTATGTGGATGTAATCCATGAAGTTTTTCATTCACATACAAGTTAATGTTAATTTCTTTCTATCAAAATTAATAATTTCATTAGCATACCAGTAATTGTTGAGTTAGATGTATCAAATACAATCCTTCTATCAAATCATGTTATTATGATTTTAATATGTTGTTTTGATTTCATGTTGTGTTATTCATTCACATTTTCAAAATTACAATTATTATTTCCCATAGTTATTGATGATATGTTTTCCATTATATTATCAATTACTTATATAATTTGTTGATGTGATATTCAATCACATTTTTCATTATGTTGTCTTATTGATATGTTTTTGTGTTATTGATATGTAGTTGTGACATTTTGATGATATATTTTTCATTCTATTGTCAATGTTTCTGATTAGTTTTCCATTCTATTGTTAATTAATATTTTTGTGCATTCTTAGTTTTTACAAAATTTTAATTGCAGTAAAGGGTGAATGTTTGTTGGGTTTCTCAATTCATGAAATTTTTTAAAATATTTTTTTTCTTGACACTTTTTATTTTTTAAAAGAATTACTTTTTTATATTTTGGTTCTTAACATAGTATATGTTTACAAAGTCTGTAATGCTCTAAAAAAATTATTTTTAGAGTTTTTAATGTTTAACTCTTTATTGATTATAATATTTATCTATGTTGTTGATGTTTGTTATGTGTGGGTAATGATGACATATTATAAATTTAAGAGTAGAGAAAAAAATGGGGAACTCAATTTCAGGTGAAATATTTTTAACTCTCATTAAGCTTATGATCCAATTGTAAGCTAAATGGTAGGTAAAAAAATACATTACATAATCAAATTGAATACTTATACTGTCATTACATTTCTTAATATACTTTATTAGATTATATATCAAATTAAATACATTTCATTACATAAGTTAGTGTGTAATATCCAATAATGGAACATGATAATTACATAATATAATTTTCTTGTAACAATACCTATAAAAAATTGGATCTCTTTAAGGTGAAACCAAAATTATAGCATCCAAGATAGAAAACAAGATATATGCCTTTCATTCCCTATATTCATAAAATGTGGAGTTATTTTTGGCCCTTAAAGGGTTATGTCCTAAGTTGGATTTGATGACATGTTAACATAAATAGGAGGGATACCACATAAAAAAATTGGGGATATATTGGTTATCATGTCATTCAAAATGTGATGTTTTTTGAGTAGAGGGTTAAATTCATTATTTAAATGCCTTCTCCTCTCTAATTCTTTTATGGCCTTATCAAATTCCCTCTGAGCATAAATCCAATATGATTTATTGAGATTTTTGGAATATCAATTATAGAGATATACTTACAACCCTACATATTCCCATAATAGTCATATAAAATAGGATGAGTAAATAACGTATTAACAATACGTAATCATAATAGACTTATTTATCTAACTTAGTTTAACAACTAATAGACTAATCTAAATAAACTATGTGATTTGTTTTATATATAAAAACCTCGCTTTTACATAAGAATATTACTATTGTAAATTTATTCTAACATACCCCTCTTGATTTATCATATCTTGGAGAGTACAAGAGAGAGAACTTCTAAATGCCTCAAACTTATCGTGTGAAAGTGACTTCATGAAGACATCTGCACATTGATCTTGAGTGGGGTAATACTATAACTATATATTTTGTTGTTGAAAATGTTTAAATATGAAATGTACTTGAAATTAAATCTGATTATTGTATGCAATTAGAAATGCATCAGATTCATAAATCAATCCTAGCTTGAGAAGACAGATCTTACTTACACTTCTGATTTGGGTATACATTAGATGATTAGGAACATGACCAATATAGGGATCTATTATAACCAATTATGGGGGTCTCTTACCATAATAATAATAATATGGAGGGTTCCAAAGCCTCCAATCAAGAAAAATCATGAAATAACCCTAAGTAAGTCCTATGTTTTCATATTCACTATACTAATAACAAGTAAAGCAAAGAAATCTAATTTAGTACACACCAAAGCTTGTGGCATAAAGTGGGGGTAATAAAAAATAAAATTAAGTATGCATAAAAGAAATATAATAACAGTAAATATGGAATACTAATGCATGGAAGAGAAGTACAAATGCATATCTATCTACTCTTACAAAGGAGGAACAAAGTTAGGAATACTTACCTTTGAAGATCAAACCACCGAGCCTCAATCTCTCCCTTGGCCAAGGTGCTTTACAAGAGGTTATTTTTATATGTAATTATCACAAGGACAAATAAAATCTAGGCTACATAACCTATCAATGCATCTAAAAGAATTCTCCTTAAGACAAGATCTATATCTCAAAATAAAGTATAAAACCTTAAGTATTCTCCTCAAGTAGAATGGTGGGTAAGTAGATACACAATAGCTCTTACTTCTTCTTCTTCTCTTATCTAAATAATGTAAAAATGATATTTTATATATAATAATAATTATCCCTAAGCCATTCCAAAAGTTTTAGCTGATAGGGTCGACCCAGTTGACCTAGTATAGTTATTGAAAAAACTCACTAGGTCATAGGCTAGGTCGGCCAAGACCCTACCTAGACCCTAAATGAGTTTCACTAATAAGAGTACAATGTCAACCCAATCGACCTAGTTATGTAAATTTTCAAAAGGATTTTTAAGTTGGGAAAAGGGGTACAAAAGGAGGTAAAATATTGGAGGAGTCTACAAGAGAGAGTAACAAACATAGGGGAATGATTCTTAGGATACAAGTGTGTAGATAACAAGTAGAAAAAGGGACAATAATCTTGCGAAGTACCAATGGTCTGCCCACCCCTTTCCTAGTGCACCCCTTAAGGCATGCACTCAGAGAGATTGAGACTCGGTGAGTTTCTACAAGATAAATATAATTAGTAATTGATAAAATTTTGAAAATATTATGTGTATACATATGCCCCACTCAAATCTCATCATGTGTCAAGTAATGTAAGACAAGATGGTGATTTGGGAATAAAAAATGTTGATGCTAAGTAAAGTGATGTAAGGATAAAATAAGATAAATGAAAGGACAAAAATTTAAAAAAAAATTACCATTACTTACCTTAGTGTTATAGATAAAGAAGGAGATGAAAAAGATGCGAAGGTGTCCAATGTGAGGAACATTAGGTGAACTTGTAGATATTAAGGCAAAAAAGAGCAAAAAAATCAAAAAATTTGCAATATAGGCATGTAATATTGGAAAATATTCTATAAATCATCATTACAAAAAAATTTATGGTTTGAAAAATGAGTTATTAAAAAACAAAGATATGATTAAAACTAGGAATTTGATGGTAAATATTTGAAAAGTAAATAATTATGAATAGTAACTTTAAATAGGGTGAAAAGAAAGTCATTTGCTATTGTTTGACTATTTTGAGAGAAAAATAGAGATCTAAAAGACCTAACAAAATATGAAAGAATTAATATGTTGAGGAGATGATATCTAAGATGAGAGGGATCCCTAGCAGCCACAATGAGTGTAGCATAGATAGACAACTAAGAATTTCAAATTTGTTTTGAGTAATTATTTGAAATTAAGTATTTTATAGAAATTTGTAAATTAGACAAATTATAGAAACCAAAATTAACCCTATGATGTTTCTAAGAGAAATAGAGGTCAAATGGAGAAATGGTTTTAAATTAATTAGAGTAATAAATGTTGAAGGTATTTTTTACAAGTCGGTCAAAGAGTCAACAGTTTGAATGAACTAGGTCAACCCGATTGACCTAGTAGGTTAAAAATCAGGTTTCAACATGGTTGACTTAGTAGGTATGAGTTGAATTATTTTTTTGGAGTAGAGGGACAAATTAGTACCCTATTGCTAATTTAGTGAGTTAATTCAAAGTGTCAACTTCATACTAAGGGGGGGAAATGAAAGGGTCAACATAGTTTGTTGAGTCCAAACGGCTAACCTAATACTATTAGGTCAACTTTTTATGTTACTAAGTGGCCAATATAGTACTAAAATATAGAAAATTAGCTGATATAGTATTATTAAGTCCCAAGTTTCCTAACTGATTACTAAGATGACCAATTAAGCTATATAAATAGGTGAAATTGGTCAAAAATGAGTACATTAAGGCAAGAATTGATGATTTTTGTCCAAAAAATTTAAAAAAATGTATTTGATTATAAGTGACATGGAGGTCCAATACATCTTTTATTGTTTGATGGTTACAGGGGCACCAAAGGTTTTGGTGATTAGTGGATACATCATAGCTACCAAATCTATTGGACTATCTGATAGAGGTGGACCAAGATAGATTAATGCATTAGGCTTAGGAGGCATCATGAAAATGCAACAAGTTTTAATGAGTTTTGATTTAGTGGTCTTGTTCTTAGGATCCTAGGAATGCTTAACCAATACCTTTAGGTAGGTGATGGATGGGTATACCATATAATTTTCTATCACATTAGAGGATATCCATGATTTACTTAAACTTCTTATAAGGGATATCAATAATCATGGGGATACTAGATGGTTAGGAAGAGAGGTGAGCATTAGCATAATGGGTGAATTACTTGGATAGGATTTACCTAAGATTGAGGGTGAGTCTATTTGATGTCTATATTTCCCAAATTCTAGATATTCAAAAAGTTGTGATGGGGCAGCATGAGTGTTGTGTCACAAGTCAGATGGCATGGTACTACTATATATGATAGCCTTATATTAGTTGATATTAGAGCATGGGGTGGTATATGACCTAGGTTATATCATCTAGGTTTAGATCATATATAATATGTATGGGATGTTGTCTAGAGGGAAGAATACCATGGGTCTAGTGGTATTGATAAGTGCCTTGATATATGAGAGGTTTTTTATGTACCAACCAATTGGGTTACCCCATGTGGTTGATGATTAGTTACCTCATGTACTAATATGAAGATAGGATTAGGTGGTGTGGTCGTGCCATCACTACAAAAAGTCACATGAGTATAGATTATATAAAGCCATATTCACACATTATGATAGTTTGGTCAAGATGGGTGATAGTGGAACTAAAATTAGCACAATCATAGATCATGAGCCACTACACTTGGTGGGTAAAGCAACATTTAATGGAATGATTGCTAATAAAATTTAGACTCCCTTACATGATGACTCCTATAGTTGTACCCATAATTTGATCTTGGCATGTGAGAGAGTCTAGGGGGAGATGAGGAGGAGGAGCACCAATCGTGAAACTGGAGATCATATTGTGATGTGAGAGACCATGGATAGGTTAAACATGATGGCTAATAGCTAGAGAGGGCATGGATGTGGATGTAGGAGTGTTATAAGTACCACATCTAGCACCATATTAAGAGAAACTAAGACCACCTTAGTCACATAACCAATGGAGATTCTAGTAGTGAGAGAGAGCATAGAGAGTGGTTATCTAGGATGACCTATCAATTAGCCCAGGGTAGAGCTAGTCTATAGAGGCACCACTTAGGTAAGGATTAATATGTGCATGGGTGGTGACCCTATGGTTTACTTTGATTTGAAGGAATCCCATGGATGAGGTAATCTTGAGATGAGTCGATAAAGATACTATGCTCGATAAAAGAGAAGATGGGGAGATAGTGATAGGTGATATTAGGATAGGTAATGAATGGTTAAAATTTTCCTAAGTTTCAAAAAAATAATACTATTTATATAGATAGATTAATAGATAGTAGGTGTATATATTTTGAATATATCTACGATTTAACATCTATCTAGTTTGAATTTTAAAAATCTTGTGGATGAGGAGGAGACAAGGTGGGGATCCTTGGTGAGGGGAACATTACATGGTATTCTAGATGGGTCACTAACACAATATGACCCTACCACATTAAATGATCCCATGGTACCATCTATTCTAGCTTAGGCAAGCTAATTTAGACTAGGAGAGGCCACAAGGTAATTACAATCATTTAGAGATGAGATACAACCATTGATAGGGGTGGGAGAGGCATAGGCATGGTAGGCCTTGGATCAAGGGAGAGCCATGCAATTAGCTACCACTATTCAGCTAGGATAGGTACAGGCCTAGGTGGCCAACCTACATGGACATTTAATAGGCTTGAGATCTTGGACATCTTCTATAAAATATACTATTCATAGGGGACTACTTGAGACATCTATGGGCAGTGTGGCTAGGCCATGAGATAGATAGGATGTATCCTAGCCTTAGAGTTGGAGTGATGTATTTTTACTTTTTATCTAAAACACATGAAATGTATACATATATCTTATGTTGATAATTGGATATTGATCTTATGTGTTTGTATTATGGTTTTGGTCGTGGATGTATGGATATATTTCTTTCTAGCACATGTATTTTTATTTTGTTGTATATGTTATAGGAAATATATGTGTTGTGCTCTATTTTCTAGCATTATGTAGGACACATGCATGGTTAAAAAGAAATGGGTGAAAGGACTTTGGAAAAGTATAATCAATAAAAAACAAATGCACTACACATTATTTCATGTTGGGAAATGTGTGATAGTAAAATATGACTAAGTATAATAAACCAAAAAATGGAAATAAAAGGGGCAAAAAATGTTTTTAAACCATAAAAAGATTTGGCACCAAATTAAAATAAGTAAAATCAAACTAAATCTCATTGGTAAGTATGAAAATTATGTAATAAAGTGGAAAGCACGTGAAAGACAAAATGGTATAAAAAAAAATCAATTAAGTTAATCAGACATACTAAATCATGTTGGGCAGTATAAAAGAGAAATAAATTTGGCAAAATGGTCTTAAATTAATCACACTAATTCATGTTGGAAAGTATGAAAAAATCAAGAAAAATGGTTGAATTCTTACATATAATCAAAAAATAAGAAGATAAAAGTGAAATATTAGTCAATTAAGAATAAAACATAATAAATCAAGATGGGAAACATGTTAATGATGTGTAACTCATAATCAATCACATCTGACCTCATATTTGACACATGTAATTTTATTTGTGACTTAGATTATTAGAAATTTTTTTGAGGAAGGCTAGGTCCTATCCATGGTCTTACACTGCAACTCAAAAATGGAATACCAATGAGGTGGAATGAATGTGAAAATATGGTAAAAATGGGATGTTTAGAATGATAATTTGAAATTTTGGTAATTAATTAGGAAGGCCAAGTCCTATCCATGGTCTTATAATGCAACTCACAAATGGAATCCCTAGGGGAGTGATCAGTAAACAAAATAATATTTCTCAAGGGGAAATATTATTATTTTAGGGAGTGAAAAAGGTAATGTAAAAATAATAACATAATCATATTATGAGAATAAATTAGGAGACATGAGGCACACGAAGGACATGAGAAGACACTAAGTGAAAAGTGACTATAAATATATAGAGGATGCCTATTTTTTACAGACACAAAGCTATGTAGGAAAATAAGTGTGCTACTAAGATCAACTCATGTTGGAGATTTTATAAAAGAAAATTAAAATGGACCTACCTTCCTACAATGTGTTCCCCATTCCTCATGACCCCTTATATATCCTTCAGTCTACTATGAATATTAGGTACTTTCATGATAAAGTAGGTAGCACTAAAATATTTTTTTATTCTCCTTTTCTAATCTACTAGTCTACCACACCCCAATGGACCTCAGATCTATCATGAGGCTAACTGTGGAATTTGATATTTGATTAAAAAAAGGATATGTGCTTAAAATCACATTTTTTAGTTTGATTTTGACTTTCAATAGTTTTGAATGTTACCTTTTAGATCATTACCTTTTTATAAATAATTTGGTTTTTAAATATTTTATGGATTTTATGATTCCTCCTCCATATGGACTTGGAATGACCAATCATGAGAGATAGAGTGATACACACAAATGAGTTCTAGGCTTTGGCTAAAAGAAGCTAAGTAACCAAAGATAAGACTGACTAGAACACTTAAGCTTAACTATGAACCAACATGTTATCTCAAGTCTCAAACATGTTTATGCTTAGTTTGTAAAAGGAAATAAATGGGAATAAGTAGAGATCCAAAGTGGACCAGTAAAGGGATATTTTAATCAAAGGAATTGTTTGCTAACTGATCACAAGGTAAATAAAGAATGACTAAAGGGATCAAGGTTTGTATAACCAAGTCATAATAATAATCATCCATGTTTATAAAGATAGAATAGAAAACAATCCTAAAAAATTAAGAGGGGGTCATAATAAAATGAACTCGAGAAGAAAAAGAATGCAATGATGAAAAATAAATCCATAAGGGAACATAATGACATCATAATCAATATAAAGTGCAAAACTAAAATTACCATGTAAGATAGATAATAATTTAACAAAGTGTCAAATGATATAAAAATAGATAAAGATAAAGTTGGATCATGCATCCAATCCAAATGAAAATGTAAGAACACCATGCATTTATTCATAAGTACTGATATATTTTTCCACACACATTATCCATAACATTTGATAAGTCTCTATGAAGTTGAATGTGAACTATAGATAATGTCTCATTGATCTTTAGTGAAAGCTGAGAAAATACTTCATGTCAAATATCCTCAAAAAAAAAGGTAGGACTGATTGAAGGATCATGTTGATGAGGGATATCATGTAGGGGATACTCCAGAGAATGCATGGGAGTTGTTACTATGAGAGATGAAGGTGTCATCGATGTGGAAGGTGCCATGCATGAAGGACTCATGTATGGATAAGGATCCACATGTGCGGTAAGGTCCATGGGTGGAGGAATAACAGGTGAAGAAGGGACCATAGGAGGAGATGGAGCCATAGGAGGTGGAACCATGGGGGAAGAAGGGGGATCCTTCTTGCAAGAATGATTTATGAGAGGAATGGTCGAAGGTGTAGGAATGGTTAGGAGATAATCCTTGAGATGTTGTTGAAGGATATGTCAATTATTAGTGTGATATGTGACACATTGGTATCATAGATAATATACCTCTTTATACTTAGGAATATACTCAAGTAATACCTTCAAGGGAGGTATAGCCTTATTTGAGGGATGAGGAGTGATGGGATGCAAAGTGTCAAAATATTATTTTAGCTTGAGATAATGCATAGATGAATATTTATTTATGTTATGAAAGAAATAAATATTCTTATGAGTAGTCTTGGTAGGTTTACTCACAAGAGGACGTAAAATAGAAGATGAAGGAGCTTTGTATAGGGAATAATCTCTAGTCTAATGACTAGGAACTTTATGAATGTCACAATAAGGTTGATCAACCCATTTGGTGGGTGAAGGAGCTAGCTACAATAAAGGGAGAAAATCATCACCAAGAGAAAATGGATTTAGTGGAGAGAGTGGACAAGGTTTGACTAAGGATCAATAGGATTGGACATAGGAAGAGACTTAGCTATAGTAGAATTAAGAATGGGATCCAAACTAGGCTCTATTGAGGGAGGGGCAGGGTCTATAGAAGGCTAAAGGATAATCACACACATCTCAAGGATAAGTAGGCTATAGGGGTCATGGTATCTATAAGAGTGATAGGGACTAGTCATAACATGATCTATAAGCATACACATATGAGGTTATTTATAAATTGGAGGTGTGTGCACCATATTTAACCTATGATAAAGAGGGAAAATACTAAAATTAGGAATGATATAAGATAGAACACAGTAAGATATAATAAAAGAATAAAGTAAAGAGGAATGATAAAAAAAATCTTAGCATCTCTGGCCTAAACTAGACATCCTAATAAAATATCATCAAAGGTACAACCATCATCATAATCAGGTGTATGAATATCAATATCACAAGAAGGGATGACCTTATCATCTGACATTGTGTGATGACTGGAATGTCAAGTATTAATTAAGATAATGGGGATGTCATCACCAGGTGGTTGATGAGAATGAGGTTTTAGAGAAGAGAGAATATAAGAGATGAGATGAAGTGAGATATCATAAGTTTTAATCTTGAGATTGATCTCATCAGGCTCATGATCATCAAAATCTAGGAGGTTAGGGGGAATATTCCCAATGAGTTTAGGATGACCATTTTAACCTCAGGTGTAATTGATAGGAAGGTTAAATAATTGAGATTCATGAAATGGAATACTTGGCAAGGGTTTAAGGATAGGAATCTTGAATACACCTGATCTTAGAATTGCTCAAAATTCCAAGGGTTTGTGTTACCATAAATCCTATAGATGGTTCCATTGTGAGGAAAATTGACACATTGGTAATTAAAATAAACAATTTTCCTCATGTGATGAGTCCATAGCCTATCAATAAAAATATTGTAAGATATAGAAAAGTTTAATATCATCACCTTTATATGAACAATGATATGTAGGATGATAATGGGGAGCCACAAATAACCTAAAGGAGGCATTTGTCTTAGGTCATAGCCTTGACATGTGTTGCATGTGGATTTAAGATTAATTTTACAATATATAAAGGTTTTGATAAAATAAAGAGAGGAAACACAAGTTTTATAACCCTCATTAATCAAGGCATGCATGACTTAGATATCACTGATTTAGATGATAATAAATAGAGGATCATCTGAATGAATTAGAATCTCATTGGGGATCATGGAAGCAATGGTGAATTTGAGGGAAAGAGAAGTATCCATTGTTTTATCAACATGAATGGACATCTCTTTACATTGTTGTAATATGTTATCTTCTGATTTGGATAAGGTTGTTTTTCATCCTATTAGGGTAGGGTGAGAAATGTTAATTTTAAACAAAAGTTGCACAAGATGATTATGATGACCCAGATAGGTCTACATAATTTCAATAAATGGGATTTAAGATGGGATATTAGTGAGTTCCATGATAGTATCCCACTCAACATAACCCATAAGAAGATTGTTGGAAAGAGGTGCAGCATGTTGAAGGAGGTACTTAGAAGGAGGTTTTGAAGTACATGTAAAGTTATGTTGAGAAGAGGTAGAAGCTATAATTAGAGAATAAGTTTATAGATTATGTTGAGAATATAGATCAATTGATGCAGGTGTGGTTTGAGAAGGATTAGAAGTGTTGATAGAATTTTGAGTATCATTGGTGTTAAGTAAATAATATGGAGGGATGGTATAAATAGTGTGAGAAGTGTTAACCAAGGGAGGTAATGTAATTTGTTCATCAAAATTTATAAGGTCTTCTTACCCAAAATCGGTTAAGTGAGTTGGAGAATAATCTTGGATAACATGAAATGTGTGAGATAATGGACAAGTGTAGATGGGTTGAGGATCAATGAAAGTAACCAGCCTTCACATATTAGTCATATTAACCATAATCTCTTTAGGATTTGTCTCAATAACACTATCACCATTATTTGTAGAAGGGGTAGGTTTATCTTGGGTATCTTGTTGATTTGGAAGAGGATATTTATAGATGTCTTAATGAGCATTAATTTGGTTCAAATCTTGAAATTTAGTTTTTATTTCATGGGATTTTAAATCAATGTTCTAGGCTTGTTGGAATTTATGAATGATATAATCATTTTCAAAATTAGGACAAAGAAGTAAATCCATATCCAAATTATGAAGATGTCGATGGGTCTCATGAGAATGAACCCAACTAGTACCAAGATTTTATGAGATGGGTGGGATCAAGTTCTTGTGTTAGATGCCTTGGTAGATGTTTTATTAATTTTACTAAGGATAAATGTTTATGAACATTGATCTTATTGGTTGAAGATAAATGAGGATTAGTGATGTGGTTGGGAGGGGAAGCTTATTCTCATTTGGTTGGGAACAATAGCTTGAATAGTGTGAATGGTATCATAAGAGTCCAGGATACCATCATTAGTATCATTATGAATCTTATTCTTGAGTAACATGTAAGCACCCACAGAAGGTTGGGATAGATATAATTAATTCATAATGAAATCTTGATGCTTTTCTTGGTAAATGGCATCTTTCAAAGTACGTAGAGAGAGAGTTTGGACCTGATATTGTAACTTGGGAAAAAGAGCATTAGTAAAGAGATGAAAGAGTTTATCATCAACCATACTATGTTCACATTTTTTGGACAATGTCTTCCATCATTTAATGAAATCTTGGGTAGTTTCAGTCTCAAGTTTATTACAATGTATAAAATGGGCCAAGGTATTCTCAAAGAGATCACTAGTTTGGAACTCTTGGACTAGAAAATTAACTAAATCTTCTAAACTAGTAATAGAATGAGATTTAAGCTAGTTGTACCAATCTAAAGCATCACCCATGAGATTTTTTGTGAAGATTTTGGTAGTGGCAAGGGTATTTAATTTGATCTAGTCTTTATATAGATTTTCAAATGATTTTAAATGAAGATTAAGATCGGTTGACCCATTGTAAGAAATGGTAGGGGTGATACCTCCTATATTTATATTAACAATTTGAGATGTATGAGGCTCATTTTGAAGATACTTGATTGTCTTATTAATAAGAGGAGGTTCATAGATAAGATTACCATGGGAATCCCAAAGAGGAGATGGGGGAATATTTTTATTATGTGTTCCCCATGGCATCTATTAAGGGTGGGTTTGAAGATGGATAAGATGATTTTGCATTTGCATCATTTGATTTCCATTATTATCTTGAAAAGCATTAATTTTATTAAGAGTTTGTAATAGGAGTTGATGGGTTTGAGTTGTATTCTTAGCATTGTTTGAAGAATTAGAATTTGTAGTAATGGCTTGGATACCATTGTGGGTGTTATTAGGAGATTGAGAAGACTTTTTAGTAAGTGAGGCATTAGTGGCATAATTTTCTTATGTGGAAAAAGATGGAATAGTAAAGAGATGCAAAGAAGCAACACTAGAGGAATGAATACCATGGGTATTAAATGATGCACTAGTGGAAGAATTAAGAAGAGTGGGACTTCAAAGAGGCCCACTAGATGTATAACCCACCATGTTAGTAGTTAAACTAAGCATGGAGGTAGAGTAAATAAAATAAGAAGAAGCCATGGTATGAGAAGGAGTAAAAATAGAGGGAAAAGGCTGAGAAGCAAAGAAGATAATATCCCCAAATCCATGTGAGAATGTTCGAGAAGTTGAATGAGGTTATTTAATTTGACCACTTATCATGAGATGGTAAATAGTAGAAGGATCCTTTCCTTGATGTTGAGGAAAATCAAAGATGAAAAAGAGTATTTTTGGTGTATACTCTAATTCAGGTTGATCTTGAAATGAGAAAAGAGGATTGTGAAGAAAATAGGAATGAGGAGGGGTCCCTTAGTTTGTAGTGCAAGTGTTTATATGAACATTACTTTCATCTAGGATGGGAGCCACAAGTTTTTTATGAGAGAACCTATTAGGATTGATAGACTCATCATATCCATTAATTAAACTTAGTTTTGTCTTCAAATGTGAATTTCATGATGAAGGAGAGGTATAAATGAATACTGGGTCAACTAGGTCAAATCGTACTATAGGTAAGGGAAAGGATAATCTGTAAGAGACTATGTCAAAAAAAATGATAGTGTATTGAAAATAGGGAAAAAAATTTAGTGTATTTTGAAAGAAAGAAATAATAGGAAACACACAATCAATTAGGTCAATAAGAATGATCCAATTGAGGCACATAACAAATAACATTGCATCAACCCTAGCCAATGCAAGTTTTTACAATACAACATATAATGAGGAATGAAAAAGCAATCAAATGAAAAGTAAATGCTAACTAAGTGGACATCTTGAATGTTGTTAGATTATTTTAAAGTGTTAATTTTAATTGTGATAGGGAAGTTGGCTAAAATTAGGGAACTATAAAGTAATCTATGGATGGTTTCAAGACATTTGGGTTAAATGGTATCTATGTTTTAGATTAAGGTAAAAACAGGTTTTGAAGGGGCCCCGAAACCCTATACATTAGAAGAGAGATAAACCTTAAGCACAACCAGGCTACAAAATAGCCTGGAACTGGCAAAAGCAAGACTAGATTAACCAAGAATCTAAAAACAACAGTCAAGAGCTGGACAAACTATTAATATTTTTTTTACAAGACCGAAGTTTCATATCTAGAGGGGGGACCAAAGGCTTAGACTTCTTCCTCTTAACTTTTGTCCAACCATCCTCTACCTTAGTTGCCTCAGCAACCTAGTCCTCAGAAGGCCATGATCCATGAAGTCCAGGGGGCATCGATGCCTCAATAAAATCCTTTCAAGAACCAGCCAACTTTTGGCTCCTAGGAGAATCCTTCAAAATAGGTGGAGGGACCACCACCTCCTCAGTAATCGGTTCAAGGAGATCACATAATCCAATCTCCATAGTACCTTCAATAGGATCTGTCTCCAGCAGAGTCTCTCGATCCATCGATTCAGAATGGATACTCTTTTCATTCTCATTCTCTGAATCAGTCAAATCTTCCTCGGGTTATTTAGCAAAATAATGTTCATGATCAGCTTCAGGCCACCAAGAAGGTGATCTTCTAGATTTGGATTTCCCTGCAGTACACCGGGCTGCAATGTGCCCCGTCAAGTGACATTTTCTGCATCGAAAAGGTAAACCTTCAAAATATAACATTTGCATCCAAGAACCCCTAGGGAGTCCAAACAAATTGCCTCAGGAAGGCCCTTAGAAACATCCACCTCAACCATTAGGTGTGCACAGGTCGAATGGTAAAACTTCTTAGTTTATTCATCCTCAAATAAAAACTCCCATATAGCATTTTTGATGGTTTTAAACACCGTTTCATGCCATAGATTTATTGGTAAATTAGGGAGCCGAACCCAGATAGGGATCTTGTTGAAGGTTTCCGTGAGAGGATTGAAATCCATATGCCACTGTTTGGCCATAAGAGGGTATTTACCCTGCCATAAAAAATTACTGTTGGATAAAATAGTCCTCCTGTCCTTAGAGTTTTAGAATAAAGCTAAAAAAAAACCTTTAACACATGGGTATATTTCAACATTTCCACCAAATCAGTGGCAGCCAGGTATTGGAAACCCAGCCATGTAGATCTACAAGAGAGGGCCAGTAGCCACGAAATCAAAAAATAGCCCCATACTCTAAAAAATATTCTACCTAATTAAAGATTGCTTCAACTGTATCAGGATCTAGATTTACCCTAACAGGATTTAAAGCACTTACTGGTGAAATGCATGACCTCCCAGCAGAAGCTTGATGTTTTATGTCATGTATTTTAGCTTCAAAAGTAGCCACATCCACATAAGTTCTTCCCTTTGAACCAAGGATAGAACCAATAACAGGGGATCCTTTTGTTATATTCGTAACTGGAAAAGAACCCCCTTTTGCAGAAGAATGGGCAATCAGGATCCTTTCCCCATTCACAGGTGGAGTCCCTTTCATAGCATAAGCCATAGCCACACTAGCCGCCGGATCAACAGCTACCTGGTTCAGGATTTGGGTTCGCGCTCGTGCACGCGCAAGCTCGGCATTCAAATTCTCCATCGTGTATTTAACTTTGATTTCTATGTTGGAAATGGTACTAGCTTGACATTTGGGCCTACCCCCTCACTTGACAATCATGCAGTGATAATGGTGTTAGGTGATTTGATAATATATATAATTAACCATGTGTTTATACTTGGCCAAAAAACCAAGTCGGCTTCCCCCTTTATGATGAAATCCTAGTAGGTAGGCCTTAGGTAGACAAATGTTTAAATGCATGTTGAAATTATGTGATTTGGTATTATGTGAAATAAATATAAAAATAGTGAAACTAAATGGTATATTGAAAAACCATCTAATTAGACTATGTGATCTCTTCTAAGCATGCAAAAAACTGAAAGTAAAAGTGTGAAGTAATTACTAGCATATAGTTATCAATTCCCAAAATTGAAACATAATATAGAGTTAATTCAGATGACATCATATGCAAATAGTACATAATAGAATCAACAATGTTACTACTATACTACAAAAGCTAGAGTTTTCAAGAACTAAGTTGACTAGATCAACCTAGTATTTCAAATAGAAGATAGAATACAAAACTATATCTATTGGGTTAACCTAGTTTATTGTATGATGGTAATTTTAAAGATAACAAACATTGCAAAATAGAACTATAAGGAAGAAATAAAATGAAACAAAGAGAGAGAGAGAGGAATATTGGTGGTTTGAAAGATGCTAAGGACTATGGTATTCTTTTTTAAGTTTCTTGAAGGTTACTTGTAAATTCTTCCAAATGTGTCAACTGGGTTGACCTAGTTCTATAATTCCCTATTTACTGAAACCTGTCAAGATAACTATATCAGCCTAGTCGACCTAGTATGTTATCTAAAAGTTGTCTCGAATACTAAGTCAACCTTTTTGACCTACTTTGTTTTTTTGGAGATGAATGAGACAACTATATCGACCTATTTGATGCAATAACCTAAATCTAATGAAGACCTACACAAAAAGAACAAAGTCATTTCGATATGATTGTATGTTAAACCTGCACACAAAAATTAAGAACTATAATAGCCTTATCAACCTAATATCACAAATATAGAAAAATAATAAATAAAATGATAGAAATGAAAATTGTGAAAGAAAATTTGCAAGGTTTAGATTTACATCAGGTTCACCAGAATATATGCAATAAAAAATGCATCAAATCCACAAATAAATCTTAGCTTGGAGAAGATAAATCCTACTTACACTTCCAATTGGGGATACATTAGATAATCAAAATCATGACTAATATGGGCATTAGATAGACCTAATTAGGGAATATCTTACCATAATACTATACTAGGGAGGGTTTCAAAGCCTCAAGTCAAGAAAAATCATGCAATAACCCTAACTAAGTCATATGTTTTCATATTCACTATACTAATAACAAGTAAATCAAGAAAATCTAATATAGTGCTCACCAAATCTTATGGAAAAAAGTGGAAGTAATAAACAATAAAGGTAAACATTTATAGAAGACATAACTTACATCAATGTATATGGAATCCTAATGCATGGAAGTGATGTGTGTGTGTGTGTGTGTGTGTGTGTGTGTGTGTGTGTGTGTGTGTGTGTGTGTACTCTTACAAAGGAGGAATAAAGTTAGGAATTCTTACCTTTGAAGATGAACCCTTCGAGCCTCAATAGGGATTAGGGTTGAATCTTCCTATATATACAAGGTTATTTCTCCATTATTTGTAGAAGATAAGAAGTAAGAGTTATTGTGCATATGCTTATCCACCATTCGACTTGAGGAGCATGAAACCTTAAGCTTACAACTCAAGTCGAATGGTGGATAAGCATATGCACAATAGCTCTTACTTCTTATCTTCTATAAATAATGGAGAAATAACCTTTTATATATAGGAAGATTCAACCCTAAGCCCTTCCAAGAGTTTTAGTTGATAGGGTCACCCCAATTGATCTAGTATCATTATTGATAAAAACTCAATAGGTCATGGGCTGACCTAGACCCTAAATGAGTTTCACCAATAAGAGTACAAGGTTGACCCAATTGACCTAGTCATGTAAACTATCAAAAGGGGTTTTAGGCTAGGAAAAATAGTACAAAAGGTGGAGGAGAGTACAAGCTAGAATAAAAAACTTAGGGGAATGGTTTTCAAGAGACTAGTGTGTAGATAACAAATGGAAAAATGGACAACAGTCTTACAAAACACCAATGGTCTACTCACCCCTTTCCCGATGCACCCCTTAAGGCATCAAATCAGAGAGATTGAGACTTGATGGGTTTATACAAGATAAAGAGCATCCATAATTGATAAAAGTTTGAAAATATTATGTGTATACACTTAGTGTGTTCATGAAAAACTAGATTAAAAACAAGTTTAGTAACACCTTGATTATCAATGTTTAGAATTGTTGGTTGAGTTTGTGGAACTCCCAATCCTACTAGTATGCAACACGGCCATATTGCCTCATAGACAGTTCCTCTTGTAGTGAAATATTCTACCTCATTAGAATAATTAGAAACAAATTTATTACTTATTGCTCCCCCATGAGATTAGACTAGATCTCAAAAAGAATACAAACCCAAAAGTGGATTTTTTGTCATCAATTGAACCTGTATGATTTGAATCTATGTATCCTATCAATAAGAAATTGTCATTATTATTTTATGATAGGACATAATCCATTATTACTTGAATATATTTTATTACCTTCTTAACTAATTTCAAGTGGATTATCTTTGTCTCATGCATGATTTGAGAAAGATAGTTCATATCTAGAATATTATGGAATAATAAAATTATATTTATTGTGATCGATCAAAATAAATTTACAAATATGTATTTATACACCAACTTAAGCTCTTAATAGTTCCTATAAAATAAGAATGATAAAACCAAGGTAAACAATAAAAAATACCAAATATAAATTGAGAGTTACAATTACTAACTTTAAAAGATTTCAAAGATTTACTCACCTAAATAAGCTAACAACTAACTACGATAAATAATTGTATTACAATAAACTATGAGTAATTTAATATTCCTCATGTATTTAATAATGGTGAATTGATCACCCTAACATTCCTCCCCTTAATTTAGCATGATCTCAAGTGAACAAGAGAGAAATCCTCTAAATGCCTTAAATTTTTCATGTGCAAGTACTTTGGTAAAAATATCAGCACATTATTGATCTGTCAGGCAATATTGGAGTTGAATGTTGTTGTTCTGAACATGTTCATGGATGAAATAAACTTACACATTATGTGTTTATTGCATTCATGAAATACTAGATTGTGAACAAGCTTCACTACTCCATTATATACATGAAGAATTGTTGGTTGATCTTGTAGTAATACAAATCCTTCAAGTATACATCTGAGCCAAATCACTTCATAAACAATTCCTCCTATAGCACAATATTTTGATTCTATGCAGGACCTTGAAACATAATTTTGATTCTTATTCCCCCATGATATCAGTCTAAATCCCAAAAAGAATATAAATCTTGAAGTGGATTTCCTATCATCAATATTCCCTACATGATCTAAGTTTGAGTATCCTGTCAAGAAAAAGTTTATCATTATTCTTGTATTCTAGGCCAAAATCCATAGTTCCTTTGATTTACCTCCATACTCAATTTTATAATTTATAGTGATTGATATTAGGCTCTTGTATGAATCTTGAGAGATAACTGAGAGCATAGCTGATGTTTGGCCTAGTGTAGGTCAGGTAAATGAGACTCCACATCAACTACTAATTTGGAGTTGCATTTACATATGGTGATGGATCTACTTGAGACAACTAAAGATTTGTCTCCATAGGTGTGGCAAGTGGTTTTCTATCCAATATTTGAAATTTATCAAGCATTGTCTAGTCTTATTTGAGACAAGATACAAAAATGTGATTTTCTCTCTGCCAAACTTCTAAACCAAGATAATAATGTAGAAGCCCAATATCTATCATGTCAAATGATTGATTTATATATTTATTTGTTGATTCAATCATCTTCACTGAAATACTAGTGATGATTAGATCATAGACATATAAAACTAGAATCACTATCTCCCCCTTACTGTTTAAGAAAGAGATTTGGATCATATGGACTCCTTTCAAATCCATGTTTCAAGAGATGCTCATCAATCTTGATATACCATGCCCTGGGAGCCTATTTAAGACCATACAGTGATTTAACAAGTCTAAAAACTTTATCTTATTTTATAGATTTGATAAAACCTTCTAGTTGAGTCATGTAGACTTCTTCCCATAAGAATTCATTAAGGAAGGTACTTTTCACATCTATTTGATGGAATTTCTATCCAAACTGTGCAATTAGAGTAAAAATCATTCTGATTGTTTTGATATTTTTGTGGGATATAATGTCTCCTAATAGTCAATGCCTTCTTTCTGAGCATACCGCTTCACAACCAGTCTTGCCTTATGCTTGTCGAGACTACCATTTTCTTTGTACTTCATCTTGAAGATCCATTTGCATCCAATTGGTTTCTTCCTTGGTGTAAGATCTATAAGCTGCCATGTTTTATTTTTCATTGATGAATTATATTCTACATCCATGACATCTTTCCAAGGTTTCAATTGTAGGGCTTATTGAATTGTAGAGGGCTTGATAGATTTAACAACTATACTTATTAAGGCCAAATTAACCTCACCATGAATCATACTATGAGTCCTAGGTCCAATGGTAGATGTGTTTGGAACACCATCTAATTTTTAATATCTTAGAGTATTTGTATACCATTTGAGCATACGTTGATTAGTTCTTATGGGTGGTGAAGTTGCACCATTATTGACATCATCATTACTATATTCATCTAGGAGATCAACATCTTCTATATTTTCTATGGGACTAATTTTTTTATTAGGTGCATTGTATAAGGAACTTCTACTTCTTATTTTCAAAGAATTCAACATCCTTATTGGTGTAGATTTGTCTACTTTTTGGATCCATGAGTCTATAGGCAAGTGTTTCTTCATTATACCCTAAGAACACATATTTTTTGGCTTTTATATCAAGCTTAGTTTATTCCAATTTGGGAATGTGCATACTTTTTTGACATCCAAAAACTTGAATATGTGTAATAGATGGTTTTTTTCCTGACCAAGCTTCATGTGGAGTTAATCTAACAAGAGATATAGTGGGTACTTTATTGAGTATATATACAGTAGTCTTGGTAACTTCTATCCAAAATACCTTTATCAAGCCTAAGTCATGTATCATACATTGTACCATTAATACAATATTATGATTCCTCCCATCAATAACTATATGTTATTATGTTGTATGTGGAGATGCCATTTGATGATGAATACCATTTACTTTCAAAAAATGTTTAAACTCATTACTGGTGAATTCCCCCTATGATCTATGTAGAGGGTCCTGATATGTTGACCATATTCATTTTAAATAGTCACATTGAATTTCTTGAAAGTTTCAAAGGATTGATCATTTCTTTTCAAATAGTAGATCCACATTTTTTTGGACAATCATCAAAAAAGAGCATAAAGTACTTAAATCTAGCATGGATAGGTGTCATTGTTTTGCATAAATCTATGTGAACCAGATCAAGTTTACCATTGGATCTATAAGTATTTTTCTAAAATAGAACTCGATGTTGTTTTATTGCTAAGAAATCATGACATTTTTAATACCCTTTTTAAGAAGTGGTAAACCTCTTACCATGTTTTTATAGTGGAGTGTGTTGAGATATTAGAAACTGATGTGGCCAAATATCCTATGCCATAGTTTTGTCGAGTCTATGTCTTTTGCTATTAGTGCTCTATTATTTTTCTAAATGAAATAAATCTAAAACATATAGTTCACATTGGATGCTCATGCAACAATTTTGGAGTTTATATATTTATCTCTAATCAAACAAAATTTTGATCCACCTTTACATTCAAAGTCAATCTTTAAAATGTGATCTAAGAGTTGACTTATTGATAACAAGTTTTTGGTTAATCTAGGTACATAGAGAACATCTATGATTTTACATGTTTGCATGCCTAGTGGTAAGGCAATGTTACCAATTCCTTGCACATTGTATGAGGTATTATCACCTAAAGAAACATGATTTTTAATGGGTGTGCCCTTCAAAGTGAAAAATAATCTTTCTACCTATCATGTATTGGGTTGCACCTGAGTCAACATACCATATGTCACTTTGTGATGTGGATTCATCATGGGTATCTATAGAGTACAGATAGTCATCTTCCTCATCATGTTCCTCTTGTTCAACAATATTAATTTTTTGCTTTGATTTCTCCTATGAAACACCCTTTTCTATCCTTGTAACTTACTGAATGAACCAAGTGATGATTTTTGGTTAGTGAAATTTTGACCACTAGAAGATCCTTTTTTGAAGGTATTGTACCAACAATATTTTAGGTCATGTCCCTGACAACCATAAATGAGACATTGTTTCTATGACTTTTTTCCTTGTGAATTCTATTTTGAATTAGGTTTAGATGTAGATTTGACTATTTTCTTGCCTTTCTATTGATGAGAAGCTAGTACATGTTCTTCTTGTTTGTCATGACTGTTGAAAATCTCTTTTGGTTGCAGCATCTTTACTAGTTTTTCAAAACTTGGTTTATGTTTTGTGATAGTCAAAGTGGTCATAAAAATCCTATATGAGGGTGATTATGCTCTCAATCCAGTAGATACAAGAGATTCATTTAAAATTATTTCACCCAAGGATTGAAGTGATGCCCTTAGTGTTGCAAGACTCTTAAAAAGGCCTCCACTATTTCTCCTGATCTTAATTTGAGAGAGTGGAGTTGAATTTGAAAATATAGAATGGTGATCTTATTTCTGGCCTCATATATATATTAGAGCATATTCTGAGCTTCCTTAGCTATTTTGGCTTCACAAATGTGTGGTTGAACTTCATCCAATACTCCAAACATGATTATCAACTTAGCCTTTTGATTGGCTTTGTCAAATTTATTTTGTTTATCAATGTCTATTGCATGTCAGGTATATGAGCCATCTACTATAGACCAAATTTCTTCAACTCCAGTTGAGTTTTGAGCTTTGTCTTCTCGGTAGAGTAGTTGTCACCTTTGAGAAATTGTGAATCTGATAGATAGAATTTTAGATCCTATGTAACCATTATCAATATTGTGGGTAATGGATTGGTTCCTTATCAATCTAGGTATATAGGTTTCCCTTTCTATATATCATTAGACTGATATACCAGACCTTTATTTATGCATTCCCTTCTTTTATACCCATTGGTATAGAGAGGAAGCTCACCTTTTTTGTATACTCGATAGTACAGGAAAGAGGCATAAACATACAAGAAAGAATCTGATACTTAGTACCTAGATAGTAATGAAAAGGGTGTGTCTAATCATTATCACCTACTTAGATGGATTTCCACATACATGTGCATAACCTCACTATATACTTAGAAATACCACCAGTCGAGATTTATGCCCTTTGATTGTAAGGAACATGTAAATGAGGGGATGGTAAATGTGCCTTATTTCTCTATGATAATTTAAAGGGATGATGCCTAGACATCATTATTGTACCTATGTTAGGTTGTGTATGTAGTAACTCAACCATAATGGCATTACCCATAAATGTGAGTTAGAGGCATAACTATGGCCAATTACAATATTTTGCAAAATAAATTTACAATGCTTTTTAAAAAATGAAAATTCACTTTTTTCTGTTTTGGGCTCTTCGGACTCTTTTAGGCAAAAAAATATTATTTTTATTTTGCCTTTTCTCTTCTTTTTTTTTAAATAGTACATTTACCAATAATTTAGTTAGTTATAACTAAATTTAGTAGGTTACTAAATTTGGAGGGCTACTAAAAAATTCACTAAAAATTATTTTGGGGGATTTGAACTATCCTCTACCAGAAGGACTTCCCACCAACTCACCTATGCATCATTTCAAGAATAAAAAGGATAACAAAACGACTCCTTTCCAAATACTATGGATTTCCAAACGAGTGGTTTTTAAGAAAAAATGTAGTAAAGGAATAATAAGTGAGGTGGTATTGAGGAATTAATAAGTGGTTTTGGAGTTTTAGATAATGTTTTTGAGAAATTTGTAGCAAATAATATTTTAGGATGGCACTTTTGGAGCCTTTATTTAAAGCTAATAATGTATAAGCTAAAAAAATATATTAACACCAACCTATTTTCAAATTTATATGTTGTGGGTTGGCATTTGGCATCCAAGGATGATTTTTAGATATTATCTTTTACAAGGCTCATAGCTCAACTTAATGCTCATATCTCCTTTTTCAACAACTTTTCAAGGAGAAAATATTCAACACACTCTTTTTATTTACAAATGCCTAGACACCACATCAAGTATAAATAAAATATTTTATCCACTACTCCTAATGCATTGTAGATGTATTTCTTTGTTTTATTTTTAAAAAAATACCATATCTCTCTTTGATATAGATGCCTAATCTCTAATGCCTCAGGTTTTAACTGCATATTTTCCTTCATCACTTCCTTTAATGTTTTTTTAACACAAGCATTTTTGTTTGAAAACTTTGATCTCCACACTTATATCATAAATTCCACAGCATATGTGAAAGATGTCCCAAGCTAACTAGAAATACCTCAGGTTCAAAAGAAGCTTCAAATGGAGGAATCTTTCACTGAGATATTCTTCACTTATTTTCATGAAGAAACAATACGTGTTTTATAACAAGAGGATGCCCCAGGTAAAATGCCATGCCCTAGGTTTCCAAAAGCTTCACAAATTATTTGGGAGTACTCACCTTCTCCCAGGTCATATAAAGAAGCTCTATTTTTGTAAGCTTCTTCTTAATGAGAGAATGGGCTTCTCATTTACATAGGTCCAGAGATTTTTCAATTTTTCTAATATCAGATATTGCAGAATAATAAAATTATATTTATTTTGATCAATCAAAATACATTTATAGAGCTTTATTTATACACCAACACAAACTCATAATAGTTCCTATAAAATATGAATGATAAAACCAAGGTAAACAATAAAATCTCCCAAATATAAATCAAGAGTTACAATTACTAACTCTAAAATATTTTAAATATTTACTTGCCTAAATAACCTAACAACTAACTATGGTAAATAATTGTATTACAATCAATTATGAGTAATTTAATATTACTCATTTATTTAATAATGGTGAATTAATCACCCAAACATGGCCTAGTGTATTTGATGTAAATGAGACTCATAATCATCTAATGATAAATAATGGCATCTAATAGTGGTGATGGATCTGAGAAAGATAGTTGAAGCCTTGTCTCCAAAGGTGTAGCCATTGGTTTTTAATCCATCATCCAAAACCTCTTGAGAAATTTCTTGGTATAACTCATATGAGTCACAAATATTTGGTTCTCTTTTTTCCATAATTCTAATCTAATATATTAGGTTAATAACCCTAGATCTGTCATGTCAAATGATCGATTAAGATCTTTATTTGTTACATCAATCATCTTCATTGAGCTGTCAGTCATGACTAGATCATTGACATAAACAATCATAATAACAATCCTCCTTGATTTTTGAGGTAGATATTGGTATCATATGGATTCCTCTAAAATTTATGCTTCATCAGATGCTCATCAATTTTTATATACCAGGCTCTAGGAGCCTGTTTGAGACCATACAAAGATTTTATGATTTTACACACCTTCTACTCTTGCCCTGGTGTGCCATAACCTTCTAGTTGAGTCATGTATACTTCTTCCTATAGATTTCCATTTAAGAAGGAAATTTTAAATCCATATGATGAACATTCCTTCCAAATTATGTAGCCATTACAAAGATCATTCTAATTGTATTTATCTTAGTTATAGGAGAAAAAGACTCCTCATAGTCTATACCTTATTTCTAAGCATAACCCTTTGCTATGAGTCTTGCATTCTACTTGTTTATACTTCCATATGCTTTGAATTTTGTCTTAAATACCCATTTACATCTGATAGGCTTCTTCCTTGGTGGAAGATCAATGAGCTACCATGTGTCATTATTCATGAGAGACTAATATTTTGTATCCATGGCTTCTTTCTAAGGTTTGGACTCTAGGGCCTCACGTACTGTAGAGGGCTCGAAAAATTCTATAAAAATACTAATTAAGGCTAAATTTACCTATACATGAACCATATTTTGATTCCTTCATCTTTAAGATGAAGAGTTTGGAGGTCCATCTAGTTTTACATCTAAAAATGTACTTGGATACCATTTAAGCATATGTTGAGTAGTACTTGGTGGTGCTAAAGATTATGAATAACTATCACCACTATTTTCATCCAAAACATTTATAGTTATGATGCTTGTATCAGATGTTTGTGTGGAAGATGAATTGATTTCACCTTTCTCATCAAATACTACATCCCTCCTAATAAGTATCTTCATAGTCTTTGGATCAATGAGCCAATATGCTTTCAACTTGTTATTATATCCCACAAAATTGCATTCCCTATTTTTCATATCCAACTTCTTCATTTTATTCTTCGGGACATGCATGTATGCCTTAAAACTAAAAAATCAAAGATGAGATACTTTCAACTTCTTACCAATCCATGCTTCATGTAAGTGTAATTCCATCAAGAGATTTGGTGAGTGGCCTATTTAACAAGTATACACCTATGAAAAATTCTTATGCCTAATATGAATGAGGTAGTTGTGTATTCTCAACCATGTTTCAAAACGTCTCCATAATGACACAATTATGCCTTTCTACAACATCATTATGTTGTGGTGTATAAGGAGTATTGTATTGATAATGCATTCCATATTATTCAAAATATGCAATGAAAAATTTATTGGTTTATTCACACCCATGATATGAGTGGAGGGCATTGGTTTTGTAACTAGTTTCATTTTCAATAGAGGACTTGAAATATTTTAAGGCTTGGAATGCATGATATTTAGTCTTAAACAAGGAAACCCACATCTTTCAAGAATGATCATCAACAAATAGTTAAAAATAATTAAATCTTTTTAGGCTAAAGTCATAACTATGCATAAATTGGTTTGCACTAGATCTAATGGATAAGGAGATCAATAATCACTTTTTCCAAGAGGATATGTTTTTTATTTATTAGTTAAACAACTCAAACATATATCATAATATTGCTTGAGTGTGGGAAGACCTATGACCATGTTGTGTTTGTTTAATGTAAGCAAATACCCATAACTCAAATGACCATATATTTTGTGCCTTTGTTGAGATTTATCTACACCCTTCATAACAAGTGCCTTTTGTTTATTGTGTACAAGATCAAGATGAAGCATATTTACTATATTAAAAACTTGTGCAATAGTTTTAGATCGTTGAGACTTGTTCTTGATAAGGAAAAATTTCTAACCATGGTTTTGATCAATTCAAATTTGAGATTATGATCAATAAGTTGAATTATAGAAAAAATGTTCTTAGTGAGTCTTAGAACATATAAAACATATATGATATTGGTAGTGTGGTTACCAATCTATAATGAAACATAAACTTAACCTTTAACAGTGTATGATGAGTCATCACTAATAGAAACACTACCTCGAGATCTTGATTGGTATAAAGTGGAAAACCATTTTTTTGTCTTGTCATGTGCTTGTGTCACCAAAATAAACATAATAGATATAATTTTAATGTCAAGGTTCATCATGTGTGTGTAGTAAAGGTATGATCATATTATAAACAATAATCATCCTTAACAACATTCCCATGTTGTTGTTTCTTCTTCCAATACTTTTTGGAATGGGTTTTAGGCTTCGGTGACTAGGGTGGATTTTATGAAGTGGGCTTATTACTAGATGAGCCATGTGTGAATCCATTATATTGACAATGTTTGAGTTCATTCCCTATCTTTCCAAAAATAAGATAAACCTTTTATGAATGGTATATGTTCCCCTGCTAATGTTGTTGATTTTTTTGCTTAGGTTTTTATTTATAAGTCTTCATGGGCTTCTTCCCTTTATGAGAGGAGGCATATAGACTCAAAATTATATATTTTTTTAATATTTTTTAATGTCATATAGACTCAACATTCTATTTTAAAGTTAGTTTTCAAGTTTCAAGTGCTTGAGAAGCCTAGTCATCATACTAATCATAGCATGAAGAGACCTTGTGAGAAGGTATGATCTTGGTGGCTTGGTTAAATGGATGAAAAAAGGCATAATAGGATGTATATGTTTCTTAATCATGTATATTATTAATTGGAGTAATCATGTGAGTCTCAAGGTGAGCCTATAGGGGTAGGACCTGTAGACCTAGTATGTAACTAGGCCACTTCTAGACCTTGTTTGGACTAATGAGGCATCATGAGCTATTGTCAAGTCATATGAAGGATGTTTTACATTTTATAAGAGTTTTATATTTGTTTGATCATGTAATTGAGGTGGTGATCACATGGAAAGAGTCATGAAGATCAGTTTTAAGGCCTAATGTGATTTACAGGTCAAGGTCTAAGCAAGTAAAGAGAGAGAATATGGCCTAATGGGGTATGATGTTATACTTCCAAGGAAATTATGTATATATGAGTGTTTTCATAGGTATGACATTTTTTTTCAATAATTATCACAAATATTTAGGCTATTATTTTCCATATAAGGCATGAAAAGTAGTTTTAAAGTCAATCTTGTGCATAAATTGATGGGTTCTCAACCTAAGAAGAATGTTCAAGTGTTCACTGGCATGTGTAACCTCTGAATGGGAATTTTATCTATTAATTAGATATGGTTAATGTCTAGATAATATCTCTAAGCATTATTTTTGGAAATTATGGGTAGTCCTTTATGAACAATCATTGACACTAGAAATAGTGTTAACCCTCTCTAAAATGCTAACAATGACCTAATGTGAAATATCTTGTTAAAAGTATACCATAATGTTTTCAAATTTATAAAAAAAACTTTTTAATCATGTATTCAACTCTCCTAGGCACCTCTAGGTGTGATTGGTTTGTCAGGGAAGTAAGTGGACCCTATAAAAAATGCCTTATTTCTTATAGATTTATTATAGTAGTCAGAGTTGACCAAGTAACTATTACTAAATATATGGAGATAAAACTTGATAATTTTATTTTATTTCCATTTTTTTTATGAATAGCTTTTATCCCCCAAGTGTGCTAACTGAACATCTAAGACAACCTATCACTAATAGGCCTAATGGTGCAAATAGTGAGAAACCCAGGTAGAAGTGAGAAGGTGATTAGGGATGAATCCAAGTGCATGGATATGTTTTTAAATACCTTTAATACATGTTAATTTTTTATATAATTTTTTTTTATATTTGTATATAGAAAAAAAATTCTCACAATTTGACTTGTCTAACTCAGTAAGGTTTGTCTACAGTGAGGTCATGAGATTCATCTGCAAGCCCAATATTACCCTTAGATATTGTGATATTTTTATTGGAGGTTATTCTAAGAATGTTATAAGATAATTTTCATTACTTTTAATTCCTTGAGTGTGTCCCTTTAGGTGTTGTAATTTCAACTTTCCATGACTATGTTTTGAGGCTAGTTGGTAGTTTTGAGTGGGCTATTTGTAAAGAAGGGTTTGAGTCCTTTTCCCCTAAGTTGTGAAGTTTAAATAATATGGTGATGACCCTAAGGTAATTTATATTCCTTATATTTTTTTATATTCCATGTTTATTTGTGAAAATCATGTTTAAGCTTTAGTTGTTCAAAGATAGACTTTCTGGGTTTACACAAGCCTATTGTAAATAGTGCTAATGGCATGCTTGAAATGGTGATTGGAGATAAAATATGTCATGGACCTAAGATGATATTATTATGGGTCTATTTGAGTTTATTATAAATTTTTCCATCTCTTTATGAATTTTTAAAGTTATCCAAGAAGATCTAAGGGTAATGTGTGCTAATGAAGGCCTAATTGAATTAGGTCTCCTTGAGGCCTAAAAGGGGTTTTGGTCCTATATGATAATACTAACCTATTTTAATGTGTGAATTTTTTTTAAAAATTTCTTAAGTCATATTTTATTTAAAAACTAAGTTTAAAATTATGTATGGTTGACCAATAGGTGTATGAGCAAGAGCCTAGTATAACAACAAGGCCTAATAGGCCTAATTATCTAACTTGAGAATGAGTGAGTTGGAGTGGAAGATATATAAATTTGAAGGACTAAAAGAGGTATTTTAGGCCATAATAAATGTGTATTTAAACTATCATGAATATATAAAATGGGTATTATAGGTGACTATCAAGGTTAATTAACTTGATAAATCTTGAAGAGACTTAGTGGAGAGAAGAATCCTAGAAGGCAGTTTGAGAGGAATACGAGTGTGAAGAGATGAATAGGTGGTCAAAATCATTTGGTTAATAAAAAATGTGATCTAAATGTTATCAAATAAATTATGTGGTTGAATTGGTACTAAGTCATCTAGGGGGTTTATGCCTCCCTAAAAGTGGATGCTTTCTAAAGCCTAAGCAAGTGGGTGATTAGCTCGTTAGGGTTGGTGCTCCATGTGAAGTTAGTGCTTCACTAAAAATTGATGTTTATCTTATAGGAATATAGTCTATTTACAAATATCAGTGGGTTTTCTTCCCCTTGAGGGTTTCCCACTCATATATGTGTTTCTTGTGTTATGCAAATGTGAATGACTATTTATGTATTGTTATATCTTTCTAATACTTTGATGTTTCAAGGAATGTTAAAGTACATTTCAAAGAAAGTCTTAAGGGGTTGATTCATCCCCCCCCCCTTCAATAATTATGTTTCCAATAATTGGTATCATATCCTCATCCTTTGAATATAAGTCTAACAACTTGAAGGTGATCCTAAGAAGCACAAGATGTCTTGTGAACAATAAGATTAAGAAAACATGTATGATGAAGTATACTATGACACTAAAGAAGGAGAAGCTGAAATAGACTTTGAAGCTAAGCTCATAATATCCCTTCATGATGTGAATCATAAAAATAATACTATCAATGATCTTAGTAGTCATTTAGAAGGTATCAAAATAAGGCTTAAGTTAAAAGAAGTTGACTATGACTAGTTGAAGATAGAGATATATTCCTTGAAGGTTAAACATGAGCATCTCATAGAAAAAATGATTAAATTTGAGAGAAAGCACGAGAATTCATAACAAGTCAAGAGTACCAACATGAAATACCAATCAATCAAGTTAATGTAATAAATGACAAATCATCATGGAACCATAGAAAAGAAGTAATTAGTTAAGAGGTAAGTTATAAATGTTGTTTACTACATCTATCACAATATAGGAAACATTGTAAGATTATACTATAATATAGTTATAAGTCCCTCAAGATTCAATAATACATATGAATCTCCTATAATTAATTAAAAATATCAAACATTGGTATGGAAACCAAACTTAGGATGGATCATATTGAGCTCAAGAGTCAAGATTGACTATTTACCAAGGAGAAATAGCAAAATAAAGAGGATTCTATGCTAGTTTAAACTTCCTTTAACATTTAAAATGAAGGCATGTAATGGTGTATATATAGTGGCTTCTCAAGCCACATGATAAGATACATAAATAATTTTATCTCATTAAATAATAATGTTGCAAGAATGATGAGGTTTAGATACAACACAATTGCTAATATAGTTGGTAAGGGTGTCTTGAGTTTGGATAATGAGAATACCAAGACACAAAATGTGTTTTATGTGGAATGTTTGAAACATAATCTACTTAGTGTAAGCCAAATGTGCAATCAAGGACACATACTAACTTTTCATGATAGAGGGTGTGAGATAAGGAGAGCCAAAATCAGGAAGGCTAATTACCAATGCTAAGAAGACTGAGAATAATCTATCTTGAATGAGATCAAGAAGGAGAGATGATTCATGAGTAATATATATGAAATTTGGATATGGAATATAAGGTTAGGTAATTTAAACTTTGACAATCTGGTCAATATTATCACTAAAAAATCTTTGAAGAACATGCCTAAGATCACCAAACCTGTAAAAATACTTTTCAAGAAAATAGTAAGACTAAAAGAAGGTTCAAGTCCAAAGATTACTCTACTAAAATACCCTTGGAGTTAATACACACTAATATTTTTGGGCCTAAAATAGCTCAAATCATTCAAGGACATAACTACTTCATGTTACTCTTAGATGATTACACAAGAATGACTTGGGTTGCATTATTGAAATAAAAGTAAGAAGCTCTTGACAAGTTCAAGGCATTCAAGGCTCTTATTGAGAATGAAAAGAATGGGAAGATCAAGTGTCTAAGATATTATAAAGGATGAGAGTTTTTGTCCAATGATTTTTATTACTTATGTGAGGTTCATGGAATAAGGAGACAATTCTTAGCGGTTAAGACACCTCAACAGAATGGGGTAGTGGAAAGGAAGAATAAGACAATTCAAGAGATGGATATAACTATGATAAATGAGTCTATACTATCTAATATATATTGGAGAGAGGCCTTAAGTACTGAATTATATGTTTTAAATAAAAGAAAGATAAGGAATAATGGCAACAAGACTCCTTATGAACTATAGAATGATAAACCTACCAATGTGGAACACTTTAGTCTCTTTGTGAGTAAATGTTTCATCAAAATATATGATGAAGACTTGGGAAACTTTTATTCTAGATCTAATGAAGGTATATTCTTATTATATTCATCAATTATCTTATCCTCTAGATGTTATAACAAGAGGCTACAAAATATAGTGGAAAGAATCAATATGAAGATTGATGAGACAAAGAAATCACATTCATAGTCAAAGGACACTTTAGATAATCTAGACTTCAAGAATGAAGAGGAGACTATAGTGGTTAATGAGAGATAAGAAGAATTTGAAGAGAGATAGGACTTAAAATTACCCTTAATATAGATTAAAATAGATCACCTTGAATCTCAAATCACTGGCAACAAGAATGTAGGTATACAAATAAGGAGAAGACTGGAAATTAATCTAAATCAAGAGAATGTTCCTCTATTATCAAATATTGAATAGAAGAGTCTTATAGAGGCAATCAAAGACAAATTTTGGATAGGTGTTATGAATGAGGATTTATACCAAATAGAGTAGAAGGAGACTTAGGAACTAGTTCCTAGGCCTAATGACAAGATTGTCATTGGCAAAAAATGGGTGTTTAGAAAAAAGTTGAATTAAGATGGAGTAGTCACTAAGAACAAGGATATATTGGTATGCAAGGGATATGTACAAGTTTAAGGGGTAGACTTTAAGGAGATCTTTGTACCAGTATCAAGATTGGAGGCTATCATATTATTTCTAGAATATGTAGGATTTAAAGGATTAAAGGTATACCATATGGATGTAAAATCTACCTTTTTGAATGGGAGTTTAGAAGAGGAAGTGTAAATTGAACAACCTAAGGGGTTCTCACTATCAAAAGATAAATAATATGCTTGAAGATTTAAAAAGGCTCTCTATAGTTTAAATCAAGCTCCTAGAGCTTGGTATGCTACGTTGGATAGGTATCTACTGGATGAAGGATTCAAAAGAGGAGCTGCAGATAGTAATCTATACATCAAGATAGAAGATGACCATTAGTTTATAGTATTTATCTATGTGTATGACATCATATTTGGTGGAAACAATGAGAAAATAACCAAGGCCTTTACATAGGTGATGAAGAAATAGTTTAAGATGTCCATTATAGGATAACTATCATTCTTTCTTGGGTTGCAAATCACTCAATCTAAAAAAGGTATATTCATATCACAAACCAAGTACATAAGAGAGATGTTGAATAAGTTTGAGATGGAAGATTGCAAAGAAAATAGTACACCCATGATCATAGGGTGTAATTTGTGTAAGGAAAATGATTCCTCAAAGGTCAATCAAACATCAATAGGTTAATGATTGGAAGTTTTTAATACACCACAGCCTCTAGACTTGGCATCATATAAGTAGTAGATTTATGGGAAGGTTTCAAGCAGATCCAAAGAAAATAATATACAATCAATTAGAAGGATACTCAGGTATCTCAATGGGAGTATAGAATATGGATTAAGGTATCCAAGAATCAAGGAGTTCAATTTGATAGCCTACATAGATGTAGATTGGGTAAGAAGTATAGATGATAAGAAGAGTACCAATGGAGGAGATTTCTTCTTGCCTAGTTTCATGAATAAGCAAGAAGTAACCATCATTAGCATTAACTAATTATGAGGTTGAGTACATTGTCATACCTTCATGTTTCACTCAATTTATATAGATGAGATAGACCCTAAAATACTACAAGGTATATTATAATGGTCTTATCCCTATCTATTGTGATAATAAAAGTGATATAAGCATCTCAAAGAACCCTATCGTGTACTCAAGGACCAATAAAAATACCATAAGGTATCATTTAATAAGAGAGTAGATAAGTGAACAAAGTTTCAAACTTGAATATATTTCTACACAAGATCAAATTGAGGATAAATTGAGAAAACCACTTTCAAAGGTAACTTTTGAACACCTAAGACAAGAATTGGGTGTAATTTCTACCCCTAGTAATGAATGAATAAGCTCAGTACTTAGGGGGAGCTAAAAATTGTCATTATCTCCAAGAATAGGTGAGTTTTTTCAAAAAAATATTCATGGAGATAAGGGGAGAATGTTTTTTTTATGTCTCGTATACTCATAGTTATGTGTGTTAAGTATTTTGGTTACAAGGAGTGTGATCCAAGGATTTGAAGACATTACTTTGTCATTTATGTCAAAGGAGGAGAAATAACATGATGGGGAGATAAGGATGATTAGTATACACTATGTTTTTCCATCAATGACAAAGGTAGATATTGTTGAGCATTATTCCTATTGTTGAAGTTTGGGATTTATATTGTCATTGATGTTAAAGGTTCTTAAGAAAGGTGATCATGAGGTCATTGAAGAATGTTATTGTTTGATAGAAACATTGGGAGGTATGACATTGTTTAAGGAATATTTAAGGCATGTGATCAAGTTATAATAGCATCAAGAAGTGTTTCAAGGTCAATTTTCAAGTTTCAAGTGCTTGAGAATCCTAGTCATGACACTAGTCATACCATGAAGAGACCTTGTGAGAAGGTATGAGATTGGTGACTTGGTGAAATTGATGAAAAAATACATAAGAGGATGTATAATGTTTTTTTAATCATGTATATGAGTCATTGGATCACTCATGTGAGTCTTAGGGTGAGCTTATAGGGGTAGGAACTCCAGATCTAGTATGCAACTAGACCTCTTCTAGATGTTGCTTAGCCTAATGAGGCATCATGATCTGTTGTCAAGGCATATGAAGGATGTTTTAAATTATTTTATAATTTTATATGATTTTTTATAATTTAAGTGAGGTTTTGAGCACATGGAAAGAGGTATGAATGTCAATTTCAAGGACTAATGTGATTTGCAGGTCAAGGTCTAAGCAAACAAAGAGAGAGAATAAAGACTAATGGGGTATGAGATTGTATTTCCAAGGTAATTATAGATATATTAGTGTTTTAATAGGTATTAATTTTTTTTTCAATTATTCTCACAAATTTTGAAGTCATGATTTGCAAGATAAGGCATGAAAAGTGGTTTTAAGCTCTGTCGTGTGCACAGAATGATGGGTTCTCAACCTGAGAAGAACTTTTTAGGTGTTAACTAGAATGTGTAACCTCTTCATGGGAAATTGAGATATTAAGGATAGATACGTAAGGCTCATAGATAATATCTATAGGAATTCATTTTGGAAATGAGGGGCAGTCTTTTATGAATAATCACTAACACTAAAAATAATGTTAACCCTCTCTAAAACACTAACCATGACCCAATGTGAAATACATTGTTCAAATCAGCCTATAATGGTATAAAATGGATATAAAAAATATTATATAATGTATTAAACTCTCCCAGACACCTTTAGGTGTGATTGATTTTCCAGGTGAGTAAGTGGACCCTATAAGAAAGGCCTTATTTCTTAGAGATTTGTTATAGCAGTCAAAGTTGGCCAAGTCAAAGTTTATAAATAGATGGAGGAAAAATAGAGAGACATTTATTTTAAATACATGATGGTTTATAATTATTTTATATCCCCTAGTTAGGCTAAATTGGTCATCCAAAATAACCTATTGTTAACAGACCTAATGTTGTAAATAGTGAGAAACCTAAGAAGAAGTGAGAAGGTGATTAAGGATGTGTTATCATGGATTAGGGATGAATAAAAGTTCATGGATATGTTTTTCAATACATTTAATACATGTTTATTTTTTATATAACTTTTGGATATCTTTGTATATATTAAAAAGTTACTCACAAGTTGACTTGTCTAACTCAATGAGGTTTATGTACAATGAGGTCATGAGATTGGTCTACAAGACTAATATTTCCATTAGAGATTATGATATTTTTGTTGGAGGTTTTTATAATAATGTTTTAAGATAATTTTAATTAATTATAATTCATTTATTGTGTCTCTTTAGGTTTCATAAGTTTAAGTTTCCATGACTGTGTTTTGAGGCTAGTTGGCAGTTCTGAGTGGGATATTTGTAGAGAAGGGTTTGAGTCCTTTTCCCTTGATTTGTGAAGTCTAAATAATATGGTGATGACCCTGATGTCATGTATATTTTGTATATATGCTTTTCCCCATGTTTATTTATCAAAATTATGTGTATTCTTCAATTTTTCAAAGACAAACTTTCTAGGTATGTGCATGCATAATTATGAATAGTGTTAATGGCATGCTTCATGTGGTGATTAGAGATAAAAGATGTCATTAACCTAATATTATATTATTTATGGGTCTATTTTAATGCACTATGAAGTGTTCCTAGTGTGTATGAAGTTTTAAAGTTCTCCAAGAAGATCTAAGGGTAATGTGTGATAATGAAGGCCTAATTGAATTAGGTCTCCTTAAGGCCTAAAAGGGGTTTTGGTCCTAATTATCTATCTTGAGAATGAGTGTGTTGGAGAAGAAAATAAATAACTTAAAAATAATAAATAAGGTATTATATATCATCATAAAGGTTAAAATAAACTATCGTGAATATCTAATGGGGGTACTATAGATGACTATCAAGGTCAATTGACCTAATATGTCTTGAAGAGACCTGGTGGAGTAAAGAAGCTTAGAGGGCAGTTTGAGATGGATAAGAGTGTGAAGAGATGAATATATGGTCATCATAATTTTTTTGAGAAATAATTTGATATAAATGTGATCAAATCAATTATGTGGTTGAGTTAATGCTAACTCATCTAGGGGGTTGGTTCTTCCTTGTAATTTGGTGCTTGTTAAAACCTAGTCAAGTGAGTGCTTGGCTAGTTAGGGTTGGTGCTCCATGTGAATTTGGTGATTCACTAAATATTGATGTTTATCTTATATGACTATAGTCCATTTTAAAATATCAATTATTTTTCTTCCACTCAAGGTTTTCCCACTCATATATGTGTTTCTTGTGTTATGCTCATCTGAATGACTCTTTATGAATTGTTATATCTTTGTATTGCTTTGATGATTCAATAAATGTTAACATATATGTCAAATAAAGTTTTAAGTTACTAATTCAGCCCCCCTCCCACCTTTTATTCATTGTGTTTCCAATAATATGTTCTCAAATTCCAAGTGGGTTTTAACCTTAGCTTTCATGTGACATACTTGTCACCTTGAAGAAGCTGAGTGTCTGGAAGAATAAAACCCAATCCATTTTCAGAAATGCATATAAAATTGATAAAACTATAGAAAAGAGATGGATTGGTTCCTTATAACTCCAAAATTTTCCCCTTTATATATATTTTTATACTAATATACTAGGCCTCTGGATATGTTCACCTTCTTATACACCTGTCAGTATTTTAAGAGTTCATCCTTTCGATATACTTATTGGTATATGAAAGAGAATTTAATGCATGTGAGACTAGAATGGTATTGTGTTCCTAAAAAATATGTAAAAGAGATTCATTATATAACAAAAACCTACTTATAATTATTTTTTTCTTATTTGGGAATAACTTCCCTATATACTTGGAAATTATAAGTATCATGATTTACATCTATCGATAGTAACATGGGTAACAGAGGGATGGTTTATAAATATTTATGAACCTTATGACTCCTTGATGATTTAAAGGTTCAATGCCTACACTATTTTTTTAGCTATGTTAGGCTATAAATTCATTAGTTCAAAGATGATGGTATTACCCATAAACGTGAACCAGAGGCATCGTTCATACTAAACACTATGAATGAGATTTTTACAATCTCATTATTTTTACACTGATTTGATTTACAAAAAAATAAAAAATCTTTTAAAAATGTTTAAAATTTAAAATTTGAAAGTGCATAAAATGGAAAATAAAATTTTGTAAATAAAAATAATAAAAAATTTCCCTCTAGTTGTTTTCCTTTTCTTATTTTGTCTTTTTTGGTTTTGTCTTTTACATTTGCTTGTGATTTAAACTCTAGAGCTCTTATGGATAGATTTTATCAATATATATATATATATATATATATATATATATATATATATATATATATATCATTTCCTCTATGTATTATTTCAGATTTTAAAAAGACAAAAGTGAAATATAAACCATAAAAATCACACCTTATTAAGCGTAATCCATTGTGGAGTGTTGATTTGGCAAAAGAAATTAGATAAAATGCCTCAATGTGCTCCACTTAGCAATATTTAAATAGAATGCCAATTGTAATTCTTAAAAAAATATATATAGATATATTTATATGTGTACATATGGTTTATATAGGAAATATTAGGTTGTAAATAATCAATTTTAGGAACTGGTTATGCAAAAATACATTTGTAATGTCTGCAATAGACAATAACTGAACCCCTTCTCAAATAACTACTCCAAATGACTGCCCACGTTGAAAGATTCCAAACAATTCTAAATATAATTAAAATGTTTAAATCATATGTTGGTATATAACATCATAGAAGAGATAATACCATACAAACAATATATGTGAAAAATATTGATCGTATGGCTTGTATGGGTAGAAAACCATCTGCAAGTCATAAATCTACTCCAATTGACTACTACAAGTTGAAGGCTCCCAAAATATTGTAGGACAACATGAAAAGGTGTATGACCAATTTTTGGATGATAGTGGTATAAATAGAGAATAGTCTCCAAAAACCAAATCTGACAAATTCATTTCATATAGCCCAGAATAAAAGAAAACTAGTCTATAGTAACTAAATTGACCAGAACATATTACAAACATCCAAAAGGTGGTATGGAATAATTTAAAGGTGTACATCCTATGGGCATATACTAAAAAGTGGAGTATAATATGTCTCCAATAAATTTCAAAATTTAAGGATGTGTGTACAATCCAATATGGACAAATACTAATTTTCCACAAGTTTATAGAGTAAAACTTGATCGAATGGCTTCTAAGAGCCAAAAAGAATATATGACCAAGACTTAAATGATTAAAATTAATTTATAATTGTAAAAAAGCATACCAAGTAATATCCTACAGCTAAAATCCTTACTTGGGAGTGTATACAGCTTGGTGTGAAGGAAAACCTATACGACCAGCTTGAATTTCTTAACTTCTAAGCTACTAATCACACCATAATATTTGTAAGTACAGTCTAACTTTCATAAAATAAATTTTAAAATAGTCTTTCTCTTAAAATATCTACTTTGATACTAAATCTAAGTATAAATCCAATATGATTTATTGAGATTTTTGGAATATCAATTACATAGATGTACATCTAACCCTATATATGCTCATAATAGTCCTAAACAATAGGATGAGAAAATAACCTATTAAAAATCCATAATCATAATAGACTTATTTGACTAACTTAGTTTAAAAACTAACAAACTAATTTAAAAAAATATGTGAGTTGTTTTATAGATAACAACTTCACTTTTACATAAGAATATTACTATGGTAAATTTATTCTAACATTCCCCACATCTTATATCATGTTCTTTATTTTACTCATTTTCTTGTTTTTTTTGTATCTTCTCCTACTCCTTTTGCCTTCTCATTTCATTTAAAAAATTTATATGTTCTCTTCATTCCCTCTCAACATGCCTAATTAATTTCCTCTCATCAACTTGTTGTCTCTTCCTTACCTTGAATCCCTTAATATCTTCTTTCATGACTCCTATTCTATAAACATTTGATGATAGTCATCTAATGTGAGAATTTATTATTGTCAGCTTCACCTAAGTGCATTGTTTCATTATTTATTTACAACCCTTTCTACTGGTAATTTTATAAATGTTGATATTGCAATTTTTTATTCACTTATTTTATTTTCACTACAACCCAGATCTTCAACTAATTTTTTTATTATTTACTCATTAGTTTAAATCAACCATTTCATTTTATAAGTTCCATTGTCCACCTATTTCATAATAATGAAATATTTCTTTTGGGATAGAAGGTAGAAGTGATGGCATTAACTGTTGACTAAATTTGAGCCCAAGTCAAATTGGGTCAACCCCTACTATTTTAAACTTTTGAATAAGGTTTCATGTGTCCTATGGGGTCTCTTATTGTCCTATATGTCTCACTTGTCCTTCCCCTAGTCCTTATTGAAGCCCATCCTCCTTGTACTAGGCTAGTCAACTAGAGTCAAAGTTGGTCAACCATGGTCAAATTTATTCAAAGGCTCAATTTATTTTTAAAATGTCCTAAAATGGTCTTTGATATGTTTCAAGGTGTCTTCAAGTCATAAATTGGTCACTTACTAGGTTTCATGTGTCAAAAGGGTCATTTGGTGACTTTTTTAGATTAATTAATGGCTTGTACAGATGGAGTTGAAATATTTGTCACCAAAATAAATTTCAATGTGGAAAAGATCAGACTATGTTAGGATCAGTCATATGGCAGCTAAAGAGTCAGTTATATGTAGGAAAAGGTAGTTTCTCCTTAAAAATAGGCCATTTGTAGCACTTATACTAACTTATGGAACTCACCTTCAGCTAAAAACATGGGTGGAGTGACTCTTCACCTACCCAAACTATTTTCCATGCTTTGTTTTCATTGAGGATTCCAAAACATTTAATTTTTCTCTTATTTCTTCTATTTTCTCTTTGCAAGCCAAGGAAGGTCAAATTCAAGCACTTGGTATGGATCGTACAAGTAGAGTTGGGAGAAATGGTCTTAGGTTTGGATAGTAATCTAAGTTTAATTAAAATTCATATAAATAAATTTTAATTTGGTGAATCCTCCTTTATGAATAATTTTTAACACTCTGAGTAGCTTTGTATGTACTTGCATCCATTAGGGGGTCACTATTTGCACTTGTTTTAGATTTTCTTGATTTGGTTTGATAGTTTTGTTTGTTACAAGTGTTTCTCCATTATTTACAAGACATTTACATGTTTCTATTTTTTTTTCAAATCTCAAATGCCTAAGAAAGCCTTTTCTAGGCTTATATACGCTTCTAATTGCTCTTTTTACACTCTCAATTGTTTCAGGTGACATTAAATATATTTATCATGTTGGATGAAGGAAGGGGATATTTTTTTAGAGTTTTGGATCCATTTAAGGTTAATTTGGAGGTTTTTTTAATAATTTTTATATCATGAAATGCCAAAACAATCCTCAAATAACTATGTTTCCCATACTCAGTCAGCTCCCATCTACTCTTTAGCTTTGGCCATGATTTATTGAGGTTATAGGGATGCCCATAAAGGTTTTTTTTAAGGTTTTTAAATATTTATATATCCTTTATCAACATGTAGTGGTGATCAATCCTCCATATAGTATAAGAAGAGTGAGAATTACAGTCATATGCAACGTTTTCAGTTTGGTAGCCACTGGAGGTGCATCTACAGATATTCAAAGAAAGTATCACATGAGGTGAAGCTATAATGATGTTCCCCAAGTATACATAGTATATAAAATAATAATTTCACTTGTGAAATTATATCATTTTGTTAAGAGTTCATCTTTCATGGATATGGTTCATGTTCCTCTCACTACCTTGCTCACAGCCATTACTACCTACAAGTGCCTTAATTGAAGAGTTATGATGCCATTTTGAAAGTGTTGTAACATAAATTAGAATTTTTTTTGAATCCATATCATGTGTTTTATATCATTAATTATATTTTTAAAGAGTTATAATGACAAATGAAAGGACAAACCATGCTAAAATCCAAGTGGTTAAACTCAGGCTCATATTCCCTAAGTGGACAAAATAGAGCTCCTGAGTGTTTTTTTTGTTTTCATACAATGAGATGATGGTGGTTTTGAAGGATATTCATATGATAAACTTATATCCCTATCCACATATAATCCTCACTCTAATTTTTAAAGTCAAAATGTGTGTGAAGGATGAACAATTGGAGTCCAAAGTTGCCCAATAAACCACTGGATTTTGATAGTGAAACCTACAAGAAGTTGATAAAAAAGTGACCTTGCACTCCATATTGAGAATCATAGACTATTAAATCAAGGGGGGAAAATAATAAATTGTTAAAATACACTCTTTATAAAATATTTCAAATAAAATATGTAATTTTATGTTTTGACCCCTAAGCACTCTCCCCTGTCTATACGCAGGCTTGGGAAGGATCATCTACAACAAGATTTAGTAAGTTTTTATTTCAATTGGGAAGATAGTGACCAAGTTAAATATTTAGGGTGAAAATGGATACATTTATAGAATGAATCCTAAATTAAGTTAATTATTATTAACAACATGACCTAAAAGAGCTCAATTGTACCTTTAGGCAGACCTCAAGTCCATAAAATAGTCATGTAAGAAATGCAGTTAGTAAGATAGAAGTAGGGATTCTTTTATAAGAGAAGAGATAGTGTTGGTGAAATTTAGATTATAAAAGTTAAAATTGACCTTAGGAAGCTCATGGAAAACCAAAATACACCTAAGACAAGGGTGGACAAAGCGAAATCAACCTACAGGTAGGACAAGTTGTTTCAGCCCATAACAAGTAGATGGCCTAATCTTGGGAATGAGAGATAAATTAGTGCAAGTGATGGAGCTCAATTTTGTAAAAAAATATGGATGAACATATAAAAAATATTATAAAATTTTTAGGATGTTTTTATTGTGTTCTTAAATCCTAAACCAAGCTTAAATAACCTATAGGTAGGCCTAAACAGTGGTCTCATTCTAGGCAGTTGTAGACCTAGTCTATGTTTCCAAAAGCATTTAAAGTGTTTGAGAGACCAACAAGATATAATATGGTTTCAAAACATCATGGAAGATGAATATTCCCATTTTAAGGATCATTTGGAAAAAATAGGTCTCAAATAAAGATGCAAAACTCAGTCATCCTTCAAAACCCCTATAGATAGTGCATTACTACAAGTTTGTCTTGGATTTTGGAGGTTTTGGAGGGTCAAATGGATGAGTTAAGTGATAAATTTTGGTAAAAATTAACCTTAAGAGTTAAAAGTATCATCCATTTGTCAATTTGTAAAGGATAATAGGTATAATACTCTATGTTTTATCTTAGAGGTAAGGTACTTTTCCCATGCACAAGATTGGCAGTTTTGAGGAAAAGTGATGAGTAGGTGACCAAAAGATAAGGAGAGATCAAATTAAGGTTATTAAATCTGGATAAAATCTAAAAAAATATTAAAAAAACCTTTATATATGGTTTTTCAGGAAAATAAAGATGTCTATACAAGGAGGTCTTCAGGCAGACCTAGTGAGGCAACATGAAAACCTAGCCTCAAATGAGAGATCACTTTTAGTTTAGGCATTAAGAAAGCATATTAATAACTTGGGTCATCTTCACAGAGGTATATTTTAATTTTTTAAACCATCACTTTATATGTTAATCCATTTCGGATTCATATTGAGTCTAAAGTTGCAAGCATATCCTTTGGAGAAGGCCTAAGCCTAGTTGCTAGATAGGGTCACTCTTCATTTATAGCTCTAATGGAGTTGTTCTAGTTATGGGAACATGTTTTTGGGATGTATATAGAGGTGATTAATATTTTATTATGTTGAATATTTCACATATCAATCACTTTTGGACAAAACACCATGACAAAGTATGCAAATTGAAGGGGTGCAATCGAGAGGTCAACTTCAAATGCTCACACCTATTTAGAGACATTGCATGGGATTCTAATAATTTAAAAGAGAATTAAGGATGATTAAATTTAGAAAAATTTGGTGTTAGTTCATAGTTCCAATGTCAGAGGTTTATGAAAAATCTCGTAAGGGCTAGTGCACTCAAAACCCTCCCAAAACCATATTTTGTGACCTGATGAAAGAAATGAGGCTCAAAGTACATCCAAATTAATAAAATTGACCATATGAGTTAAAGATAATTTGTTTAAAAATTAATGATTTTTATATCTATGGAATTATATTGTATAAAATCAATATAGATTAGGCAAAAGTCAGGTTTCTTTGATAATTTCTTATGTTTTGTAGATCCTAAAGATGATGATGGGATGCCAACCACTTGAGAAGATCGCTTGGGAATTGAAACAACTCCCTATGACATTTTTAGAGCTTATAAATTCTCACAAGTATAGGCCTCTCACTTCATCTAGTCTCTAAAGTGATAGTGAAAAGAGTAGTAACCTAAATTTGGAGACTTTTTAAGATGTACCCGATGGAATCAAGTGTATGAAGTGTCCTACCATGTGTCATGAGACACTTGGTATGGATAAATTAGGAAGGATAAAGATATGTTAGTGCCAATTTTCAAGAAAAATTTCAAAGTAATCATGGTTTTAGATGATGATTGTGCTTGTGTAAGAGAATGTCCATCATTAGGAAAACTTCCAATGTAGGTGGAGGCCTCTTTGTAATTTCTTGTCCTCATTGCACATGAGACACTTGTCCCTAATATATTTTAGAATGATCAAATAAGCCCATGATGAAGGTAGTTTCTAAGAGAGAGTGCTTTTTGAAGATTTTCAATGTCATATGTGAGGAAGGTGTTCAATTTGGGATGGACACATGTTCACATTAGTTTATTGATCTCTCTTCCACCTCATTTCCATGTAATGCAACTGATCTTCACATTTGGACACTTGTCCTTGTGACTCTTCATCTTCATTCTTCTCTCTCTCTTCTTCCAAGTTCTATAAATGCAAGCCATTTTGGCTATTGTTAAAAAACACCTAGTATGGTGAAGCCCTACTAGTTTGATATTGTAATTTTCCTTTGAAATAATATATGCAATATAGTTTTGATCCTAAAAACTATCTTGTCTAAGTGTGTGAAGATATGTATAGTGAAAATTCAAGTTATTGATATCAATATTTTCTTCCTCTCAATCCTTCCATGTTTGATGCAGGTTGTTTCATTATAATAGGTCACATGAAGTGTTTTTTAAGTGTATGTGTCTATTTTTCAAGTGTAAAAGTAGCCTTAGTGTTTAAAATTAATCTTTGGTTAACTCACCTTGATTATTCTCTTAGCTATTTCACCTTCATGTTTGAAATGCTAATGTTAGAGTGCTCTAAGAGGTATAAACTAGTTTTGTGAGTCTTGTCTCTTAATGTATTTATATGATAATCTTATGGAGATATTCATGGTATATCACCCCCCTAAAATAGTTGACTTTTATGCAACTCCTATCTCTTTTCACATAAGAAAGTATTAGATTAGGTGAAAAGTACATCAAGACATATCTAGGGAGTTAGCCCTTTCAATCCTAGAGGTCTACTTCCATCATTGGTGCCCCACACACCTAGGAGTAGTCCAATGTTTCCCACATCTAGAAGAGGCTTGAACATCCTCTTCTAGGGTTCAACATTTAGAGACAACATTAATATAGATATATCTTCTTCCATTAATTCACAAATGAGGACAAGATTTGTTGATCCCTCCCACAACCATTCTTGTGGGATCTCTTGCATAAGAAGACTTAAATCATCTTGGTTAAAACTTAATGTTACATTTGTAGCCTCCCCAATACCCTCAACATTTCATGCATGATAAAATAGTGATCCATTCTCTATTCTTTAGAATTATCTATGGCACACTCCTTTCCCATTTTTTATAATGACTCAATGCCATAATTCCTTATATCACTTTCAAAATTTCATGCATGCTAAAATAGTGATCCATTCTCTACTCTTTACAATTATCTATGGCAGACTCCTTTCCCAATTTTTAAAATGAATCAATGCATCAACTCCTTCTATCTTGTACCCATATCTCATCATAATTCCATATTTTGTGTGGTCCATAATTATTTTTGACACACAAATTTATCAAGTCATTAAAAACTATCACTATCAATGACCTTAGCATGAAATCCTTATCTTTTTCCAGACCTTATATTATTCTCATAAATAAATTAGGGTTCCTATTTTTTAAGCCTTTCCACCATGACCTATCAAGGACCCCATCATTGAAATAGTTGGGCCTACTTTTTCATATGTGGGAAATGTGTTCCTTGAAATTTAAGATGTCCAAACCATTCCCCATATCATTTAAGCCCTTGCACCACTAAAATATCTCACTTTATTGTGTAGTTGATATAATAGTGGCCGAGCCCCTATTGTTATTTGTTGTAACTATTTTCAGCTAATTGAACAAAGTGTTTTATTTCATGCCCCACTTTACTATAACCAAATTCATGGAGCAAACATTATCATCTAAATCTCTCATTTCAATTTCCATAAATTCTTTTTCCCATGTTGGACACAAATAAATTAATAAAATATTCTAAGTGTTTTGGTAGTATGGTGTGAGAACACAAGGGCACGAGAACAATATAGAAAAGTTGGGCTCAGAATAGACCATGGCACAAAAAAATTTAGCATAGAAGAATGAAAAGTTGAAAAATAGCATAGAAGACATTGGTGTAGAAAGATGAGTCATGAAGGATAAGGAAGTAGAGAATGAGGAACACAAAGAGTAGGACTCAAAAGAGTGAGAGACTAAGACTAGAGATTAAATGTGAAATTAGATATAAAGTAGTTCATGGAGGCAGTATATATTAATGCAAGTGTAAAATTAGCACCAGTCCATGAAAGAAGAACACAAGCATGAAGATCTAGCATAGAGAGGGTATATAAGAGAAGTTAGGCTCAAGTCAATAGGATTTTATTGTAATGGCTTGCCATGACTCATTTACTTAATTATCATTGTCTAACCCATCTTATTTGTATCAATGAAGTAACTGAAGGTAAGGGGTTGAACTATGTATAAATACCCTTTAGGTTATTTAGAAAGGGTTAGATAGATATTGTAATAGTTAGAGTTTTTAAAATGAAGTTAGTGGAAAATTAGTTATTGTTGGATATAGATGTGTTGTTAGAGATATAGATCATGTAATGGCAATGAAACTTTTTAATATTATAAAATGAAAGCAATAGAACTATTTCTTGTTTTCAAGTCATGAATGTTGATCTAAACAGTGTTAGTTTTATTTTTATGGTAATTAATATATACATTAGATGAATCCATTAAATGGATAAATCTAGAATAATAATGATGGTAAAACTGACTAAATATATAAACCCAAACATCTAAGTAATATATCTCATCTAGTGTAAGGAACCACTTAATATCTCATATTCTAAAATACGTAGTCTCTACATATTCTTGTCTAAAATAGGCACAATTCAACTTTCTAAGGGAACCACATGGGAGGTACCTCAAGTAATTTTATTTAGAGATTAAGAATATTATGGTTGATTATGGGCTTGAAAAATTCCCCATGGACAACTAAACTCGCTCACACATGAATAGTGCAACTGGTGGAGAAATGGGGTGATGTGCATCAGTATAGGATTAAAAGTTCAACATAGAAGCTGGACAATAAGAACTATGAAAGCATAAGTATGATGAATCTATGTATAAGTATATGAGAGGAAATGAACCCAAAGGTATATATAAGGATACTATATTTTTTTCAATAAACCATAGAAGGGTGGAAAGGCATGGTGAACACTCATTGACCATGGATTTGTGCCCTTTACTGACATAGGTATGTGCGGAAGAAGAAAGACAAACATTGATATCAGAGCCCAATCTAAATAGATCTAATTCCCCTACTATATCACATGCTCATTCATTTTAGTTTGATAAAATTCTTGTTATAAATTGGGATACTGATGGTATAAAAATCTAAAATTGAATCTAAAACTGAAAACATAGAGGAATCTCTAGAAGTGCAAAATCAAGATAACAATCTATCATTAATTTCTATTTTTTATTTCAAGAGTGACCTATGACTCACCTTAAAATTTTAGGTGGACATAATGTAAGTTTTACACAAACTATAACTCTAATCACATCTAATCAACCTGATGGGGTAAAGTCTACACACAATTATATTAGTAGCATACTCAAATAATGGAGTATTTACAAAGAGATATTTAGCATAATAATAATATATTTATTTTGTTGACGTTACATTAAAAACCATATGAAAATATTATAGATTATATAGGAAATTTATTTCCTATATTTGGGAAAATCAAATCTCCATGGAAATATCACACCTAAACTAATTCCCAAAAAAACATTATAATACGAATATATTGTTATTAAAAATGTATTTGACTAACTAAAAAAATCTAACCCATAAACTATTACAAACATATTATTGTAACTAACAATAATTAAGTTAAATTAATAATGTGAACACACTATACCTTAACATTCACTCCTTTATGAACATTATTAATCCTATCCTACACCCCCTTAATTTGAACATGGGGAAAACAACTCTCCCATATCTGCACCTAGACTTATGACTTGAGAATAAGAATCTTGACCCCAAAAAAATGACCCAACTCTGACATTTTTGAATTTTTGATATAAATTAAATTTTAATAATAACCTAATAAAAATACTTTGACACAACATTCAAGACTATCATTATAAGAAAACTAAGATTCTAGTTACAAATATAATGATTCAACATCTAATACTAAAGACACATGAAAATACTCTAACCTATTAAATTTATGAAATGACATACCACTAAATATTCTATGAATGGTTTTATATCTTTTGTGGACTGGAATGAATAAGTAAAATGACTATATAAATTATGAATAACATCAAAATACCAAAGCATATTGATAATAAACAACATACTTACTAAATATAGACTCAATTAAAAATATAATTCTTCATAATAAAAAAACTTTGACTCTATAAAACCACTTGATGGACAAATTGTAGATTAATATTATCTTTAATAAAATTTGATGACATTTTTTGTATGTAGGTAACAACTTCAAAAAACAAACCATGAGATATTAAAAACTAAAAACAAAAATAGGTATCAACATTTATAAACTGACTAATGAGAGAACACAACATCTATGATTTGGCTACATGTTGATGTTATCTAATTAATGTGTGTGTGTGTGTGTGTGTGTGTGTGTGTGTGTGTGTGTGTGTGTCTATATTCACTATTTGTCATCTTCACATCATGTGTAGATATATATATATAACATTTTTTATTGCCCTAATATTCTCCAAAATCATTTAATCTTTAATATAAATATTTATCTCACACCCAAAAAAGATATAGCAAAATAAATAGATCATTAGTGTTATGCTAGGGACAATGGCTAAGCATGCTATCAATACACAAAAGGCTTAGTTTAGTTCTTCTCGTGGAGTGAGAGGCCTACCTTGAACACTAGATATAAACATAAATAGCTGATTATGCAAGGATTACATGTATAACATCGAATCTTGACAAGTGTACGGCGATGGATATGGTTGAAAGATAGAGATTAATATAATGACAAAATGCAAGAACAAATGGTGGGGTCAATTATTGTAGATATGGATAGGTGGATAGCTAAATAGTGTTGGGCTCAATACAATGTTTCATTCATATAACTACCAATGCATGTTATGAGTAAAGACATTAATGAAGAGACAACCATGAAATATCAGATCAAGAAAATAAAGACTTGATACTGATGTATATAGAGATTAGAATTGGTACATCCAAAATGAAATGAATTTATTCAAGCCACCTTGCAATAACAATATTTTCTCTCTCCCTCAAACCATGTGCATAATCCATAGAAACAAATCACAAGCGGAGCCTCTCTCGCGTTTCTCCCATCATGATCTAAAGCTTTACTCTAATACTAGATTATGGGGTAAATCAGAGTCTACACACAGTTATATCAATAGCATACTCGAATAATAGAGTATATGTAGAGAGATATTTTAACACAAAAATAATATATTTCTTCTGCTGTTATTTTTTATTGACGTTAAAGGGGGGATTTTTTGAGCTAGGGTCCCCAAACCCTAGGAGCACATCAAAACATATAAGAACTAGACAAACGAAATAGCACTATAAAGGATCCAAAGGACACATCACTAAGACAACTAAAGAACACCTAAAAAATTACTCTTGCATACCCAGATAACTTATATTATTCCATACTTCTTGAGATGTCTTCCCAACATGCCTTCATGTTTCTAAGATTCATGTCAATTTTCCTGATAATGCTTTTGTAGTCAATGTTGTGTGTTCCTCTGCTACTTTGGCCCTTTGTATCTTTTCCTTTACCTATATAGCTAGGGTCAAATAGGTCTTTGAGGTGCTCTTGAAGATTTTCCATATTTTTTAATCCTTAATTCATAGCAACTTTACTATAGTTTATAATGAAATTGAGTTTGTTCTGAAGATCCTCATTGGCATGCTCAATAAGATCTACCTTGAAGCTGAGTCTTTGAATCTATAAATCCTCTTCTTTATCAATATAGGCTTTAGACATATTTTCATTTTCCTATTGCATTATGTTCATCAAAATTATGAGGCTCATTATTTCCCTCATGAACCATCTCATGAGAGACTTTTTTAGCTCTAGTTCTTTAGTCAAAACATCAATGTTCTCCCTGCTCTTGAGTGAGTTCACAATTTGATTAAACTCTTTATTTTATCTTTTTAGAACTATTCATTCTCCTCTTTCTCAATATTATATATTTAGATGTTTTCCTTCTAATTCTCAAACTGTATCTTAGTATTCCTTTGTGTATTAGTAGTGTCCTTCTTAATGTTTCACTCTTCCCTCTCTTCGTTGTCACTATCCATAATTAAATTTTTTTTGCCCACTTTTTATAGAGAGGGGTCTGCTACTTTTTGAAATCCTTAGATTTAGTATTGACTTTGACCTCATTAGTACATTTGGAAACTCCTCTTAAATGTTTTTAATACCTTATTATTCTTTGTTATTGTCTTTTCCTATCTTCATTTTTTCTTTTCCAATTTCTATTACCTTGTTGTTGGTACCCTTGCTAGGGCTACTCAGATATTTAATCCAATTTTTTTAAATCTTTCTCATGTCCACCAGTCCATCTCTCATTTTTTATTCCTTTTTTGAGTAAGATTAGGCATTAATTGATTCATGCCCTTGAAGTACTTGTAAATGAGTAATATAACTCCCTCATGTCTAAGGTCTATGTAGTTACCCTTTTTGAATTTCTAAATGGAGTTTTCCATATATTTTAGAATTAAAAAAGGAAGACTGAAACCTAATCCATGTCTAAATTAATTTAACATTCTAAACATGGACCATCTAAAAGCATTGTACCAACCCTCTAAATTAACATAATAAATAAGATGAAAATCTACCTCAATATATGGTTTGGGTAAATATTCCTTATTGAATCCATTATGTAGTTGTTTCAACTATTTGCCCTCATTTAGAAATGCCTCTTTGTTTAATTTGTAGTCTTTAGGAGTGTAGTATATTTTGTTTTATTCAATGATCAAACCCGTCACATGGGTGATCAGCTCCTCTATGATTTCAAGTGTGACCCCATTAATATTGACAACCCTTTCCTCCCAAGCTCTAGCAAACTAAATGGATAGGTTTCTATAAAAGCCCTCAATGTTTTCCATGAATCTAGCAAGACCTTCTACCTATAAGGCAATCCTGACTCTACTATTAGATTTGACCTCTGGTTGTAGATTTGACCTATATTATTGTTACATTGTAAACCATACAAGAATATTATAGGTTATATAGGAAAGTTATTTCCTATATTTGGGGAGATCAAATATCCATAGAAATCTCACACCTAAACTAATTCCCAAGAAACCACTATAATACAAATATATTATTATTAACAATATATTTGACTAACTAACAAAATCTAACCCATAAACTATTACAAACATATTAACATATTATTTTAATTAAAAATAATAACATTAAATTTATAATGTAAACACACTAAACCTTAACACAACCTTCCTTAGCACCAACTATTTATGGTGTTCATGTTGTTACAAGAGTCATGGGAGGAAGTATTGTCAATGGTTCTTTAAGAAGAGGATCAAATGATAGCAATGGAGGTATTAATATACCTCTTCCATAGGGCTCAATAAAAACTAGAGGAGCACCACATCAAGGTCCACTATAACTACCCATTATGCTTATAGTTTATTATAATATGATGCTTCATTTGCCTAAATATCAAGGGGTTAAAAATATTTTGGAATATGTTCATAAGTGTGAACTCACTTAGAGGAGAATGGGGTATCACTTCTTCAAAATAAAATACCACTCAATTTACCACTACTTTATTGGATCGCATGCACAAATGGTACCCTGAATTTAACCCTTAGTAAGTGGTTGTGAATTATGAAATATCAAAGACTACTTTTCTCCAAGAATTTGATATCCCTAAATTTGAGCAGCAACATATTTCTCCCTAAAATATATCAAGTAAGAGCTCATTTAGAGTGTGTACATGTATGATGCACATTTAAAAATGATTCTTTTGAATCTATCCTTTTATATTAACCCATCATAACATGTATAATGGTTTTTAGGAGGGTTAATACTCTCTTTCTAATGAGCCTTATCCCACAAGACTTTTATTGAACCATGTGAGGCATTAAAATCCACCCTCTGCATCGAATCCATGAGAAGTGCCATAAATAGTTATATAAATTTAGGGATGATTTTATAAATTTTATACCCTCACATGGTCATGTATGGCCTCTAAAATTTTCTAAAAATAAATTATAGAGGCATAGATTATTATGATGGATTCTTAGCTATAAAATATTATGGAAAATAATGTTCAAGATACATGTAGCAACCTTTGGTGTGTTGACTATAAAGTGGAAGGCCATAACATAAACAATTATCCTCATAGGAATGTTTTTTCCATAATAAAATAGTCTTGTGAGATATGTCAATAGGATCATTATGTAGTATATGTGATTCATACACCCATTATACAAATCATTATCAGATCATCAATGAGATTCATGAAGCACAAATGAGAAGAGCTCACCAAACTTAAATTATTAATAACTTAAAGGCTAGTGGAAGTTGATATTTTAGGGGGTAAAGATGTGGAAATAGACGTGAAGGTGGTCATTTTCCAACTAGGACTTATTATAAATGTGGATCTACAGACCACTACTAGTGTGATTGCATGTTTTATCCAACTTGCACTTTTTGTAAAAATGAACATCACTTGGAAGAATGTTTTGATTTATATGTAACCATTACAAAGGAATGGAATGATAAGGTAAATTGTATGATACATGTTGTAAAAACTCCAAATTCTCAATGGAGACCATGCCTTACCCCCTCCCCCAATAAATAGACCTATGGTAAATATTACTACATGAAGTGGCACTCATTCCCAAGCAATTCCAAATCCATATACTAAAAAGGTTCAACATGAATAACATCATGTGCATCACTACCTAGATACTCAATAACAGAAATAAGTGGTGTATGACATAATGGCCTAGTATGTGAACTACAAGGTGAAATTAAGTTTGTAAAGGAGAAGGATGCTACCATGTAAATTGAGATGTAAATAGAGACTATCTCAACTGAATGAGAGTAAGATGCATTTTAAGAGATTTATAATCTTATTCTTAGTGAGAACATCATCCCTCTCCTTAATAATTGGTTACACTAGTAAATGACCAAGACTTTAGTATATCATCATTTGAACCATGCATAATGACAAGAATCTTAAGTCCAAACCAATGTTGAATGTGATAAAGAGGTCATTGTGAATGCATCCATTGATAGTTGGATGATATGAGATATACTGGTGGACATTGACATAGAAGTTAATGTTATACAAAGGATACCTAGAGGAATATGGGAAGCCCCACTTTGAAACCTTGCTTGTACATTCTAGTTATTACCAATAAAATTCAAGAAATGCCTATATGCATTCTTAAGGATACCACCATCAACATCTTGGGTATCCCATTCAAAGGTGATTTTAACGTAATTAAACTGGTGCAATCTGATGATTTCCTAGCCCTATTGGGTTGACCATGGTATTATGCAAATAATACTAACTTGTATTTTAAGAAATGCTTCATTAGATTTGAGAATGATACCCAGCACATGTTCATTCCCCTAGTTACTAACCAAAGACCCCTTTTTTAGAGCCAATTGATGTTGCTGAAGATGTCAACATGATTTATAACATCACTACCCAAGGAAATGAAAATGTGGACCCTTTTCCTAATGGTATCTTGTACTGTGAAGATACGTAGCCTACTTATGACACTACCAATATTGCTTACAAACATTAGGCTCATGGTGCATATGATTTAATAAGATGAGGCTATGTAATAGTTGGCCAAAAAAATGATCCATGCAAGCTAATTATGATTCATAAGTTTGTTCATCTCATTAGTGGGTGTCTTATGAATACACTACCCTTACAATTAGACTAGGTACCTAGGTTTTGTGGATAGATGTAGGTCTAGGAATACTTACGGTAGCTTAAAAATTACTATGTTTTTTAATATGAATTCATGTGCATGATAAAATTTGTATTACATGGAACTACTTCCTAATGGTAGTCTATTCATTGATACCAATACACACAACCATGCATAATCAGTTTCACCATGATAACCATGTTTATGTCACCCTAAGTTACAATGGTATTACTTCCCCAAAAGAAAACATAACATAATATGAAAGCCTTTGGAATGCCTATGAAATGTTCTTATTGGAATTAGTATGGGTTCATGCTTTATATAGTAATTGACGCACCTAGGCTAGATAATGGTACATTCATCTAGAAAAGTGCATAGATACATATACAAAAGAATGTATAAAACACAGTCTACTTACCACATTTTCATTTTCTTCACCATGCATGGATTTGAATTTATCTTTTCAATCCATATAAAAAGTAGTTATAGGGGATTAGGCACTAGTTGAAGACTGGATATAGATCATTCATGGTATATCTAAAGATAATTTGACCATCTTCCAAGAACCCAATAATCCTACTAGGACTCAGTTGGAAATTGACTCCCAAATCAAAATATGACCATCAAAAATAGATCTAAAAGGATAGGTAAAAATCTGTATATCAATTTGATGAGGGCATTATTGTTGATTTGTCAAAGTTACCATTCAAATAATTAAACTTGCCTATGACATATGGGGCATGGGATAGACCATATTTTGCACCACTTCAAATGGTTTAGTATAATATTGGGATAGAAGATGCACCTAAAATGGCTAATATGTGAAATTATTGATTTAAATTAGAGTTTTCTAAAATATTTGAAATCTTATAGGAGTATCAAGACATCTTCTCATGGAACTAGAAAAGGATAAAAGGAGTGCATTTAGAATTGGGCAAAATACCTATAAAATGGGTTGATAGTGCTCAATTGGTTAGAAAGTGACCATATCAAATGAACCCTAATCTTGATGCTTAGGTTAAAGAAGAAATTTATATCATGTTACATGCTTGAGTTATTACTCTAGTTTGTTAGTTAGAGTGGGTTAGTCCATTGGTAATCAACATTAATAAGGATGGTCACATGCAAATTAGTGTGGATTATAATATCTTAAATGTGGTGTGTGTAATATACCCTTTTTTAATGCCTTTAATTGAGTAAATTCTATAAGGTATTATTGGAGAGATATACACCTTCACCTAGGATTTTTTGGCTATCAACAAGTCTAAATTGCTAAGGAAGATAAAGCCAAGACCAATTTTTCAATTGAATGGGGTTCATTTTCATAAAATGTTATGCCCTTTGGACTAAATAATTCACCCTTAGTATTCTCATGCATCATGGTAAAAGCATTCAAGGATTTTATTCATAAATTCCTTTAAGTATACTTGGATGATTGGACTATGTATGGTCTAGTGTGAGATAACTATGATAACATCCACCTCATGCTTGAGCATTACTTATAAATTTATACTTCCTTAAATATTAATAAATTCATCTTTTCCACACCTTTTGGGATCTTTTTGGGGAACATCCTATATGAAGATGGACTATTGGTAGACCTAACCAAGATTACATCATTGTCCAACTCCCACCTCCAACCATTATAAAAATTTCATTCAAGTTTATGCCAACATCATAGCATTTTTAGAAGAACTAATCAATCACAATGACATATTCTTATGGATAGATCAACATCAACAATAATTTGAAACCTTAAAGGGGAAATTAGGTATCGTACCCATTCTTCAATTCCTAAACTAGAACCAGCCATTTCATGTGTATGTAGACACTTTAGGTATGGAAATAGGCCTTATTCTAGCAAAACCCAATTAGGGAAACCTTGATAATCCTTTTCATTTTATTATTCAAAATCTCACACCAGTATAATGAAAATATTCCATGATTGAACAAGAGGCATTGTCTATGGTTTAATCACTTTATAAATTTCATAAATACTTGTTGGAAACCTCATTTGTCTTCTCTATAGATCATGAAGTGTATAAGAATTTGGTAAATAAATTAGTATTGCATAGATGCATCTACTAATGGATTTTTCTTTTTTAGTAATTTTAGTTTTTTATGGGCATAAAACTAGGTAAAGTTAATTTCAATCAAGACCATCTCTCATGAGTTTAGTCTGATGAACCAACATACACCATAAAGGATGATTTACCTAATGTAAAACTCTTTCAAGTCACATGCATGCCTAATGAATTAGAGGAAATTATGGCTTTTCCTACAATAGGCTCAACATTGGATCACCTTATCACCCAAGATAAAAAGTAATTAGTTATGCATTCTTCCCCTTTCAAGCTTATTGACAGAGACCTATACAAACTTGGATGTGATAAATTGTTACACCAATTCTTAATATAATATGAGAATGTGGAAGTCCTTAAAGAGGTCCATGATGGTATCATAGACAGATATTATGTTAGTGATGCAATAGTATATAAAGTGTTATTAGCAAGATTATGGTGGCCCTTCTTATTCAAAGATGCCAAATCTTATGCATGCTAATGTGATATCTATCATCATGTAGGTAAACCAAACCAATAGTATGTTATGACTCTTCATCAAATCCTTGCACATGAACCATTTGATAAATGGGTTATTTATTGTATTGGACTCATTTATCTAAATGCATGATGGATTGAATCACACTACATCGTCACTACCTAGACTATATAACATGATGGGATGAAGATGTGCCTACACATGATTGTACTACTATGACTACTACTAAATTTCTATGGGAAAATATCATCACTCGATATGGGTGTCTATTAAACTTAAAAAGTGAATTTGGTACTCACTTTCTCAAATAGACCATGCATATCCTCTAAGCTAAGTTCATGATCATGCACCATAAGACCACACCTTACCACCTTCAATGTAATGGCATAATTGGATCCTTTAACAAGATCATAAGTCATACATTAACTAAGACTTGCAATATCAGTCTAACTAACTAGGATGATCTATTTTCTATAGTCTTGTGATTGTATCGAACCACATACAAAAGATTGAACAAAGGCACTCCTTTTAATCTTGTCTTTGGTGTTGAGTTAGTTTTACTAGTGGAGTTCATTATGCCCTCCCTATGTATTACATGTGTTGGTATACTTGATGATGAATAATTTTTAAAATTATGCATGTATGATTTACTAAAGGTAGATGAAACACATTTTTTAAAAAACTAGAGTCAAGTAGTTGAGAAGCAAAAGTAAAAATCCTATCATGATTAACATCTCAAAAACAAAACCTTTTCCCTTGGCATGCACGTATTGGTATATGATTCCAAGTTCATGCACCACTCATGCAATATCTAGAGTCATTAGTATAGTCCATTTATTACTGATTCTATCAGCTTGACTAGCACTTGAGAACTAATGATTTTAGATGGTCAATTCCTACTAGGCCATTTAAATGGTAGTCAGCTTTAGCACTACCATTCGATGTAACTTTTCCATTTTTTTCAATAAGGTGTATGCCATTATTTTAGTTTATAATTTTGTTTTTATTTTAAATAAGCATGGTATAGAGTGCACACCTTTTGTTCTTTCTTTCATTTTATTCATAGTTAGATCTTAAGTTTTTTCATGGATGACCATGCACATCTTCTAGTATGGGGTAGGTTTAAAGTTAAATAATCTATTTAAGTAATCAACACATAAAAAAAACTATGGAAAACCATGTAGGATAGAAGTGATAATATTACAATAGGACATGCAAGACACAACACAAGGAGAAGATGAGCAAGTTGGGGTGCATGATGTATATCTGAAAAGGTAGCATGAGGTAGATAAACACAAAGTATAACAAAAGACGTGTATGAGATGGCATGTGAAAAAGAAAATAAAATGCAAATAATAAAATAAACTCCATTACAAGATATTTTAAAATGAGTTCCCACCAAGAAAATGATAATTTTAAATACTTACATATAGTATGCACTATGGGAAAGGCACAAAAACACACCAGGGATGAGACATGCATTCATCAAGGATAGATTGGTATCAATGCCAAGCATATTGAATGGACATAATGACATGTTGTTTAGATAATTAATAGTTTAATTGATGGATGACATCATGGAAAAGAGTTAATGTAACATGGAGGATTTAATGAAAAAATTATGAATATCTTATAAAACTCCATATGGTTATTCATTTATAATTTTTATAATTGAAAACTTGAATAATTATAGAGCACATACAAGCAAAAACTAGCAACAAAAAACAAACTTACATAGTATTTTCAATTATAAAATTAAATAAGGGATTAAGGTGATGATCATTCAATTGAAAAAGGAGTAAAATGCATCCATACAAGAAGGTAAAAGAAGTTGTAGGTTGAATGTGTCAAATATGCCATTAGAGGATGTTGAAGCAGAAGTCAAAACATTTTAAAACTAGGAAAAGATAAATTAAGATATATTCATTTATAAGAGCTTGGAGGCCACAAATTAACCTTATAAGGACTCTGATTGCTGATGTGGCCAAATAAAAAGTATAAAAGGAATAGATATCCATTACTAGACATTCATGAGGTTGAATAATTTGGGAGCATGAAAGAAGGAAGTCCCATGCTCATTCAAGAAAAATGTACTAGTGAGATCCATGCACAAGGTGAAGACTTAGTAGGGTTGAAGGAAGGGACACCCATAAAAAAAACCATAAATGGTGTGCATATGAAATAAGGTCATAACAACACCATATACCTATCTAATCTTGATCGAAGAGATGCAATACCTAGAGGTAGTGTTACACATGGATGATTGGGAGTCTAAGGTTTTTACCTACTAGGTCATAGACTAAAATCACCATCATCCTGGGAATGAGATTGATTTATAAAATTACTACCAAGTGGAGTGGTATAACACCTAGAATGATATCATATATGATATCACAATGTATAACTTATTAGAAGAAGTGGGGGTACTTCATCTCTTCAACCTATCATATTTTACAAAACCATAAGAGGTAGTTTGGTTCTTAGTCTCACACATTCATGAGGACTACCTTTACTTTTTTGGGTGAAAAATTAGGATTACCCTAGCATACTTTAGTAAATTAATTGGGTTACTTTGTTTTGGATATTATATCAACATAGATCTTGAGGACCATGAAGCAATTGATAAAATTGTAGTGACACTACAATCTAGAAAGGAAGGGTATGCCATGCATATTAAAAGCCTAGCATAACACTACTTGGGTATTTTTTCACTTGGACATGACCAAGATAGGATGGGAAGACAAATGAAAGGAAGAATATATATGGCCCACCTCTATGTCACCATTTATATCACCAAAGGGACAAAGTACAACTATTCATTGTGTTTCTCTAAGAAAATTAAAAAAGAAGATGAGAAGTTGTATGGCTTACCTAATTACAAGTTTCCTTGGGGAATAATTTTATTTATATTTGTGTTTGATGATATTGGCATCTCAAAGTATTTTGGAAAATAACTAAAGTGGGTTTACCAACTAAAAAAAATCTCCCACTAAATGGTTCAAGCAATTCAATTGCCCCAACACCATCACACCCTCCTATAAAACCGAGATGAAGGGTTGGTTTGATGGAATGGAAGAGGAATTTGGAAATTAATGGCATGTGTTAAAGGATTTTCTATCATATATGGGAACATATTCTTGATTTGTTGTAAATCAACACTACTCTCTCAAATGGATCTAGATGGTAACCACAAATAAAAAATTCAGGTGGATTAAAGTACCCATGCATTCACCAGTAGATACTTTATGGAATCTTTGAACCACATTATAGATTTTTACCTAAAGAACATTGATGCAAATAATATTGATATTGAGATTCATATTCTTTGCAATGTTTATCTATATCTAGGGAGGCACACATATGTGGAAAATCATGAGACTGAAAAGATTGATCGTAATCCTTATAAAAAAATTCAAAGAAGGGAAGATCTAGGTGATTTTATACATGTTCAAGCCACTAAAGAAGACATCAGGAAAGTACTAGGTAGAAAAGGAACCACTCCCCCCTCAACCACTAATGCACACATAGGAAAGGGAGTGTATAAAATAAAATTATCCAAAACTTCGGGGCAATAATTCTAGTGGCACACAATAAAAACCAAAGGCCCCTCCAAAACACCAATGGTAAACCTCACCATCAAGAAAAACCCAAGGATCACCTATAGCATAAGATGACATCACTATACCTAAGAGTGAGGCACCCCACATGGATATTCTAAACATAGGCAATGCTTATCTAGAAACACAAATTTTGAAGCAATAGACCCCTGAGCCCAAAAAGGAGTAGACTCTTGATCACGGTGAAGAGAAATTTACTAAAGATCATTAAATGGATGTTAAAATTATAGTGGTTGATGAGTAGAGAGGGGAAGGCTTGAGTAAATAGGACTTTCGCACCAACCCTAGTGAATAATAGGAAAAGAGTCTCAAAATTATTGACTTAGAGTGAGACCCTAACAAAGTCAAGGAACCTATATGGGAGGTTGAGAAAAAACAATAGCCCAATAAAGATCCTCCCATTTATGTCACATACTGAAAAATACCTAACATGATATTTCCTTTCAAATAGAAGTGTACCATGATGAAGAATGTTTGAGCTTCCAAGAGAAAGAAAAAACATAGGACCCTTGAGTTAATCAGTGTTCCAAACATGCTTTGGGTAAGTCTCATGACCTATTCCCTGATGCAAGTAGGTGCATCCCTCATCAATTTTAACCTAAAGGTTTCTAGCTAGAACATTTTTAATATCCATGACTTGGGCAATGTTCATGACAAACATTTCGAGGTCATTTAGCTATATAAGGATGATCATGAAGAAAAGTATGGCTCAAGGTAAAAATTGAAGAACTCAAGAGCCAACTTGATGTGGCCAAGTGGCACAACTTAATAATTTGGGTCTTTGTCAAATAATTTTGAGAAGTGAATTGACAAGTGTGGATGGAATTCCTATGAATAGTGAGGCCATACATAAGCTGGAGATACTCATGGACCTTTTGTTGAAAAAATGTAATAACCAATCAGACCCTAGATAGGAGAAACTTTAGGCAATATAATAGTTCATAGAGGCCATAAATGTTTGCTATAACTTTTTGAATCAACTAGGTAACGTTATTCCCATTCCATATGGGGGTTTTATAAACCTAGTACATCTAAGAAAAAATTTAGAATTATGACTATTGCCTAAGGATTGAAAGTTCCATCAATTAGATAAGAATGTTGTTAGCATCAAGGGCAAGGCCCAATGCACAAAAAAAATCTAGGACACTAAAAAACTAGACAATAAAATAAGCACCTAATGATAAGAGCTGAATGTTAGTTTCTCATCACTTTAAGGGAAAGTTTTAGATGAGGTCAAGTCCCTTGACGATGTTCACAAAGATTCAACTACCCATATTAAGACCTTGGTAACTCGAGTAGATTAATTTTTAGAGTATCTTAAAGAAATGAATAAACTTTAAGGTGAGGTATAATTCATTACTTTGAAACTTTAGACAACCCTCAACTAGTGGGAGGAGCTTAAGCACTAAGTCCAGAAGGTAAAACCCATACTTTTGGTACATAGGAATATATGACATAGTCTGAGATGAACTATCAAATTAGTATGGGCTGATGTTGGACCTAAAAAATTAATAAAATATTTTAAGTATTTTGGTAGCATGGTGTGAGAACACAAGGGCACAATAATAATATAGAAAACTCGGGCATAGAAGAGACCATGGCACAAACAAAGTTGGTGAGAAATAATGAAAGGTTAAAGAACAACATAAAATAAATGATGCAAAGAGGAGTTGCAAAAGATAAGGAAATTGAGAATGATAAACACAAAGATCATGATTTGGTTGAGTGAGAGACTAGGATAATAACGTAGAAAGTAAAAGTAGTTACAAGTCAGTTTATAGAGGTAGTAGAGATTAATGAGAGCATAAAACTAGCAATAGTCCATGAAAGAATATGAATGTAAACATGACTATCTAACATAGAGAGGGTATATATGGGTAGTTAGGCCTAATTCAATATGAATTCATTATAATGTCTCACCATGACTCATTCTTTAATGACCATTGGCTAAGTCATTTTCTTTGTATTAATGAAGTACTTGAAGGCAAGGGGATGAAATAATATAAATACCCCTTAAGTTGTTCAAAAAGGGTTAGATAAATATTTCAATATTTGGATATGTTAAAGTTAATGGGAAATTAGTTATAATTGGATGTAGATGTGTTTTTAGATATCTAGATCCTATAATGGAAATGAAACTTTTTAATCTTATAAAATGAAAGCAATAGAACCAATTCTTTTTTGTAAGTCATGATGTGTTGATCTAAATAGTGTTGGATTTATTTTTATGGTAATTGATATGTGTTGTATATGAATTGGTTAAATGGTTAAATCTAGAATAATAATTGTAGTAATAATGACTAAACATAGCAACCCAAGTGCCTAAGTAAGATAGAGCTTATATAAGCACCATCGCATGGCAGAACAAATAGGGATTAGTCCCTGCTACATGACTTGGGTGAGTGTGTGAGGTTACTCCTCACATGATATGTTGGCACACAAGCTCTTTGGTGATTTTTACTATGATCCACACTTATAATATTTGAAATATACATAATATAATGTAGATCAACACATAGTAATAGCTATTGGTGGGTCAAGATACCCAAATATTTAACATGTATAAATATAATAATACCCTTAAGGTAGGGAAACACCATACATTACTCCTTTAGGAAGGAATAATTCCACAATGTCTCTTTGAGGGGAAAACCTTCAATATCCATATACCAAATAAAAGAGTCCACACTTAATTGATTCCCTTATAGTCATATTCACCTCCTTTATATATACCTCTATATAGATAACAATGGATGGGTAACCTCATAATCCCAATATAGGTTGACCATTACCCAATGCATTAATTCTACAAGTTACTCATTTATCCTAATATATTAGACCCATATAAATAACTAAAGGGGATATGTGCCACATGTTGACATCTCCATCAACCCATATACATTAATATATCATATCTCTAGGTACATAGAATTTCTTCCCTCCTTGACATGTTTCATCCCCAAAAAAATAAGAAGAAATAAAATAATGAGTGTGCTTCAAATTATTTCACACTTGTATCCAATCTAGATCATCTAACCATTCATATGTGATATTGGTGGGTGATAGTTCTCCAACCTTATTTCTAAATTCCATCATACTACTTTGATTCAATTCATGATCATAATTGTACCACCTTGGTGTTCATACATAATTATTCATCCTTTCATTCCATGTATCATATTATACTATGCTACTTTTATTCTATGCTTGACCATAGTAGTTATTCTTCCATGCATAGTCATACTTATTTTCTCACTAATTTCATATTCCATATGCCATTGCACTACTATGATTCCATACTTGACCATAGTAGTTATTCTTTGTCTTCCATGCATAGCCATAATTGGTACACTAATTTACTATATATATATAAATTGATTGTTGTTATGACACTCCCTCATATGGCTCTATGATTTTTTCCTCTCATGATGATGTGGGTGTCAATATACTGCAATGTTTTCTAATAATTTAACCTTATCAACCTTTTATTTTACCTCTTCCACCATTTCATTTGGTGGCTCCCTTGCCTTTGGATTAGATGAAGTGTTCTGATTTGCTTGGATTGTTTCTTCATCTATGTCTTCATCTGAATCTTCCTCATGCTCTTATTCACTTATTTTAATATCATCCTCATGTTCTACCTTGATTGTTCTTTTTTCCTTTCCAGCTATGATATCCTATAAAGTGACCTTATTTTTCCTCTACCAAAACATCATGAACTTCTTCTAAATGTTAATATCTATTATTCCTAAATTTTCTAATCACATATATCCAAGAACCATATACACACCATCCATATTCAAAGCATAAAAATCTGAATGCAAAACATATTTGACCATAGTGAGATTAAAATATTCAAAAACTAGAATATTATTGTCATATACTTGAGCCTCCTTGATATTATTTGCTTGAACCTGCATATTTTGGGTCACGTCTATGTTGATGAAGTTATACCTACTACCAAGGTTTATGGACACAATAACCTTTTATTTTGAATGCATCCATGAAACTAAAAAAATTTGACTCTGATTTCTTTGGAGCCAAATTATTTGAACCCTTATCATCAAATCCTTCTTCCTCCTCTTTGAGATCCTCTACCTCTCCTTCTAAACTCTTTTTATCCTCTTCATCATCATCATTATGCTTTGTTTCTTCTTTAATCACTTGCATGGCCTTCCTCATTTCCATCATAAAAATATTGTCTTCCTCTTTTTCCACATCATGATCCTCAACCTCTCCTCCTAAATCCTCTATATCTCACTCATCATCATTATGTTCATCCTATTTTTCATCTTCTTCTTATTCATCTATACTCTCTTATTGGTTATCATCATTAGTTTATTCTTTTCTCACATGCCCATTTTTTCCACATAATACTTCTCCAAAATATTTTTCATTTTTTTAAAACACTCCATCAATTGTTCCAACTATTTGTAATCCAATTGACCCATGATTTTTAAAAAAAACTAGGGTTAAGGGAAAAACCTTAAAAATTTAATAACTCATGAGAAACCAATCCAAATAGTCTATTTTTTATTGTAGATTCCATGTATGATATTTCAACTTTAGTGAAAATTTTGGAAAAAAATCCAAATTTTTCATCCTATAGAGTGAATTTATGAAAAATCAAAATCACCATAAATCACTCAAAACAATTCAAAAAAGTTTGAAATTTTGATTGTCTCTTTTGTATACTAGTACAATATTAGTAAAAATTTCATATAAATCTTCTTATAAATCTTCTTTATTCTTTATAAATATGATGAATTTATTACAAACCCTAAAATAGTAATAATTCCATCAAAATTGATCATAAAACCTTGATTTTATTATTGTGTCTTCCTTAAAATATTATTCAGATCTAGTAAAATAATTGTACAAAACTTCACAACCAATTTCAATATATTATTAATTTTATAAAACTAGGGTTTCTCCCCACACAAATTGCTCAAATCAAAGATCTGATACCACTTGTTATGATCCACACTTATAATATTTGAAAAATACATAATATAATGTATATCAACACAACATAATAGATATTGGTGGATTGAGATACCCAAATATTCAATATATGCAAAACTAGAATAATACCCTTAAGGTAGGGAAACACCATACAATACTCTTTTAGGAAGGAATAGCTCTACAATGTCTCTTCGAGGGAAAAACCTCCAATATACTTCAACCAAATAGAAGAATCCACACTTACTTGATTCCATTACAATGATATTCACCTCCTTTATATAGACCTCTATATAACTAACAATGGATGAGTAACCTTGTAATCCTAATGTAGGTCGACCATTACCCAATGCACTAATTCCACAAATTAATCATTTATCCTAATATATTAGACCCATATAACTAACTAAGGGGCATGTATGCCACATTTTAGAATCTCCATCAACCCATATACATTAATATATAATATCCTTAGGTACATAGCATTTTGTTTCCTCTTGCACACACAACTAATATGTAGTTATGTAAAGCTAAGAGAAAAGAACCAACATCCCTCTTGGATTACAATGACTTATTCATAGTAGTGGTAACATATATGTTTGTTTCCTTCTCTACCTACTTTGAAGTGGGTTGCTCATCTTTGTTAACCTCTTCATCAACAACTTAAGGAAATTTCACTCCTTTATTATTCACTATTTCACTTGGATGTCTTCTTACATATTGAATATTCTTCTTCATATTCCTCATGTTGAACTACAATAATCAAAAATATATATAAGTAATTGACAATAGAATAGAAAAGTTGTCAACAACAGCCATGGGAAAGAATATTTGTAATATTGAAAATATTATTGAATAACACAATAACATATTAAAATCACAACAACATGAATTGATATAATTATATTTTTTAATACATTTGACTCAACATTTACTAGTATGTTAATGAAATTCTTAATTTTGATATAAAGACACTAACATTTACTGGTATGCAAATTCAAACCATCATGGCTTCTATCCACATACCAGTAAATTTAATATTGTGAACACACTCGTATTTCAACATGGCCCTTCATTTTATATTAATTAACCATATTAATTTTTTTATGTTCCTTACTTCACAAAATTTTAAGCCAGTTATAATATAATCTGTTTGTTTTAAAATTATTATTGGTCAAAATTTTAAACTACATCATTTAAGTTTGCCTTCTCAAGTGAATCCACTAGATTGTCTAAAGGAGGAAGAAAAAAACTTTGGCCTTACTTGTAAAATAATTATATAATATAATTATTTCAATTAGGGAAATATAATGCATATCAAATATACAAAACATAGAATCATTAATGAAGAAAAGTATAAATTTTGATACAAAAATAATCACATTTATTAGTATATGAATGTAAACTTTTAGGGCTTCCATCCACATGGAATAAAATTTTTATTAATTTATCAACAAAACTTATGGAAAAGAATATTTTTAATTTTGAAAAATGTGGCACCTATAACACAACAACATTGATTGATAGGAACATATCAATAACACAACAAGAAAAAATCATAATAGGATTTGGTTTGATACATCTGAGTCAATATGTACTAGAATAAGAATGAAAGTATAAATTTCGATAAATAAACAATAACTTTTATTCATATGGCAATTAAATTTGTCTTGGATTCCATCCACATAGATGTAAACTTTAAGTAACACATTAAACATCATGGATATAAATCACATAACAACATGAATTCATAAAATAATTTACTAGTGAGGGCATATGGTTGTTGACTAAAAGAAGCATATAAATGCACCCTATAATAAATAAGTTTGTAAAGGTTGTTCATTATTATATGGTGACTTTTAATGATTATTTTAGTGGATTATAACCTTATATCATTTCATCCAACTAACAATTATTGTTTAGTATTCCAACCCATGTTGTGCAATGAAATAGAAATGTAACACATATTTAAATCACATAATGACATGAATCCAAAATGATATGGGATGATATAAAAATAATAACATTTACTATTATGCGAATGAATACCTTGATGTCCACCATGAACATATGAGTAAATGGTTAATTAGATGTGAAGGTACACAAAAATACCATGAGCATAGAAGGCACAATAACAATAACAAGCATGTTAAAATAAAAAGAATGCCATTGTGGGTTTAGTTATAGGAAACACACATGCACATAACATTAAAGGTAGGGAGAGACATTTTTTGGTGGTGTATAGGGTGACATTATCTTGCCAAATTAATAGAGTAATACCCACCAAGCCATTTGTAAAATGACATTAGATTTGACATTAACGAGCCATGCATATTCCAATATAGCACTTTGAATTGATTTTGAAGGCATGAAAAACACCATGAGTATATGAGGCACAATACCAATAATAGACACATAAAATTAAAAAGAAAACAAATGTGGGTTCAATTATAGGCAACACACCTATGTGTAACTTTTCATCACTCTATTAACATGCCACTTTAGAATGTTTAGCTAGATGTGAAGGCACATAAAAATAAACCTTGAACATAGAAGGCACAATAAAAAAAAAATCCTTCCATTCTACCGATGAAAACTCCTTTATGAAATGTTGCATTCTTGATAACTTTCAGGTAGGTTCCACATGGTTGTTTGGGGAAAAGAGCTACACAAAAAGGTAGGGAGAGATGTTTTTTGGTAAAACTATCAATTATTTCATGCCAAGTTTAAACCCCTTTCCATCCAAACATGTATTTGTTTGTATAGTAATAAATGTTCATTCTTCCATACCAATTTCAAATCGATTTCCATCCAAAATAACATTTATGTGTGATAATTTTTATTGGGTGCTTCCAAAAGCCAAGGAAAGATAAAGGCAAGGATATAGAAATGTGTCACAGATATAAATAACATGGAAAAATGAATGGAAAACATATCAATAATATATATGTAATTCTATATTTTAAATGTTAATAAATGCAAATGAATAAAACTTCAACTTGAATTTAGAAAATGTTTTGGTTTCATAGGAAAACAATTAATATTTAATGGTATATCAATGGAAAACTATAGAATTCTTACTTGGAATGTGATCCTCAAAATAAGTTAAGGTTACTTGAATGTTGAAGACTGATTTTAGTTTAATTCTAATTTAATATTCTCTACAAATCAAACATTTATTTCTCTATAGTTTTTCTTTATAGACAAATTATATCTCAACAATTAGATTTGAATTTTGAATTGTCTATAAATGGTGAGGCATAGATTTTGTATTTGCATTCAATTTTTATATATGTGTCCAGTTAATAGAGTTTGGTGGAGCTATATGTTAGAGATAAATGTTTGAATTTTGAATAGAATAAGATGTAATAAAATGCAAGTGGACCAGTGATAATATTATATAACCTCAGATGTTGTATATTTTATATTATATAACTTACTATTAGATTTACAAAAGTGAATTTTTGGACTCAAAATATTTAATGAAGTTTTTGTTTTTTAAATATTCATACCTTCAAAATGTTACGAAAAGATGCAAATTTTTTAAAAATATATTCAATTTTGAAAAAGATATTCATTTTTGTGAAAAAGATATTTATTTTTTATGAATATCATATTCAATTTTTTAATATGATGTACATTTTTTTAATGCAGTGCTTATTTATTTTTAATATGTATATAGTATATTAAATCAAATTTAATATTTTTAATAATATTTATTTAAATAATGAAAATACCTTAATATAATTTATAGGCAACTTATACAAAAATTACATAAACATTTTTACATAATTACATTAGAGATGTTTCTATTATCATCACATATAAATATTCCATTCTGATCATGTCTGAACCTTTTAAAGTGGAAAAATTGAAGTTATAAATGACTTTACGGTATTAAATCTAAACTTTTGGTAGGATACACAATGTGCCATTTGATCAGACATGTGGAACTATGTGATTAAAACTATTAACATGTCAGTAATAAAAAACTGATGAGATGCCATCAATAAAAATATCACAAGTGTTATAATAAAATAGGTATAACACATTTACAATAAAAATATTGGTTTTTAACAATTAATAATAAAGAATACTAGCCAAATGGAAAGGATTTTTTATACCTTGTAGTTTTAAATATTTACTGATGTCACTTCATAGAATGTGTTACTTTCAGTGTGCTGAATTAATCTTCATTAAATGGAATTGTCCTACAATTTGATCAATGCATTTAATAATGTATCATTACTATTAGGATAAATATTGATCATGGATATTGGTAAATCCAAAATTTAAGTATCAAGTAAGTACCACTATCAAAATCCTTCAGGCTAGTATATACACATTAAATATATGCAATTTGTTTCCCCTTATTATGCAAAGTGATTATTGGTATAAAAAATTTATATTAGGGAGAATGTGTTTAATAATGTAGCATTACTACTATGATTAATGCATGTTATGGATATCTTCAATCTAACATTGAAGCATCGAGCAAGCAATATTATCAAAAACCTTCATGTCTATATAACACGTTATATGTGTATGTAGTTTCTTGCCACCATTATAATTCTAGGTGATTATCAGTATAGACTTGAGTTAAAATATACCAATTTATGGTGTGAATTTTTTAAATAGTTTGTTTTGAGGAAACCCTAATTTTTATACTTATATTTATAGGGGAAAAAGTGTTTTTATTTATTTCTTGAATTAAGAAAATGTTGTAACATTGTAAACTATTCAACATTGGGTTGTGTTGGGTGAATATTTTGTCACCAGCTAACTGATGAGAAAAATAGGTCTCTTCAACCACAGCATAGGGAGATTGGTCATCCAGATGTGTAGGTTTACCACATCAAAAGGGGAAAAATATCTCCTCTCATCAAGGGGAGGTTCCCTTATAACTATATGGAGCTATATATATATGCAGAAAATAACACTCAGGGGTAAGATAACACCATCCATCTCTCTTTTTTCAGAGATGATGTTCACAAGCAAAGGAGAAATCTTGGTGAAGACACTAAAGGCACTTCTATTTTTTCAGAAGTGGTTTGGTAGGAAACAGTAGGAGTTATTTCAGATAGGAAACAAGTAACTGGTAATAGGGGGTGTAGTAACCAGCAGACTGAGGTGTAGCACAAAGTCTCCACCTCGACTGCCCAAGAGTGAAATAAGAAGGATAATGAGGGCATAAAGTCATCCCAATGTCCTTTACATAGGAATAGAAAATAGACAAACACACTAAAGGCAATTGTAGATAGCACAAAGTCTTCCCACAATTGGCTTCAGGACACCTTCCTGATTACTTTCACTAGTTCTGCTTATTTCATTAACTAGAAAAGAATGCATTTAGAAGATAAACATAAGAACAATATCCTAAAATGACACAAGCTATAATAGCACAAATTATGAAAGTAACTTGCTTTCTCATTCAAACAAAGAAATATGATCAACAATTTGAGCTCAAAGTCTTAGTAATCACCTTTCAATTTTGGCAGAGTTTTGCTTCTATAAATAGAGAGATCTCCCTAAAACAATAATAGAGGTTAAAATATATAGCAGCCAAGAAAGACTTGGCACTTTGTTTCATGGAATGGCCCATGCTATGCATTCAATGCCTTGAATGCATTTTCAGTTCTATCATGGGGGGCCATGCTAGAATAGGATGGTTGTCTTAACTATGGCATGTCGATTCATCTCAAATGTCTTCTCCTAGGTTTGGATCATCTGGTGTCTACATAGCTATCCATTTTGTCTTTACTCCAAGGGAGATAAATAGGTCATGTCTTCAATGTTTTCCAGTCAAAATATCTACTTTGCAGACTGTTCCACCTATTGGAATAATTACTCTGTAGATACTTTGGCCTATCCCTCTTTCTACTACAATTTGAGCCCTCAAGCTATCTTTTCCCCTTTTTGGTTATTTTGATTCTTCCCCTTGATAGTTATTCCTTTTGCCCTAAAGGTCTTTGAATGCCTTTGAAAGCATTTGGGTCCACGCTTAGGCCTACAAAGATCAATAGCTACTTTATTGCTCTAATTTGATGTCTTCAGGTCCATCATCATTTAAAAGCTATTGACTAGTTGGTTGTCCTAAATTTGATGACTACAGGCCCATCATCTTCCTTAGCAATTCCTTCATGTCTTTGTATTGGGAGTATTTTTCCTTTGACATCTATCACAGTCTCTTGCTTTGAAAATTCACCAATCTTATATAAAATGGGACCCACAACACTTCTTGCCCGAGCAGCTTCAAAAGGGGAATGGTGACAGGTGGTGCTTTCCACTTATCTTACATGGTACCTTCCACTATAAAATAGGTGAGCACACTTGGTAACATCCACTTCACTTATAGAAGATTTAGGTACATTTTGAGAGTCCTACAGAAGATGACACTTGGCAGCTTTTGCTTACTTTTAGCAACTCACCCAGGGCCCACCACAGTCCTTACTCAATAACGAAGCAAAAGGAAGAAATGGAAGATGTTGACACTTGGTGCTTTCCACTAAGTTTTACAAGGGACACGTGGTGAATTCTGCTGCATTTAGAAAAACACATTAAAACCTTCTATAGTTGCCACTTGGCACCCTCTACAAAACTCTGAGAGAAGCTTATTTCTACATCTTTATCAAGCCTTTGGAATACCCTAAAGGGAAGGTTTCCCTTCAAGCTTTTCAAATGGTCCTTTATTGAGTGTCAGGTGCCCCTCGCATGGTTACCTACCCTTTGGGATCTTTCAGGTGGCCTTCAGGCTTTACTTCCTTCGGCAGGCTTTTGTTTCTTTAGCAGGCTTTATCCTTGATTTCCTTTAGACAATTTGTCCAAATGAAAAGCCCAAAAATCCTTATCTCTTTTTTTTGATGAAAATCTTCTCGAAGGAATTCCAAGGGTTCCTTCACTTAGTCATTTCCTCAAGAAAAACTCTAAAGGATTCTTCTCTTAAGGCCTTATTCATTTTTCTGAAGGAATTCCAACTTTTTTCTCTTTTGCTCGCTGCCCTCTATAAGGGCACTTGGCCTTGGTTCACTGCTCTCCACAAGGGAAATTATTTCTTTGGCTTTAGGGCAACCCATTGAACTTGTCAATTGAATCATCTTTGGTTCAACGGTTCAATCGGTTCTTTTTGATCTCTTGAACCAAACGCGTTGAACCATTCGATCATTGAACTCATTGAACTGTTGAACCAAAATGGTTCAAGGTTCAATGGTTCAATGGTTCAAGCCTTTGTTTTTTGCTAAGTTTTTGAAGTTGTGGAACCATGAAGAGATTAAACTTGATGAACTTTGACAAAGTGCCTGACTCTTTGAAGCTTGGCGAAGAACATTTTTGATTGAACCAAGGTGTTGAACCTATCCTAAAAATGCCTAAGTATTGGAAACTTGTTTTTTTCCTATGGAATCCATAGAAATTAGTCCATCGAACCAAGAAACCAACATGTAGAGTCCATAGAAATGAGCCTGTAGATTCCATAGAAATAAGCCTGTAGAGTCCATAGAAATCAGCCTGTAGAGTCTGTAGAATGAACCTGTAGAGTTCGTTAGCTAAAAAATCTTGAAAAATGGAGAATTTGAATGCCCAAAACAATTTTTGAGAAGTGAAGAGGTAATTTTGGCCTGTAGGACCAAAATAGTTCATATGTTGTCCAAAAAATGAGTGACAGATTTTGGGAACAACAATTGGCTCCAGTTTGGGAACTTCTTTTAGTTGAAGACTTGGAACAACTGAGGGAAGTAGAAACCAAAATCTCCAGTGCCCTGAAGTGTGCCATTAGGCTATGGAGTCATGTTATCCAAAAATAAAGGCACCAAAAATGAAAAGCACAAAATATAACTAAAGACTTTATAAATATACATATGTATAGGTAATCTTATCTGATGCTTCAAGAATTGAAGCACTTCAAATGCCACCCACTGTGAGATAATGAAAATGGCATTCCATCCTAATATACCAGTAAGAAACTATTTTCTCCCTAGAATTGGTGATGGGAAAATGGAACTCTCCACCAAGAATCACATTTTTTGTGCATTCCTTTTGGTTCTCTCTTCTTTCCCCATGGCAAGGCGTGGTCTCTAATCTGAAAACCATAAATCTTTGCTCTTTTGGTAAAGAGTTCATTTTCCTAACTTTGGCATGTAGTAGTATGGTCTACTACGATAGCTCATTACTCTTTTGGTTTATTCCATCACATGATTTGATTGTCAATATCAAACATCTGCTAATAATTGACATTGTCAGGCACACTTGGTTTCAAGACCAGTTTGATAGTGTACCTATTATCTTTGAAATTTGGGTGAGTAACCATGAAGGTTGTAGGGATAGCTAATGATTTTACATGATTATGAGGCTTTCTAGGCACTACAAAAATATTGAAAGCTTCAAAACTTTCAATATAGTCCCATATCAGATTGTGGTAGTGGTGCAATATTTTGTTCTTAGTTTGACACAGGTTCTTTACCTGACAAACCATCAATGCAACATCTCCTTTAACATGGAGTTTAACACCTCTGTCTTGAGCAGCCTTCAACTTAAGTAACAGAGATTCATACTCGGTAGTGTTGTTGGTGTTGTTGAACTACAACTTGTATGAAGAAGGAAAAATATCTCCTTAAGGAGATATTAGAACAATCATGACTCCATCATCGGTAGGGGAATTGCTGCCATCAAATTCCAGGATCCAAACATCATCAAAAACTGATCTTCTATCATATTTGTCTTCATTAGAGAGGGAAGATCCTTTTTCATCTGTACTACACCCTACCAATTCTTTTGATGTCTTGTTTGAATTAGTTTTTGGATCACCACCTATAATATTTTCATCTACTATAATAGGAATGTCTTCAGTAGATAGAAAATAATTACCCCTACCTGAGGACTCAAATAGAATTTGAGATTCGGGCACTAATGTCTAAGTGACAACATATTTTTTCTCCTTTTCAAGGAGTAGCCTCTTCATGATGCCTTTAATAGGGATCCTCACCTCAAATAAGTCCATGCTCAATTCTCCTCCAACATCCTTGCAGAAATTTCATCCAAGAAGGATGCCGTATGAGGATAGGATGTTGGCCACCAAGACTGTCATCTTGATTCTCTTTTTTGGAAAGGTGGAAAATGTAAATTAGGTGTCCTTGATTTTTCCCAGTAGTGGCACTTTTTTGTTCTCCATGGAGAAACATCTCCCAAATGTCTTGGTCAGTGTGAGACCAAGGGATTCTGCCACTTTGGCAAGCATGACTTTATTTGAAGCTCCATAATCAATGATGCAATTGCTCAACTTGTGACTATTTATCAACAAGGAAACATAAAAAGGCTCTATTTTCCCAAGGGTAGTAGGAGGAGTAATGACAAGGTTGTTTGGGATGGACATGTTCTTTGGGGGAACATGAGTTACCTTCTTAACAACTTTTCCTGCAGGGATGACTTTATTATTCACACACTCAACCAACCTATCCAACTGCTCAGGGTTGGCTTGTAGGAATTCAAATTTAGACATTTGAATTTTGGTTTTCTTAACATGGTCGATTATGTCAAATGTCTAAAATTAATTAGGAATTGTTGGCCATTTTTTCCCAATAGGCCAAAAATCGGTCCCCTTCTTCCCCTGTTATTCTAGGCCAATTCATTTTTTATTTTGCATGAATCTGGTGATTTTTACAGACTCCATATTGTTTCTATAGACTCTACAGGTCTATTTCTATTGACTCTATAGGTCTATTTCTACGGACTCTGCAGGTCTATTTCTATGGACTCTATAGGTCCATTTCTATGAACTCTACAAGTTTTCTTTTGGCAGTTGAAGAACTAGTCAAAGAGGGCAAGATTTTACAAAGCTTCTTCAGATTTTCATCTAAATAAATTCACAAAGAAAGTTGGCATCTTTGAACGATTGAACTGGTTCAACACTTTGGTTCAACACAGAGTTCAATCGGGCAAAGTTTAATAGACTAGTTCAATGGTTTAGTTCAATCGGCCTTGGTTCAAGCCTTATCTCATTATTTCAAGTTCATCACTTCATTTTTAGGCCTTGGTTCAATCTTCAAGTTCATCGTTTGGTTTAACAAAGAGTTCAACGTCCTTGGCTCAACAGTCACTTGAACTATTGAACTGTTAAACCGGTTCAACGGGTTGGTTCAATGTTTTGGTTCAAAGGCTTCAGTTCAAGACTTTGGTTAAACATTTTGGTTCAATCACTTTGATTCAATGGATAGTTCAACAAAGGGACTCAGTGAATAGTTTAGAGGGGCTCAGTGCATAGCGTTGAACCATTTTTTGGTTTAACGAATTGGTTTAAAGGCTTAGTTCAACGCAATTAGTTCATCAGCAAGTTCATCAGGCTCAGCGTGCAACATTGAACCAATTGAACCGTTGAACCATTGAACCAATTTTGGTTCAATGGCTTGGTTCAAGGGTGTGTTCCAAAGCTGAAGGGCATTTTAAGGTCTAAAAGCCCTTGTAGAGGGTAGTTATAGTTTTAAAGGTAGCCGAAGGGGGCATTTTTTGTGGTCTTCTTTTAAAGTCAGAATTCTTTCAGAATTTTTGTCTGAAGGATTTCTTTCAAAAAAAAATTTGAAGATTTTCATCGAAAGGCTACAGCCAAGGAAACCAAAGGAAGAAGCCCACTCAAAGGGTATGTTCCCTTGTGGGGGGTTCTCAGCTAAAATGAAGGGACACTTTCCAAAGGCTGAAGGGCCACCTTCCCTTCAGGAAGGTGCCAAGAAGGGAGTCCATAGTGAAGGGCAAATCAGGTAGCTGAAGGAAGAGCCTGACCAAGCAAGGCAAGAAACCCACAGGAAAAAAGTCTACAAAAAAGACCTGACAGACTTTTGCTGAGGACAGTGATGTCCCAAAAGCTATCAAATTTAAGCTAGTAAAAAAGCCATTGGTTTTTAAATGCCCGAACACCAACCATGAAAGGAGCCCAAGGAATGTAGTGACCCACCTAGAAATAGCCCTGACGGCTGAAGGAGCCAGAAAGAGACAAGGCAGGGGAAAAGACAAAAGTGCCAAGTGTAGGAGAAGGTAGATGGTCTAAGTGGCAAAGGGAGGCATCATTTTAAGAAGTTACTCCAGCAAGTGATACAGTGTTTGTGAATTAACCATTAGAAGGCACAAGTGGCCAACTGTGTGACCCATTTTTCTTCATTTCACATTTATGAGTAGATAGACTACGTAGGTGCCTTCAAGGAGTAGTCTCGGTTAATGGGGAAACGATGTGGCCTATGTCACAAAAGGCCTAAAGTCAGAGCTAGGGTGGACATAGCATTTATGTTTGAGCAACATGCTCTTCCTAATGACCAGAGCACATATGGGACATTTGTAAAAGAGGTGCCAAAAGGCCCTTTTCCTTCCTCTATATATTGGAGACTTGTCATTTTGAGAAACATCTTCCACAGTTGTAAGGCATAGCCCTGGCAAATTTTCACCTAAATCAATAAACACATTTTTTACCTCTATCCTAGTTAGATATCTTTGTGTATGTCTAAGTGTTAGTTTGTGTTTATTCATTGCTTCTTGATGCTTCCATAGGTTTAACACCAACATACCTGGTGTCTATAAGGTGCCATTTCTGTAGTTGACAAGGAGAGTTGTATTTGGAAATGCAGAAACAGAAGAAGTTACTATATAGTGTGCCTTTACACAGCACCTTTGGTGAGTCTTTGTTTTCTGTATGTTCCATTAAAGCCTCCCTGCCAAGCTTCTTGCAGCCTGGTCCTTCTACTAGTTTGAAGTGTATGTATGTGTTTGTCTGATTTCAAGCATGAGTGTGAGAAGGTTGGATCATTTTGGTGCATCACCCCTTTAGAGTAGATTTGTTTTCCTATAATCCTTCTCCCTTTTCACCCCCCTCATTATATGTCTATATACCTATATTATCACTTACTAAAACAACTCAGAGGCATCAAAGGGAGCTAGACCTTACCTAGAGACTCTCCCCTCCAGCTTCACCAGTCCCACAGGTCAGAGGGGAGTTTCCATTGTTACATGTGGAAAGGTAGGAGTTCAACCTTCTTGCCCCAGGTACAATCCACTAAATTAATAGGAATAGAGGAAGAGAGTTCATCCTTTTGATTTTTGTAAGGGGGAGGACTGATCTATAGATTTAAAGATGGAGGTGAAGGCGTATTTGAGGTACTCACCTTTTTAACAGTCATCGGGTCCTTTAGCTAGAAGGGCAGAGTGATTCCCCACTTAGCAATTGAAATTGTAGGCTAAGCTCACTCTTATGTTCTTTCCTTATTAGGTTTCTAGGCTAATTGGTTATGGGACTGAGTGAATATAGTGTATGGTCCATCAAATGTTTCAACTTTACTTCTGAGTTCATCCTGGTAATTTAGGAAACCAATGTGGGAGTCTCCAGCTAATTCTTCTTGGTATACTACAAAGAGATTAGCATCATTTTCTTGATCAAACTTAGGTTGGAAAGAGAAATCATGTTCTATTTCCAGATATCCAACTGCTGAGTTGGTTGGTGCTGTTTCAATGGCAAGTTTCCCCTGTGGGGGAGGCAGATGATTTGGTTTCCCTTGACTTCTCACAACATTGCCTTGATATGACTAGTTTTGAAATGTCCTCCTTGGCATATCCTAATAAGGAGGAGCAAACATACCTTGGGCCACTTGTCTTTTCAAGGCTAGTAGTTCATTTTCCAACTTTTGCACCATTTGATTAGTGGTGCCTGTAGATGAATTCTCAGAAGATGAAGAAGATTTGCCTTTGTTATGATCTCTTCTTATCTTCCCTACCAAGATGATATCATCTTCCACCACAGTGGCCAAAATATTGAGTAGCAGTAAGGTCTATGTGGCCAACCCATCTCAATAGAAAACTCCATGCAGCTATGAGTTGATGAAGAAACATTTAAGGTTCTCAGGTGTTGGCTGAGCAATCACAGGAATCCTATTCATCAACTTATCAAATTTGTCAATGAAGTCCCTCATAGGTTCATGAGGTTCTTTATTCATCTATGTGACTTGGGCTAGCAAGGCATTCACATCTTTTATAGGCTTGAACCTAGCTTCAAATTTAGCTTTAAGAGTGTCCTAGTCAGTCACTGACCTAGCCTAAAGATGGTAGAACCAATTTGAAATAGTGCCTTGTAATGTTTCCACAAATAGCCTAACTGCTATGTCTTCATACTCCACTCCAATTACACCACAAGATATGTTGAAGGCAACAATATGTTCATCAGGGTGAACTTTCCCATCACCAAAGAATTTGGGGAAATTCTTCCTTGAACTGCATGGAAGCTCATGTAGAGGTGGGGTCAAATTTAGTAGACCAAAGGAGTTACCCTAGGGGCCTTGACCCATGATTTGATTATGTAAAAGTGGGATAACAAATCTGGGTGGAGTATGTATAGGCAAAGCTTTGCTAATAGTATAAAAAGAAGCTTTGCCTTGTGTTGGTGACCTAGTACAGGTAGGAGGAACACTCCTAGTTCATTAAAGGTGAGGTTGTGGAGGAAACAAATCAAAATTGCTCTGCTGCACCAACTCAAAGATAGGTTCAACAACACCTTAAGCTTTTTGGCTTTGGTTATAATGTGGAGTTGCCAGATTATAGAACAAAAATGGAAAAGAGTAGGATCTACTTTAGCTTGAAGCTTGAGACTTCAAACTATGCGCTCTTCCCTAGCAGAGTTGCCAAAAATTATTGGGTGAATATTTTGTCACCAGATAATTGATTAGCAAAATAGGTCTGGTTCCCTTATAACTATATGCAAGAGGTATATACTACATATATAAGCAAAAAATAACACTTAGGGGTAAAATAACACCATCCATCTCTCTTATTTCAGAGATGGTGTTCAAAAACAAAGGAGAAGATCCTGGTGAAAACACTGAAGGCACTTCTCTTCTTTTAGAAGTGTTCTTTCAAGGGAAAATAGGAGTTCTTTTAGGTAGGAAACAAGTAACTGGTAACAAGGGCGTAGTAACTAACAGACTGAGGTGTAGCACAAAGTCTCCACCTCGACTGCCCAAGAGTGAAATACAAAGGAAAATGAGGGCACAAAGTCATCCCAAGGTCCTTTACATAGGAACAAAAAATAAACAAACACACTAAAGGCAATTGTAGACAGCACAAAGTCTTCCCACAATTGACTTCAGGACACCTTCCTGATTACTTCCAAAAGTTCTGCTCATTTCATTAACTGGACAAGAATGCATTTAGAAGATAGACATAAGAATAATCTCCTAAAATGACACAACCAATCAAAATATCTACTTTGCAGACTATTCCACCTACTGGAATAACTACTATGTAGATATTTTAGCCTCTCCCTCTTTTTGCTACAATTTGAGCCCTTGAGCTATCTTTCCCATTTTTTGTTCTTTTGATTCTTCCCCTTGGTGGTTCTTCCTTTCACCCTGAATGTATTTGAATGCCTTTGAAAACATTCAGGTCTATGCTTAGGCCTACAAAGATCAATAGCTACTTTATTTCCACAAATTTGACGTCTTTGAGTCTGTCATCGTTTGAAAGCTAATGGCTAGTTGGTTGTCCTAAATTTGATGACTATGGGCCCATCATCCTCCTTAGAAATTCCTTCATGTCTTTGTATTGGGATTGATCCACCTTTGACATCTGTCACAGTCCACTACTTTGAAACTTCACCAATCTTATAGAAAATGGGACCCACAACACTTCTTACCTAAGTAGCTTCAAAAGGGGAATGGGGACAGGTGGTGCTGTCTACTGATCTTACGTGGCACCTTCCAATGTAAAATAGGTGAGGACACTTGGCAGCATCTGCTTAACCTTTAGGTACCTTTTGAGAGTCCTATAGAAGTTGATACTTGGCACCTTCTGCTTACTTTTAGCAACTCACCTAGGGCCCACCACAGTCCTTACTCGATAACGAAGCAAAAAGAAGAAATGGTAGATGTTGACACTTGGTCCTTTCTACCAAGTTTTACAAGGGACACGTGGTGACTTCCACTAAATTTAGAAAAACACATTAAAACATTTTGTAGTTGCCACTTGGTGCCCTCCATAGAACTCTAAGAGAAGCTTATTTCTATGTCTTTATCAAGCCTTTAGAACACCCTGAAGGGAAGGTGCCCCTTCAAGTTGTTCAAATGGTCCTTTTTTGAGTGTCAAGTGCCCCCCACAAGGATACCTGCCCTTCAGGATCTTTTGAGTGGCCTTTGGGCTTTACTTCCTTCAGTGGGCTTTTTTTTCTTCAGTAGGCTTTATCCTTGATCTCCTTTAGATAAAAATTCTAAAGGAATTCCTTCAGACAATTTGTTTGAAGTAAAATCCCGAAAAGCCTTATCTCTTTTTTTCAATGAAAATCTTCCTAAAGGAATTCCAATGGTTCCTTCACTTAGTCATTTCCTCAAGAAAAAAGTCTGAAGGATTATTCTCTTCTAGCCTTAGTCATTTTTCTAAAGGAATTTCAAATTTGTTCACTTTTGCTCACTACCCTCCACAAGGGCACTTGGCCTTGGTTCACTACTCTCCACAAGGGCACTTGTTCCTTTAGCTTTGGGGCAGCCCCTTGAACCTGTCGATTGAATCATCTTTGGTTCAACAGTTCAATGGTTCAATCAATTCATTATCTTTATTTGGCTAAGTATTTTTGATCTCTTGAACCAAACACATTGAACCCATTGAACCGTTGAACCAAAATGGTTCAAGGTTCAATGGTTTAATGGTTTAATGGTTCAAGCCTTTGTTTTTTGCTAAGTATTTGAAGCTGTGGAACCATGAAGTGATTAAACTTGATGAACTTTGACAAAGCGCTTGAGTCTTTGAATCTTGCCGATGTTGTTGAACCTTTGAACCCATTGAACCTTTGAACCTTCTGGAAGTGGGGTTCAATGGTTCAATCCTTTGTTTCAATCTTGGCAAAGAACATTTTTGGTTGAACCAAGGTGATGAACCTATCCTAAAAATGCCTAAGTGTTGGAAACTTGTTCCTTTACTATGGATTCTATAGAAATGAGTCTATAGAAACTAGTCCATAGAGCCAAAAAAACCAACCTGTAGAGTCCTTAGAAATGAGCCTGCAGAGTCTATAGAAATAAGCTTGCAGAGTGCATCATGGAAGGCATTAATGAGGCATGGAGGGCATGAATCTTGATATTTATGGCATTTATGGCCTAGGGATGTATTCCCAAGAAATGAGGTCACTTGATGATGCAGATATTCAATATTCATTTCCAAAACAAATTATTCAACAATTTTCCATGGAATTTTTGATTAGGCCTTGATTTGGGTTAATTAGCTCTTAAGCATGTTTTAGTCACATTATGCATAAATTACTCAAATTGATCAAAATGCCCTGTTATTGGTCCTAAATTTGATTAGATTTGAATTGGATTCCCATATCAGATGTATTGGATGTGTATTCCTATTTAGGATGTTTTTAATAACAAATAACAAAGGCATAAGTCTTGTGCAAAATATTTCATAAGAAAGAGCAGTCCAGAGCATGTAGGTGTAAATTTGGCATGTTGACTTGAAATGGATTGATCAAAGTTAGCTGGCCCATAAATTTCATTACCCCATTTAGGAATACCCTAGCCAAAATTAGCACTTGAATATGTCATTTTCACATCATTTAACATGTTTTATTTTTTTAAGCCAAATTGCACATTTTAGATGGAAACTAGCCAAAAACCTAATTGGAAGTTATCAGTGGCTAATTTTAGGTGTCTGTAGTTTGCCCCTATTTGGGAAGGCATTGCAAGCTATAAGAATAATAACATCTTCTCAAAAAATGAAAAGGTCTTGCATGCCTACAACTGCAATGATGATATACTAACTATATGATGCCCCTTTGAGGGAATGATTGGCACAAGTGGGTCAGAAAATGCTCCCTTGAAAAGAAAGAATAAAAATGAGGGGACCAAAGAAAGGAAATATGATGGGGTGAAAACACAATGGTAGTGAAAAAGTAGTCAAAATCATTGAGAATGCAAGTGGGATAGTGTACAATGGTTTACCCAAAGGTGATTATAAGCATTGTACCCCGATAGTGGCAACATGATATGATAACATAATGATTTTCCCAAAAATAGTTATAATCATTGAGAACATGGAGCTACCCCAGTTAAAATAGACAAACAAGGTAATAACATGCCCATGTATAGGTAAAAAAAGTAAAGTGGTGAAAACATAATAATTTTCCCAAAGGCAGTTATAATTATTGAGAAATGTAGGTGGGACAGTGTGTAATGATTTTCCCATAGGTGGTTATAATCATTGGACCTAGATCATGGAAAACATGATAAACTTGGTTGAGGATTATGATAGCTTAACATAGAGAGTAATGATGAATTGGAACAACCTATTAGTAGGGAGATGCTCATCTGAACTAATAAAGGTTGAAATTCTTTCATGGTTAATTAATTTGTATGGGATATGATTAGGAGTTAATCAAGATGTTGGTGTCAAAGAGATGCCACCATTGCTGAATAAAATTCTTGAATCTGAGGTTTGTTGTAACATGTGATGGTAGGATTTATGATATAACGCCATAAAGACTTAGCCAAAATATGCATGAGGACCAACTCCAACAATCCAATAGTCAATATAAAATAATGCACCAATGATATAAACCATGATGACAATGTAAACATATGAATATGGATGGATTAAAGTGTAAGTGTGGGTAAGGAATCACCCAATGAACACACATAAACTGAATCAAGGAAATAGTGTTGAAAACAAACAAACAGGTAGACAAACAAACAAAATATGTAGAACAAAAAAACAAAAAACACAATAGAAACCCTATGAACATTGCCTCTAGTAAATAGGAAACAACTTAATAAATGAACTAAATGGGGGAATAGAAAAAAAGGAAATAGATGGCTGAGTTGTCTCCATATGCACTAGGTAAGTGGACACTACCTACATATTTCCATGGATGCAATATCTAATAAGAAACTTAAGGCCAAATGTAGTTCTCCCAAGGAATGGGAAGAATTTGATAACTGATGAAAATAAATAGAATGGATGTGATAGAATAATAGGAATGGTCTTGAAAAATCGCAAGTGTGTGAGAGAAAAATGCCAAAAAAATGTAAGGAAACTAAATGACAAGTGGTTTGATTATAACTTAGTATCCCAAAATCCTTAAGGCAAAGAAGTGGTTAATGTTTTTATTCTTTTCTAATGATTTTTGAAATGTTTTTGGAAGTGTTTTGGAGTGTCTCAAATCAATCAAGAATGATGAGGCACTAAATGGTTCAAGCTCATAAAATGGTGAGAGTGTTTAAACTTAGGTTACTCACAAAATGGTGAGAGTGTTCATATGTAGGTTGCTCATAAAATGACAAGAGCATGGCTTAGGTTGCTCATAAAATGGTGAGAGTGTTCATACTTAGGTTACTCATAAAATGGTGAGAGTGTGGCTTAGGTTACTCACAAAATAGTGAGAGTATGGGAAAAAGGGTGACTAAGCTGACCTCAATAAGTATTTAGCATTGCCTACATAGTCCTAGAATATGAACTCAAGTCACTATAGTTCTACTCTTATAGTGGAAGAATTTGACTAGTGCAGTAGCCAATTCAAACAAAATAGGCACAGTTGGTAAAAAGGCACAATGTGGCACAAGAAGTGGCAAGTTGGTACATAAGGCTTAGTATTTCCCCTAATTTTCCCATAGGTGGTTATAAATAGGACACAACAGCATAGATTAATGGTACTTATTTTCCCAAAGGTGGTTATAATTAGTATCAAAATTGGTGGTAAGAAAGGACTAATAAATGAAGGATGTAACCACTAAAACTTCTATCACACTATCCCAAGATATGTTCCCTATCTGAAATACTTAAACCAACTGATGAATTGATTAGATACCTTGATGCTAAAACTACATAACAAATGACAAAAACCAAGGTCAAATGGGCTAGGCTTCAGAACACATTGGGTCGATAGGTCAAAAATGGAAAGTAAATACAGGAAAGAGGATGAATAAGGGCGGTATGTGTATAAAGAATAATAGTGATTAAATGTTATAACTAAAATGGTCCTTATATACAATACACCTTAGCATTCAAGCATAGTACTACTTGAGATGAATAATATTCATTAGCTCTAGAAGTTCATCACTATTTGGTGTGGCAAGCTTGTATGCTCCTAATCCATAATTTGCAGTGATGATGAAAGGCTTTATCTAGTTTGGTTTGAATTTCCATTTATGTTTCTTCTTGGCCATGGTATTCTTTTGGTTTTCTTTGAGAACAAGATCACCAAGTTCAAATGTTCTATACTTCACATGCCGATTATAGTGGACTTTGAGTCAATTTTGATATGCCTAAAGATTGTTGATTGCGGTCATGCATTTCTCATCTAGGAGGTCTAGCTCTTGTAGGTGTGCTACTCGATAGTCATGATCATCCAGGACATGCTTGAAAGAGATGCATAGTGAAGGCAATTTGAATTTAATGGAAAGGATGGTTTTAGTACCATAAACAAGTATGGAGTGGCTCCTATGGGGGTATGATTATTGGTATGGTATGCCCAAAGGGCAAGGAATATTTGGAGGTGTCAATCATGAACGGCATCATTGACAATATTTTTGAGAATATTGATAGTGGTTTTGTTGGATGCCTCATCCTGGCCATTACCTTGAGGGTAATATAATGTATAAAAGTGTTAAGTGATGTTATATTCGATACATAATTGGTCTACATCTTTGTTCTTGAATGATCCTCCATTATCAGATATAATGTCAAAGGGAATACCATAGCAGTAGATGAGGTGGTTAAAGATGAATTTAGAAATTTACTTTCTAGTCACATAAGTGAGGGGTATAGTTTCAACCCACTTAGTGAAATATTCAATGGTGGTAATGATATGTTTATGCCCTTTAGATGAAGTGGGGTTAAGCTTCCCAATGAGGTCAAGTCCCCATGTAGAAAATGGCCATGGTGTCAACATCATTTTTAGAGTTTTTACTGGGGAATGAATCAAATTAGCATGTCATTTACATTTGTCACATTTCTTTACATATGTAGTGGCATCTACGTCCATTTTGGGCCAATAATAACTAGTATGAAAGATATTTTTAAAGAAGACTACCCCATTAGAATGGGCTTCACATACTCCTTTGTGAACTTCTCTTAACGCTAATGTAGACTCTATCAAAGTTAAATAATGAAGTAGAGTTCCAACAAAACTACAATGGTAAAATGTGGATCCAATTAAAGTATAATGAGTGGAATGATTAATGAAGGATTTGGTTTGTTTTTGAGATAGGTCAAGTAGCAAAACTTGGTCATGAAGGTATTTGTAAAGGTCTAAATACCAGATAGAATTAGGACCAACAATATCACAAATCATGGCAATGGTTGAAGGTTCATGAGCTGGTGCTAACAAATTCTTGACAAGGAACTGATACTCTCTAGCTTTATCTATTTGTCAAATCAGAGAGCTAATAGTAGCCATGGCATCTATAGTTCTGTTACTAGCCCTCAGTATATGTTCAAACTAAATGTCAGCAATTTAATTTTTAAGAGTGTCAACCATGGATTTATATGGAACTAGCTTATCATCTTTGGTCTAAAAATGATCTATGACTTGATTGATGATTAACTAAGAATCACCATAAACTTGAAGATGAGATATATTCCAGTGCACTACTTGTCAAAGTCCTGCAATAAGTGCTTCATACTTGGCTATGTTTTTTTACAAAGAAAGCCAATTCTAAATATTTAAGGATTAGATACCCCTATGGTGTAATTAAAAATAGGCCTACCCCTAATCCATGCCATCAAAATACAATTTCCAATGCTGATCCTCAAGGGGTGTAATAATAACAGTCATGATGGATTCATCAGGGAATGGAAACTTGAGTGGTTGTGTGTCCATGAGAGGTGCATTAGCAAGTTGATCTGTAAGAACTTGTCCTTTGATTTTTTTTATTAACATACTCTATGTCAAACTCACTAAGAATCATGATCCATCTAGTCAATTTACCTTGTAAATTTGTTTTAGATAGTAGATACTTGAGCGGATCTACTTTTGAAATAACCATGGTTTTATAATTCAACATGTAATGATGTAGTTTTTGAGCTGCAAAAACCATGGCTAAATAAGCTTTTTCAATAGGTGCATAGTTATGTTCATATGTAACCAAGGTAAAACTTAGGTACTAAACAACATGATCCTTTCCATTTTCATTATGTTGAGCTAAGAGTGCCCCCAGAGTATAATTGGTAGCTGATAGGTATAACAAGAATGGTTTTCTTGGCATAGGAGGTAATAAAATAGGTGGATTGTAAAGATAGTCCTTAAGTTGTTGAAATTTTTTTTGGTAGTAATCATCCCTATGAAATGCAACTCCTTTATTCAAAAGATGTGTATATGGATGGCACTTGTTTGCTAACTAAGAGATGAAGCATCAGATGGACTGGATCTTACCCTGTAAACTATGAAGTTGCTTCAAATTAGTTGGTGATAGAATCTCAAATATAGCATGGACTTTAGCTAGATATACTTCAATACCTCTATGAGACACAATCAAGCCTATTAATTTGCCTAAAGTTACACCAAACACACATTTCTTTGGATTTAGTCTGACTTTGTACTCTCATAGTCTCTCAAATATCTTATGCAGCATTATTGGATGGTCAACTCTAGTCTTGGATTTTCCTAATATGTCATCAACATAGTCTTCAATAATATCATGCATCATATCATGGAATAAGATAGTCATGGCTGTTTAATATGTATCTCCTACATTCTTAAGTCCAAATGGCATCACTTGATAACAAAATGTTCCCCATGGAGTGATGAACGTTGTTTTATGTTGATCTTCTAGTGTTATTTTGATCTGATTGTATCCTAGAAAGCCATCCATGAGTGGAAGTAGTTCATAACCTAGAGTGGAGTTCACAAACATGTTTATATCAGGTAAGGAAAAACATCTTTAGGACAAGCTTTGTTGATGTCCTAAAAATCTATAAAATTCTGATTCCTTAAGTTTTTTGCTAACAAGTACAACATTAGAGATCCATTCAAAGTAGTCAATGGATCAGATACATCCTAAATATAAGATTTTTTCCAAATCTTTATTTAATAATAAAGTAATTCAAGGATTCATCTTATAGATCTTTTATTTTACTGGTTTGGCATTAGGATTAACCACAAGGTGGTGCAGAACCAAGGTGGGGTCTAATCTTGGCATGTTAGAATAGGCCCATGTAAATATATCCACTAACTCTTTCAACAGAGATGCAAAGATGTCACATTCCTCCTCAGAAAGAGATGCTCCTAATTTTATCCATTTCAAGTTTGATTGAGTCCTAATATTTTCCTCCATTGTATCTTCGACTAGAAGGATTGAACTATCTTTTAGGATAGTAGGTAGTGACTTGAACTGTTGGACTATGTCAAGGTCCTCTATTAGGACTTACTATTCAACTTCTCCTAGGCATGTTGAATTTGAGTCTCCTAATGGGAGATTTGGCCATGTAATAAAAAATGGTTGGAAATTCTTGGAGAATTTGATCAAATACTTGTTGTTGCTCAAAATTGAACTCACATCCACAAGCAAGTTCATCGTTGGTGGTCACCTAGTTTAAATTTGAAGAATAATGAACACCCTTATCTAATGGCACCTGAAACAGGTTTTCACCACTAGACTGGCCTTTATCTTTAATTTTTCCCTGGTCAGAATGTGCCTCAAAGAGGTTTTCACTTTGGGACCTCAATGTTTTACTTATTTATTTTTGGCTAAGGGTGTTCACTCGCTATCCAAAATAGGCTATAGGATCCAATGTGATTAAGAATCTTGATTTGTGATCTCCTAATGAAAAATTGTCTCTAAGGCCTAATAAATCATAAAATGCCTCATCATTCTAGAACTCATCAATCAATAGACTAGATTCTTGTTGGTCCCAATATATCAATTGGGGATAATATAATGGTAATGGATTGTGATGAATGGCTTAGGTAAGGGTACAAATGGCATCATTATCAAATAGGTTGGTTTTAGCTAGGTTATCAAAGGTAAGGCTATGAACATAATCTACTTCATTATCAGCATCATCATCACTAGTCACTAGTGATAGAGTTTGAATAAAATATGGGGTCATGCCCAAGTAGTTTAAATCCAAGTCCATAAGGTCTTTTATATTTAGTCATGGAAATCGGCTTGATGGTTCCTTGTAGATTCAGTCTGAGGCCTCTTCCTTCATAATTTTGACACTCCATGATCCTATTAGGAATAAGATACTTTGCATTTTTATAACAATCAGCTTGGTCATCATTGTATAACCATGATTTATTCCCTTTAAGAGGGTTAGGTCCTAGGCCAGATGTTAGTACAAAGGTGACAGGTCACTTATCTTTATTCTTTTGTTACCAATGCATATGTGGAATGACTTTAGTTCAACCAAAGGTTTTAAAATTTTGAGGAAGATTGGTGATATGATTGCATATTCTCCTAATCCATTATCTAGAATGGTGAAATGATGGGATGCTTTAGGAGGTGGTATATGGGAAAGGGAATCCAAGGTATTAAGATCTATGCAATTATATGATGAAGGATCAATAAGTATAGCTTTTCCTTTATCAAATTTAGAACTTGGATTCATGTTGCACTAATAATTATCGCTTTGAAACTCAGCCTCAAGATGCTTGCAGTGTTTATACAAGTGTAAATATCTTGGAATATTCACTTCCATTCTTGAGTGAGAATACTTGATACATTGGTGCAGTGTTGACAGGACTACATGAATCTCATGTAACCAAGGCATACCTAGAAGCATGTTGTATGATAACTCAAGGTCCAACACATGGAAAAGTGTATCATGGGTCAAAGGCCCAATGATAATTGGTAAACTAATGGTGCCCTATGAATCTCTTTCCTGATTATCATAATCTTTGATAGTTATTATTTATGGCTGGAGATATATCATCTTATACCCAAGAAGCTTTACAAGCTTGAGGGACACTATGTTGAGGCCAAATCCATTATTGATAAAGACACATTTCACTTTGTGTCATTTAATACAAACTTTTATGTATAATAGGTTATTATGAATTAGGCCAAGGGAAGACATATTGCTTTGGTTGAATGTGAATTGTTGGGCTAGAGCTAGGTGTCCAACCAAAGCTTGAAAGTTATTAGGGGATATGCTAATAGAAATATTGTATTGGGTGAAAAAATAATTCAAGTTTTTTTTGTGGATTATTGATGTCCACAAAAAATCTAAAAAAGAAATTTGTGTTGGTGTCTTCTATAATTGCTCCACAATATCAAACTTCTTGTCTTGGTCAGGAGTGAATGGTTTATTATAAGGCTAAATAGTTGGTTAGATGATAGGCAATGTGGAAAATGGTTGTGGGCTTGGGATAGTAATCTTCAACCTTTTAGTTGTGATTTCATAATTAGGATTAAATACTTGACCATTATTGCTAATCGATGTTGGAAATGGTGTGGGACTAGATAGGTTAAGTCTTGGTTGCTAGTGCACTTGCTTGTGGTCACGTGGCAAGAATGAGTTGTCACTATAAGATCCAAAAGAGAAAGTCCTAGTTTGTTGGTTTGCCTGTATGCACCCCTAGGTCAAATAAGGATTATCTATGTGATTTTATTGAATATTATTGTTGAGCAATGGTCTAAGCTAATTAGTGCTTGGTTTAGGATTAATGGAGATGGTATTAATGCTACCCCTTATAATATGACCTACAATCCTATGGTAGTCATGTAAAACTACATGGTAGGTTTGTTTGTCATTACCATTCTAAATTTGGTTTTGTCCATTGTTTTTTCATTATGGATTTTAATGCCAATTTTCTTGGTTCTATTTGTTTGGCCTTTGATTTTGATACTATTGATTTTGCTACTGCACTGGCCATTATTGTTGGTGTTGATTATTATGTTAGGGAAAGGGGTTTTGATAGATCCCAAGAGTTTGATTAGAAGTGAAAGAACCATTATCCATTTTTATCTCCCCATTCTCCAACATATTTTCAATTAAATTTTTTATTTGGACACATCTTCATAGATTATGCTTGTTAACCTAATGATAGTCACAAAATTCATTTTCATGGTACCAATCAGGGTAAGGAATGCCTTAAAAATAATGTTTTGATATGGGCCAACTAATCATATTAGTGGTAGCAAGATTTTGAAATACATATTCAATAGGTTCCCCTAGGTCACTAAAGATATGATGTGTTGGCACGGTTCTTCTAGGAGGAGGGGTTTATAATGGTAAATTTTGTTGTATTTGTTGTACAGGTCTCGATTGTTGCACTTGTAACATTGGTTGGAGAGGTTTTTGGGTAGGAGTAAGATTAAAAAAGGTAATGTATATGATGATTTCATAGTTTTGACATGATGAGATTGGATCACTCCATTTCCCACAAAATTCTTATTTCAGTTGAATTACTTTGGTCTTTCATGATTATTGGCCTATGTTGGTTACAAATCTTGCACTTGGATGGGATGTTGTTCATTTCCATGATTGGTACCTTGATTTTGATTAATTGAATTAAGCTTGATGACCCCTTTATTGATGAGTTCTCACTCAATCAACAAACCCTTATGAATGATCTCTTTGAACATATGTGCACATTGCAGTTCTAGATGATAGGCAATTTCACTATGTAGATTTTTAGTAAAAATAGAAGTTAATTTTTTATCTAGTAAACTATGGGTGAAATGGCTTGTAAAGACCCTCCATTTATATTAATAACTCGAAAAACTCTCCCCATCTTTTTGCTTTACTTTTGTTAGGTCTAATAATGAAACCTCATATTCAAGATTATATGAAAAAAATTGCACAAATTTATCAAAAATATCATCAAAGTCTATTATTAAATTCTTGGGAAACATTAAAAACCACTCCAAGGCTTGTCCAATTAGGCTCTTTGGAAATAACAACAAAAGGTATATGTCACTATATACCACTGGTTGACATGCGACAAAGAATTTGAGCAAATAGGCCTTAGGGTCACCTTTCCCTTTATACTTATCAAATTTGGGTGGTTCATATCCTAGAGGAAATGGTATTTGAAAATAATCCATATTGAATGGATAGGATCATACATCATCTAATTTGAACTTCTTAGTCTGTTTCCATGCCTGAATGGTAGCAATTGCATCCTTCATCTGTTGCAATTCTTGGGATAGGAAATTGGAAGGGATATTGGTTTGAGGGAGAATATTGGTTTAGATAAATGGTTGGGAGTTCACAAGTGGGATATTTTGACTAGGGTAGGATGGAGACACATGTTGGGGTACATTGGCTTAGTTGGGGAATGGACCAAGAATACGCATATGCAGATTAGGATGTACTTGAAATTGCACATTTGGATACGTGATATTCTAGTTTGGATTGATGATAAAGGTTTAACTTAGAAGATTTTATGGTTGGGATGAAGGGATATAACTATATTGTGCCTATTAGGGTTGAAAAGGGACATGTTATCGACTAATCAAACCTTACTATTGAGTGGGAACTTGTAAACCAAGACCTTGTCTCTAGATTTGTGGCACATTTTGAACCAATGGTTGTTTAGTAGGTACTTGAGAAACATAGGGACTTCATTATTGCACAAATACCTATGAAAAAAGAGAAATCATGTTACAAATTCACCATCTATCATTGACCAATATTTTCATGTTGTTGGCTAGTCATTGCTTAGTTTTGGATTGGCATATTATTCTATAGCTGAAGAGGTATGTTTGTCATTACTTGGTGAGGTGGAATATTAGTTTCCCCTGGTTGAGGTGGCAATGTACTCATCTTTTGTTGCATTGATACACTAAATTGTGTCTGTTGTTATGGAATACCACTCACTACTTGTTGAGGAGGAGTAGGATCCATCGCATTTTATCTTTGAGGCATAACATTAGCCATTATTTGATTATCTAATCTTGTAGGTTGTACACTTGAGGAAATGGTTGTTTGAGGCTGGGGTATAAAAACTCCTATTCCTTGGTATGATGATCTACTCATGGGATTAACTATATTCACACATTATTGGCTAGTTGTTTATGCATTAGTACCACTTTGATCAAGATTAAATGTTGTTTTCACATTGTCTATTGTGTTTGGATCACTATTCAATGTAGAAGTTGAAGACACTTCTTCAATAAATGGCATATGTATCAAGTTATCTATTGAAGTAGTTTGTACAAATAGGTTGGAACTCAGAATCTCTTGTCCAATTAATTCCATCAACACCCCTATTAAAGAAACTAGGTTAATGAGAGGCTTACTTACCATGTTCATCTGATTGAAATCATGTGATAAATTTAGGTATGTTTGGTATGTTGTTTGCATTTGGTTAAAGTGATCTTCCATTATGTTTTTACCTAAATTGGATATATTGGGGTCTTAGTACATTATTTATACTAGAGAATTGGGATTTCTATAAGAATCACATTGATCGTAAATGATATTGTGGGGCACTCTTACAAGACTTGGTAGAGTTTCATAGGGGAAGTCTGTTTGGAAACTTATCCCCTACCTCTATGGCCCTAACCAAAATCTCATCTTTGTTCTCTAAAAAATGTCACTCAAATAAAAATGGATCATACGTGGAATCTAAATTATTATAATATGGCTATTGAAGCACTAGCTCATCTACTGTGGGTATTGTAGCTCAATATTGCATGGTTTATTCTTGGTCCTATTCTGTGTAAGGTAGTGTGTTAACTAAATAGTTAGCTAATGGATCTTGGCTTTTTACCCCTGATTGGGTATTATAAGAAGGATAAGAATCCATCTCATAAGTAATGTTATCTTCATAGGGGTCTTACACCATTTCCTCCTGCAAAACTACATTACTAATCCCTGAATTATACATGAGTCCACTATGAGTGTAGGAATACATGTTTGGATCCATAGTCAATGCTTGGTGATAAAAGGTCAAAGAGTTCTAAAAATTCTAAAAAGGATAGAATATAAAACAAATGATGCCTTCAACTTGGGTCTAGATTTGCCAAAAGGATCAAAAGGCTTATGGAGAGATTTGTGAGGAAACAAGCTAGAGTGAAGAATCTAATGTTTCATTATTCACACATAGGTAAGCAAGTAAATGGATCTAAAAATCAAAATGCCAAACTCTAAGGTCAAAGTGTTTCAAATCAGTTTAATCTAAGAAATTAAAATTTGTTAGGCCTTTTGGCCAAATGTGGCATCAAAATCTAGGCTCAAACAAGGCATGTGCTAGGATTGTTGGCCAAACAGTGTCAAAAGCTAGACTTTGAAAATAGATTAAAGTTTTAATCTAATAGATTTGAAACACTTCTAACAAACAATAGGAATTTGATTCTTGGACATGAACTTGATCAACTAGGTATAAGGTATGAAATAAAAGGCACTTTATCAATAGCTTATTTTCTCATAAATAATTTTATATAAAACTTGGTTCTTTTTAACAAATGAGATAGATAAAGGTGAATAGTATAATTGTCCTCTAGACAAAGGATCAAAATTACACTTGGATTGATCTAAATATGTAGGAAAAAATTTGGAATTCTATGTAAGAGGGTCCTTGAAACAAAGTTTGAAATGATTTGGATAGATTAACGTAACAATACTACCCAAAAGGTGTGATAAAAAAGTTTATTTCAAAGACTCTTTAAAGCAAAGACATTTTTCCATAATTTTGATAACATAACACTACTTTTCTTGACTCAAAATGGTGTGGTATATAGACTTAAAGTGCAAGTGTTTAGCACAAAATTGCTTAATTCTATCAAGTGATGATAATTATTATGATCTTAAAATGGCCTTCAAAATAAATTGGAAATTAAACCTAAGTTCCCTCAAGTTTAGTGCAAATGGTGAACCCACTTAACACATCAACCCTATGAACTTGTAAAGGTGTAATTTAAAATTTAAATTATAAGTGAAGGACTTAAACAACTTTGGTAAAGGTCTAAACTCAATTGGGTAGCATAATTGTGCCAAAGTGGATGATATGACTCTCAAGATTTTTATGAACTTTGAACAAGGCAAATGGATGATCTCACATGGGCAACATAATGCCTCTTTATTCAAAGGAAATTTTGGACTATGTGTTGGGTTTGGTTTATTTGTTTACACCAAGTTTTGACTCCAAACAGACTTTAAACTAGGACAAGATCAACTAATTGATCACCGTTAGATCTTAAACTAACAAGGTTGCTTGGTACTATTGGAATCCATCAATATACATCATTTTAAAATATTTTAAGTGTTCATCCAAAAGTAAATGTACATTATATAGTAGGATTTTTACATCCCTCCTCTTAAATCACAATATTATGACATAAACCTTGAGGTGCACCTTGCACCAATAATAATTCCATGGAAAGCGGGGATTTATCTAAAATCTAACAAGTTTATAAATTATTTAGGGGAATCAATTGAACAATGACTTTCATTCCAAATAATTCAAAAGAAAAGCATGGATTTTAGGTCTATATCACTCAGCTTGTTGCAAAAATGTCTAGTCCTTTTTGTAACCACTACATCCTACTATTCACTTATTGTAGTGCGATGTCCAAAGTGCTACTATATCCCATGTGTAAATCTAAAAGAATCAAATGAATTCAATGTCGGGAGATGAAACCCTAGGTCAAAGCTTCCCCAAAGAACTTACAAGAGGTGATGAAGTCCCCCTCACAAGTCAAGTTACATAAAAACAAAGAAAGAATGAAAATAGAAAGACTTTAGGGTCATTTTCAAGATCACCTAAACTTTAGCAAGTTTTTAAGGAGTGCTTTAGGTTACATTCTTTCTAAGCCTTGGACTAGGCTATTTGAAATAGGAATGGGGGTTTTGATTTCAAGGGTTCCCTATAGGGGACAAATGGAAGAGCATACACGTAACATTCCTCTTTTTTCCAAACAAGATTAATCTAATCAACTATTGCAAACAAGAATTGACACGTGTGTTTAATTTTAAACCCAAAAGAAATGTTTGGTGGTGTTCATTCAACCCCTTGGTCTTAGTTGTAAACTTTAAAAACATTCACCAAAACCACTTAAATTCTTTATTAATCACCAAAATGAAAGAATGAGCAGGAGATACACAGGATCCATAGGATCAATCTAGGAGAAAGAACCCACAACAAATAACCTGTAAATAATATCAGAGAATAAAATAAATTTCTTTCACCTAAAAAATAGGTGATAATCCTATAAATTCTATGTATTCTCTCATTAATCTCTCATTATTTTCTCAAAGATTGTAAAGTATTTATAATACAAATAGTTTGTTTTATGACAACAAACTATTTGTTGTGATTACAAAATAGAGAAAACAAATTGTTTATTTTCACATACTACGAACAAATATATTGTTGAGAGATTCTCAATAATAAAAAAAATTAACCTAGGTAAATAAAATTAACCCTAGGTAATAAATAACTTACCCTATTAACCTTAGGTAAGCTTAAATATTCAATATTCTAACACCCTCCCTTAAGCGAAACATAGGGAGAATGACAAACAAATATGGGTCCCAGCTACTAGGCCTGATAAGGTACCCATGTACAAACCAATCAAAATATATGAAAAATAAAGGAAAGAAGGACTTCATGGTAAATCCCCCCCAAGGACAACTTCCTTCACCCAAAGCATCACTCGCAACTGAAAAGAATGAGGAGAAGCCAAATGTTTAGTGAAGATGTCTACAATCTGCTCAGCTATAGGCACAAACTCCAAAGAAAGAACTTCATCCTAAATAAGATGTTGAATGAAGTGCATGTGAATCTCAATGTGTTTTATCCATTGATCTCAAAAAAATTGTGTGAAATAGCAATCATACTTTGGTTGTCGCACCAAAGAGTAGTAGGACCCTGTTGTGTGAAGCCAAACTCTCTAAGCAACTGTCAAAGCCAAAGTGTTTCCTAACTAGCTTTGACAGCACCTCGATACTTAGCCTCAATAGAGGACAATGCAATAGCAGTCTAATTTTTGCATGCCCAAGCAACTGGACCTAAACCAAGTGTGAAAGCAAATCTGAAAGTGGACTTGCCAGTGTCAACATCACCAGCCCAATCAGAGTCAGTGTATCCAACAAGCTGTGTAGAACTCTGTGGTGTGTAATGTATACCAAAGTGAGTGGTGCCCTGAATGTAGAAAAAAATATGCTTGGTTTCTTGCCAATGACTCTCATGAGGCTCATGTGAGAACTAAGAGACAAGGTTCATAGCAAATGTGATGTTAAGATGGGTATGAGTCAAGTACAACAGACTACCTACAAGTTGCTTATACAAAGTTGGATCAACAAGAGGAGTCATACAAGTGGCATAAAACACAATACCTTACTGATATGGAGTGGGGGCAGGCTTACAATTAGCCATGCCAAATTGATGAAGAATATATGTTGCATACTTCTGTTGTCCAATAGAGATGCCCTCAGAAGACTAAAAAACTTGAAGACCAAGTAAATAATGTAGAATTCCCAGATTTGTCATATCAAACCTATCTACCAACTTGTCCTTGATGTCATGTATCAAGGAATCTAAACTGCCAATGAGGATGAGATCATCAACATACAAAACCAATATGACAAGCTCCTCACCTTGCTTTAGGATGTATACATTGTGATCTGACTCACAACGAATAAAACTAGAACTCAAAAGAAAACTATCCATCTTCTCATACCAAGCTCTAAGAGCTTGTTTGAGGCCATATAGAGAATGATGGAGTCTACAAAAAAATGATGAGTCTTGCACAAATCTTGGAGGCTGTTCCATATAGATCTCCTCATGGAGATCACCATGCAAGAAAGCACTCTTCACATCCATCTAAAAAATTGACCAAGAATGTGAAGCAACAAGAGAGAGTACAAGCCAAATAGAATCCATCTTAGCTACAGGGGCAAAGGTCTTAGAGTAATTAACCCCTTCAACCTGTGAAAAACCCTTAGCTACTAATCTATCTTTGTACATATCTACTGATCCATCTGCAACATATTTGGTCCTATAGACCCATTTACATTTTATAAGTGTTCTTCCCTTAGGAAGAGGGACAAGATCCCAAGTATCATTCTTCATCAATGAATAATACTAATCTTACATAGTAGCATCCCACTCAGGTATACCAATGGCCTCATAAAACAACACTAGATCATCTATACAAGCTTGTCCCAAAAGAGCAACACCAGATGTCTATGAGCGAGTGCAACAAGAATTAGATGGATCACCAATGAAAGAACCAGCTACCTGTAGAGTGCTCTTTGCCCACTTGGGCAAAGGTGGTGAAGAAGATGGTTGTGGTGGCTGAACAAGTGCAACATCATCATCATCATCATAATATAAAGCAAATCCTCACTATCCTTTGTAGAAGGAGGGGGAGAAGAAGAACTAGATGTACACTCCTGTGGAGTGGGTAGCTCATCAACCTAAACATCCCATCCAAACAACACATCATGTGTGACAAGATTAAAAATATGGTAGGCTTTTACATCTTCACAATAACCAACAAAAATGAGTGGTTGGTTTTTCTTCTCCAATGCTTTACATTTGTCATCAGGAACAAACACCCATGCTTGACTCCCAAAGATGCAAAAATCTGAAATATCAGGCTTGATCCCAGACCAAGCTTCTTCTGGTGTCATATTTTGCATAGCTTTATGAGGCATATGGTTTTGAATGTAGTTTGCACAATTTATAGCTTCAACCCAATATTGTGGACCCAAATTTTTAGAGTGAATCATACAATTAGCCATCTCTTTCAATGTTTGATTCTTCCTCTCTGCTACACCATTTTGTTGAGTGTGTGGTACAGTGAATTGGTGTTGTATCCCATGCTCAATACAAAAATCATAGAAAGCATTACTGTCATATTCCCCCCCATTGTTAGTGTGTATCTTCTTAAGAGGAAGAGATGATTATTTTTCAATAAATGTTTTGAAAGCCTTAAAAGTCTCAAAAACTTCACTTTTCAACTTGAGAAAATATACCCAAGTTTTACGAGTCAAATCATCAATGAATGTGAGTGCATATTTATCCCTTGAAAAAGAAGTTGGAAAATTCATCAAATCACTATGAACCAACCATAAGGGTGCATTTTCATGTGTGGCCTTACCAACTGGAAATGGATCCTGGTGTTGTTTACCAACTAGACAACCAAGACACACCCCATCAATACATGAGACCTTAGGAAGGTCTTGTACAAGATGTTTTGTACTCATTTGTTGCATATATCCATAACTCAAATGTCCTAATATCTCATGCCACAATTTGCTGAGATTATTACCATGTGCTATAAGTGAAGAACTAGAAGACATAAAAGACTCAAACTTATCAAAAGTATAGAGTCTTGTAGTATGGTTTGTTGTACCTGTAGCAACTATCTCACTAGGATCATTACATTCTCTTATTACAACATTATGTGAAGTAAACTCCATAGTTTTAATAGTACCAAAATTACATATTTGATATATAGAGAGAAGATTAGAAGAGATTTGGGGTACAAGCAATACATTGTTAAAACATCCATCCTATTTGTCAACAGTACCAGATCCCAAAACTTCAATCTGTGAGGAGTTACCCATAACAATATGTGATGTACTACAATATATAAGAGAATACAATAGATCCTTAGAATGTGTAAGATGGTGAGAAGCGCCTGAGTCAAAAATCCACTGATCATGACATGAAGATATAGCCCTGGCTAAAAGTGCTTTCCCTTTTCCTACAGGAGAAGTAGAAGGAGATGGAGACAGAATGGAAATTTTGTGTTGTCTAACCACTACCTCTAATTCTTTCATCTTATTAAAACATCTACTTTCATCATGATTAGGACCACCACAAAAATTACATGGACCAAATGTTTTCTTCTTTTGCTTAAAGGACTTTTTGGTCTTAGTAGATTTAGAATGATGAGGTGTTTGGGTGGTGGACTCTGGAGGGTTATTTGAAGGTGCTTGCTTTTGTTTAGACTTAGGTGAAGGTTTTCCTTTATAAGAATTAGCAACTAGAGCATGACTAGGACTAGGTAGATCATCTAAGGCCATTAATTTTTTTTGCTCCCTAGTCAATCTTTCACAAAAAATTTCAAAGGAAGGTCATTTGAATTCATCACCTAATGTATCCATCATAGTATAAAAAGTAGAGGAAAAAACACTATATGGTCCTTTCAACTTTGACAAAATCATGAAAATGCACTCCTGATCACTTTTATCCTTTGTCACCAACTTTCAACTATGACCTTATAAATTTGAATTTTGCCAAGAATTCATCTTTTGAAGGGAAATCTGATGGAGAGAGAGTACTCAATTCTGCATCTAATTGCAAAATTTTAAACTCATTAACTTTGCCAAATAGGTTTTTAAATTTTTCCCATACCTCTTTTGGTGTAGTATCATCTGCAATGTGAAATTGAAGATTATCTGAGATGTTGAGGCAAATCAATCCAAGAGCCTCATCGTACTTACAACCATATGCATATTTGTCTTTTTCAGTGGTAAATGTTGCAAGTGTTATTTTTAAAAAAATCCCCATAAGCCCTTTGATTAAATGAGTTGTTGCATTATCGACTTCCAAACATGGTAATTTGTATAATTTAGGGGTTCAAACAATCGGGATTCCATTCCCAAGGAAGATGATGAAGTTGATAAGAACAACCTAGACATTCATTTTTCCTCAAAACACCCCTCTTGTTACAATTTAATGTCTCCCGATGAAAAAAAATTTAGCCTTAGCTTATACAAAATTAAAAAAAATGGCTTTATGCAAAAAAAATATATGGGGATTTGACCCCAAGACTTCCTCCCTACAATTTTTTAACAAAATACCTCTAGCCACTTTAGCAAAGTCAAATTTGTACTTTTAGAGCTAGAGACTTGCATTTAAACCACTAAAATTAAGAAATTAGTAAAAAATAAGCCAAAATGACTCACACGTGTGAGATAAATGCTGAATAATCTTTGGCTTTATCAAAATTAATCTCTTGTTCCAACAAGGCATGGTGATCAGGGAAATTTCTGAGAAATTTGTAAACACAGGCCAAGGAAAACACCTCTCAGCAAATGCAGAATTGGCTCCACTAGATCTGCCCAAAGGACTATACGGCCTGGTACAAATCCATCCTTCTCAGCTAGAAATGAAAGCTTGAGAAGTATTCTAACACATAAAATTATCATATTTTGATTTTATGCAGTATAAGGCATTCAAAGTGGATGAAACCGTACGACTATGTTGTAGACTAAAAATAGTTTTTTAAATTCCTATTGTAACCTTCCAAAACACTATATGGCCTGGTTCAAATCCATACTAATTTATATGGAATGAAATCTAGCATAGTCAACTTTCACAAATAGGGCTCAGATTTCAAAAAAGTTGACTGTACAATCTACCACATCAGAAAAACATACAGGCATTGCAATCTGCCAAAAGGAACCAGTCAGCCAGTTTTTGAATAAAAGAGCTATACAACTAGCATGAAATGAAAAATTTCAAGTTGAAATGGATTCTTGACTTAATTTTCTACGCCCCTGTGAAAAAAAATTCTGATTTTGGAAATCTGTACGGTCATTAATGAGCATAAAGTACATAATTTTCCAAAAAAAACTTGTAAACAAGAACCAAAATTTGAGAGAATAACAAATATCTGTAACACATCAATAAAATAATGTTTTTGAATGTTTTAATAGATGAAAAATGATGAAATTTTTTTAGGGAAGCGGATCTTCAACTAGAACTCCAAGCTCTGATACCATGAAAGAATGAGCAGGAGATGCACAGGATCCATAGGATCAATCCAAGAGAAAGAACCCACAACAAATAACCTGCAAATAATATTAGAGAATAAAATAAATTTCTCACACCTAAAAAATAGGTTATAATCCTATAAATTCTCTGTATTCTCTCATTAATCTCTCATTATTTTCTCATAGATTGTAAAGTATTTATAATATAAATAGTTTGTTTTATGACAACAAACTATTTGTTGTGATTACAAAATAGAGAAAACAAACTATTTGTTTTCACATACTACGAACAAATATATTGTTGAGATATTCTCAACAATAAAACAAATTAACCTAGATAAATAAAATTAACCCTAGGTAATAAATAACTTACCCTATTAAACTTAGGTAAGCTTAACTATTCATTATTCTAACACAAAACAAGGTTTCCAATCCATTTTTAAGTATGCAAAGGTGATTTAAACATGTATTAAGCATATTTTAAACGTGATCCTATAGCCAAATTGTTAGCATGTCCTTTAGCTTTGAAGCCCTTTTAAATTTGAAACAAGCAACTTTGGAAAAATAGGTCTCAGGTTTGTGTTTTTTGAAAAACATAGTGACCGACATTGGTCAATACCACCAACATCAGTTATGGCCAACTGAGATCTAACTAATGTCAGTTCTGCTAACTGATGTTAGTTAAGCCAAGTAATTGATGTTGGTATTTTTGTCGATGTTGATTACTATGTAAAAACCATAGCAACCAAAAATAACAAAAAAGAATTAGAAAACCAATTTGCAAGATTTTTAAAGGCTCAAATAATTTTTTTTTAATGTTGTAAAAGGATCTCTTTTAGGTATAGGATGCATCTAGTCCCATTGGGCATGCCATAATGTGATCTAGGAATTTAACTCAAAAGAGGATGGTTAGTATGGTGTTAGTTCCAAAATGAAAACAAAATGAAATAAACACACTAATAGCATAACATCTCTAGGCCTAGACACTAGGAGAGCTTAGTTAACAATCATGAATGAAACATACAGCTAAAATGCAAAATAAAACTCTTTTACCTTCCTTGGATTATCTAAAATGCTTGTTGTGGTGGCTTGCTTGGTTTATGCTTCAAGAGGTCTTCTTCAATGGAGTGTGGCTACCTTCATCTCCTCTTGCCACCTTTGTTTTGTGTCTTGGCCTAGCTTGGAATCAATTTGGCATGGTAACACTAATTTCTTGAAGATTTTTGAAACCAATCTTTCATTATAACTTTTCACTAATTAAGCTTATATATGATGTTGTGAGGCCTCCTATTTATAGATTTTTGGATTTGATCATAATCAACCTCAACCATCCATCTCAAGATTAAGATGTGTGGTTGAGGATTAATTCAATTTTTGGAATTAATTTTTTAATTATTCTCATCATGGCATTGGAAGAAGGGGTAATTAAGAGGCATGGAGGGCATTATGGAAGGCATTGATGAGGCATGGAGGGCATGAATCTTGATAATTGTGGCATTTATGGCCTAGGGATGTCTTCCCAAGAAATGAGGTCACTTGATGATGCAAATATTCAATATTCATTTATAAAACAATGTATTCAACAATTTTCCATGGATTTTTTTATTAGGCCTTGATTTGGGTTAATTAGCTCTTAAGCATGTTTTAGGCACATTGTGCACAAATTACTCAAATTGATTAGAATTCCCTATTATTAGTCCTAAATTTGATTGGATTTGAATTGGAATCCCACATCAGATGCATTGGATGCATATTCCTATTTATGATGTTTCCAACAACAAATAATAAAGGCATGAGTCTTATACAAAATGTTTGATAGGAAAGAGCAGTCCAGAGCACGGAGGTGCAAATTTGGCATTTTGACTTGAAATGGACTGATCAAAGTTAGCTGGCCCATAAATTGCATTGCCCTATTTAAGGATACCCTAGACAAAATTTGCACTTGAATATCTCATTTTCACATCATTTAACATGTTTTAGTTTTTTTAAGCCAAATTGTGCATTTTAGATGGAAACTAGCCAAACCCCTAATTGGAGGTTATCAGTGGCCATTTTTAGGTGTCTATAGGTGTCATCAAAAAATTAAGAAGGATTATCTTAATTTTAGTTTTTTTAAAATTATATGATATTTTTTATAAAAAATCAATTCAATATATTATTTATTAACATGATTTTTTTTAATTCATGTGTATATATTATATATTTCAAAACTTGAAATTTATTTTAGCAATAATTTATAGGATTTTCATACATATTTACGATGAACTATATTTTATTTTGAGAAGTTGGCATGTCAATTAGAAAATTAAAGAATAGTATAAATTAGTATAAATTAATAAGATATCAGATTTAGAAATTAAACAAATTATGATGTTCAAATAACAATGATAATTAATAATATGTCGATCTTTAATTATATAAAATGCAATTCAAATGGTTTTGAGAATGTAACATATATATGTCCATATCATGTCTATGTAGTGTTAAATTTATTTCCTTTACTCATGACCATGTAAATTTAATCACACCTATATCACTTTAATAGTAATAAATTACAATGCAAGGATTTGTTGCATTAATAGGTGAAGATATGAGGAACATTTATTTATAATGTATAGGTCCCTTTTTAATTTTTTTGGGAAACAAACACACAAATATATAAAAAGTCCCATTGAAATATCAACTTAGAAATTGTTAATTCATAAATATGAGTTATTTTTTTAAGTTTGTGTGTGTAAAAATCTAAATAACTCTTCTATAATATTAGTTTTGACAATCTAATATAAAAATAGAAAAAATAATTCTATTAATTTTAGTATTTAAAAAGCTATATGATATTTTTCTTATAAAAAATAAATTCAATATATCATTTATTAACATGATTTTTTAATATGTAAGGAGAGTCCTCTCTGAGTCTGGTCTTTCCATTTCCTGTGTTTTGTTTCTATGTCTATTGTTTCTCGGCTAGTGCCGTCGTCTCTCTAAAGGCATATTTTGTTTGATTGCCTTCTTGTCTTTTTTTCTCTGTGAAGGGTTCGGCCCCTAGTTTGCCACCTTACCTTATCAAAAACATGATTTTTTTTAAGTCATGTGTATATATTATATACTTTAAAAAAATTAAATTTATTTTAGTTGTACTTTATAGTATTTCTATACTTATTTATGGTGAATTATACTTTATTTTGATAAGTTGACATGTCAATTAAAAAAATTAAAGAATAGTAAAAAATAATATAGAATGATAATACATCACACTAGAAAATTAAACAAATTATTAAGTTCGAATAGAATTGCTCTAGTGAATGTGTGAATTGTAAAACATGCATAATAAGGGTTTTGGTTAGGAGCCCTAGAATTTTTTATGAAACTAATATGTAATTGTATAAATTTCCATTGAAACATAAACTTATAAATTGTTGATTTACATTGAGTTTTTTTTTAAGGTCATGTGTATATTATACACACACACACACACACTTTAATAATTCTATAATATCAATGTCAACAAACTAATATAGAAATTAAAAAAATAAATCTCTTGGTGTAAAATTTGGTCACCTTGATTACATGAATCACCTAATAGAAAGTAAGGCAAACTTTCCAACATTTGGAGATATGTAGAGAATGGTGATTATCCTATGCATTTGAGAGGGTCAGTTCCCTCATAAGATATGAATAATTTGGAGGTTTTTATGTACTTTTTACCTGAAAGCATGAAAGGAAACAAAATATAAATAAAAAGAGAAAAGAGGGAGAAACTCACAGTAGGATAAACCCAGAGAACCACTAGGATAAATTGAGAATAAATATCAAAAATAGAAATCCTTCCTATCATATAAGAATGAACATAGAAACAACAAGGGTTTTGGGAAGAAAAGGCGTGCCTAGAAGCACAAGGTCTCCTCAAAAATGTGATTACACACACTTCATATAAGTTTTTAATGAGATTATGGACATAAAGAAATCTTATACAAGGGTTTTCAACGTAGAGTTTAGAAACACCAAATGTTGTATATAATCAAATTAATGCATAATTTTAATGGAGTATTCATTTACAAACAAAAATTTAGAATTTGAAAACAAATGACATTAAAATATACAAACATCCAAAAAGACACTCACCCACTTTCTTGCATTTTATTGCTCCAATCTGGGAATATCATAGCTCCATAGCAAGTTACAACTAGCTATTCCGAAAGCTTGCAAGAAATAAGAACCTCTACAAAATCTAGATTTTTCTTTTTTGTAAAATCTTTTCCATTTGGAATATGAAAAGACATTCACTTTCCTCTTTTTTTTCTTTTTTCTTTTTATTTAGACAAATTTATAGTATTCAAATGAACTTTTCAATTTGCATTTACACACATTAATTCTAAAAAGAATTAACCTATCAAATGACTAGAAAAATGATTATAATCCTTTAAGACTTTAATTAATGTTAATTAATTATAAAATAATTAATAACATAATTAAATTAATTAATTACCTATCAATCCCACAATATGAACTATGAAATATAGTCTATGCAAGCTAATCAAACATGTTGCCCTATCTATTGGAATCTGGGGTCTTGTGAAATACCATAAAAAATAGGGTAATAGGAAAAAAATAATGAGGATTGAATAAAATAGGGTAGTGAAATTTAGACGGCCAAATTTGAATATAACAATTGGCTTTGACTATGGGGTTGAATTCCTTAGTGGAATGCATGAGAACACTAGAATATCTTGGTGACTTGTGCCACATCCAATCTATAGGTTCACTCAAATATCCTGATCTAACCAACTGACAGCCAATTCACTTATCTCAATCCTTTAAATGAAGATGAGTTTTTAGTTCATATCAAACCTACTCAAACTCCATAAAATTTTCCATGTAGATCATGATTTTATTCTATGAATCAGCTAATTGTAGCCAATTCACCTATCCTAATCATATGTAAATAAACATGAGACACCTATCCAAATCCAAGGTGATAAATTTTGCCTATTCACCTATTAAACACCCTATTACATTCATTTTCAAGAATTTTTTTTTGTTTTGCATGTGTTAAGTATATTCCAAGTTGTTTGATGAATGTGTTCTTAAACTATAATGAAAATATCAAGTGGGTTACATAGATTCAAAATATAGGACATTTGAAAACACTTTGAAATATCTCAAAAACACCCTTCAATCTCATGAAACCATTCCTTGTTATCTTATAACTTATGTATTACTTCCCCCCAATAAATCAAATTCATATTGAATGCCTTCCTCTCATTTTCCTTGATGAAATATTTGGTGAAATAAAAGAGTAATGCCTACACAATAGTATAGAAATGGTTAAACTAATCATGAGCTATTTTACATTTTAATAGTTAAATTATATAATAGTAGTAGAATCATATACATGTATCATCCTCTACATTTTTAAAATTTACAAATCCTAAGCCTTTATATTTCCCATTTGCATCCTACATAATAATTACACTAGTGATGGGACCATAGCTACAAAAACATATTGAAAGTATTCATCCATGGTTGTGTCTAATAGACTTTTACAAAACATTTCTAAATGTATAAGAACCCAATGACCACTCTGTATGCAAGAGAAAGTGAAGTTGGTCTACAAATCAATTCTAACTCAGAGAAGATAAATCAGCTAATTATACCACTAGCAATACTTAGATAATCAAGATCATGACCAAAATGGATCTGTTAAACCTACCTAAGGTATCTCTTATCTTATAATATGTCTAGAGAGGGTTCCAAAGCCTCTATTAAAGCAACACCACAATAACCCTAGCTAGGTCTATAATGTAATAATAAAGTAAATATAATCTAGTTCTCACTAAATCTTGTGAAACAAATGGGGGATAAACATAAATAATAAACATGAAAAGTAAAAATTTACACAAGTCAATGTACATGTAATCATAATAAAGGATAAATAATAAATTCATTATCCATTACTTATGCAAATCTATATACTATAATAGAAAAGAGTTAGGAATACTTACTTTGAAGATGAACTCATCGAGCCTCAACCTCTCCATTGGCCTATGGTTCTTTTCAAGAGGTATTTATATATTTTTTAAGAATCTAAGGATGGAGAATGAACTATAGTCTATCTAAGGACCTCAAAGTGAATCTCAAGCATTCACAAGACAAAGGTTCTCCTCCAAAAAACATTAAACCCTAAGCAATGACTCCTCAATTAGAATGATGGAAATGTAGATCATAAAGAAGTGCAAATGAATGATTCTCACCCTTGGAAATAAAGTGAAAGGGGGTATATATACATGTTTTGACCCTAAGCCCTTCCAAAAATTTAGACAACCCAGTCAACCTTGTTAAGCAAGAAATAAAGTCATTGGATCTTGAACTAAGTTAGCCTATTTTTGACTCAGTATTGTAACATGTGTTATTCTTAGAATGAGGTCAACCTGATTGATTGCATTTGATAAATGGTAAAAAATGTTTTTTCTTAGGTAGGGGCTATTTGAGGTGGTGAATTTATTAGAGAAGCATGTGAGTGAGGTGTTAAATCTTAGTGAAATGTATAAGATGGGTTTGTATTATTTTTAAGTGGTGGTATAGCAAAGAAAAATATTTTGAAGCACCAAATATCTTCCCACCCCTCTCCCAGTGCACCCTTTAAGGTGTTAACTTAGAGAGATTGAGACTCAATAGGTTTTTAAAAGATAGAAAGCATCAGTAGTTGATAAAGTTTAAAAATATTATGTGTATACATATGCCTCACTCAAATATCATCATGTGTCATGAAGTGTAACATGAGATGGCGCTTTAAGAAAGAACATAAAAACACATGAAAATGATCTAACTAAAAATGAAATACTAAAATTAATTATGAAATGAAATGAAAGTAACTAAAAATACCATATGCATACCTTAACTTAACTTTCTACTAAATGACTGCATGAAAATATCCTAGTCTTGATCATGGAGGGTGTAATACCTACATTTGAGAAAACCTAGGGATACAAAACTAATAATATAAGCAATTAATGCATACTTAGGATGGTTAATGTATCAATGAATAATTCTCAAAACTAATTAAATTAATTAGAAAAATTAGAAAACTAGGATTTTTAAGGCAAGGTTAGAACCAAAAGAATAAGTATATATATGATAAAATGATGACAAATTAATGTAGAACACACTAAATCATGTTGGGAAGAATTTAAAGCATGAATGACTAAAAAATAATGTAGAACATACTAAATCAAGTTGGGAATCATGTAAAACACAAATGGAAAATATGAATGTATAACATACTAAGTCACGTTGGGAAGTATGTAAAACATAAATGACAAATAAAATATCAATGCAATAAAACTCTAACAAAGATATGTAAGCAAGTGAAAAGTAACCCCGTGTAAGATAAGCATGTTGAATCAAACATTAAAAAGAATCATTAATGACTAAAAATGAAATTTACATCAAGATGTATTATAAGTATTTCAAATGAATATGAAGAAATAAAATAAGCATGTAACACGTGCTATGTAAGATAAGTGAAGTCCACAAATATAAAACTAGAACATGATATATAGATGAAAATCAAAATCTCTGAAAGAATAAGTACTCGAACTTAGTGCTTTAATCTATGATTTAATGTAAGAAAATAGAACCACCTAATGATATGACTAGAATGATAATGAGACATTGTGGTAAGTAAATGTGAAGAGATGTTTGTGAGGAAAACATGGTTCTATTTGAAGTATTACAATGTAACTCACAAACTATAAACTAGGAGGTGTAAATAGGTAGATATGATCAATTATGTCATAAACCAAAAGTAATATCCAAAAAAAGGAATATTAAGAAAATATTATGTAAATAAGGGAATATAATGTGCCATATGGGTGATGTAAACATCCTTATCAAGAATGAGACACACTAGTCAAGTGAGCAAGACTAGAAATTGTCCACAATAGGGGCGTAGGACACTCTGACTAATGAACACAAAACTTGGGATAACAAGTGAAGTGAATATATCAACCCATGAAATATATATTTAATAAAATTAAAATGGACCTACCTTCTCATAATGTGTTCCCTTTTCCTCAAGACCCCTTATAGATCCATCATTCTACTATGAAGATTGGGTATTTATGTGAAAAAGTAGTTGGCACTATAATTATATGATATAATGAGACATCCTACCCTAGTCTAATAGCCTACCACACCCCAATAGACCTTAAATTTATCATGAGGCCAACTATGGAATTTGAGATTCAATTAAGATAGGAGATGTGCCAAATATAAATCACATAGACAGGAGATGTGCCAAATATAGATCACAACTTTTCATGTGATTTGAATTTTAAGATTGTTTTTGCATTTTAATCATTGTCTTTTATTTATTTTATGATTTGAATTTTAATTCTTTTGTATTTTTCTATTCCTCCACCATATGGATTCAAAGAACCAAACATGGTTGAAATAGGTGAAAACACAAGAGATCTTACACTTGGTCAATAGAGAAAATTACCTAAATACCAAGGTGTCTAAAGACTCCTAGACTTTCCCACAAGTAAATGTGTAATCTCAAAAATAATCAATGTGTACCTCAAATGAAATGAAATAATGGGAATGATGGGGATCATGAGATGTCCATCCATGTAATAAGTGATACAATGATGAATATGCATGTATCTAACCACAAGGAGGTAAAATAGTTCTATGAAAGGGATGGGGATATTCTATGATAGTCATGTCACTAAAGAATCCATACTGACCTACAATGGATCTAAGACAAGCATTAATGAAAATAGTAGTCATCCCAAAAAAGGGGTAAGGTAAGTAAGGGTCAAATAATAATAAAATTACCAAGGAAAATAATGACATAAAAAAATAATGATAATTAAATATATATCTAATAACCAAAATGGAAATAAAGCCCAAATTTAGTATGTAATAAGACCAAAGATCCTAAAGGGACATACTGGTGCTAGTTAAGTTAAATAAAACCAAAGGACTCAAAGGAAAAAATGGTGATAGTAAAGTGTGTTTGTAAAAAAAACTAAAATAAATAAAGTTCACAAAATTAAAGAAACATGAGGCAAACATAACAATCAAAATTTATGCTAATGTCTATATCAAAGATGAACATGTGAAACATAAGCTATGTGTCTCAGAATGTTTCTCAGAGTTGAATTTGTTTGTTATTATGCAATATATAATAATATTGGGCATTTTAGGATGCCCCAAAGGTTAATTTGATGTAGGTATGTGTATCACAAGATGCCCCAAAATCTAAATTGATATGGGGATGGGCATCACAAGATGCCCTAACATGTGGTATGGAGTGAGGTGAATTTTAATAATTAGAGTGAATTGTATGGGTATTTATAATACAATTAGAGATAGGTAAATGTGTTGATATTTTTTATTTCAAGGGTGTTAAAATTGAAATAGGATTTTTAGGAGAGGTATGAATAGGTCTATAAGGTAAAGGAGGACCATTTATTATGTTCTTTAGAGTAGGAATTTTAACAAGGTTCTCCTTTGTTTCATGTGACCTAAGAATTTGAGGTTTGACAAATGCAACCATCCATTTAAAATTGTTCATGTTATTCATCCTTTCATTATTGGTGTGTAAAGAAGATAAACTATGGTTTGGACCACATTAGTAGATGAGGTAGAGGTATGGGTAATTTTTGTTGATCAGTAGGTAGTTGATGTTGATCTGATTATCATTCTTAATATTTGAGTTATGAGGCTTAAATTTAGTCTTGATATAGTTATTTTGTAAGAGTATCAAGATTAAAATGGGGACCAAGTAAGGAAGAAATAAGAAACTAGTGAAGATCATGCCAAGTTTCATGTGAACAACCTATAGTAGCATGACACAAACAATACTTACCAGGATTATAACATTTTGAAGGAGGTTTGGAAGGATCAAATTTCATGGGTTTATAGGGTGGCACTTTATTATTAAGTCCTTATAGACTCAAGGGAGTGTGGGTTTGGTAAAAATTGGTTGAATGGGATGCTCCCTTTTAATTTTGGGGAAGCTTATAAGAATCAATGTTATGAGAAAATGATTGGAAAGGTTCCTTAGTAGTTGGTTGAGGTGATTCCAATTGAGTCATAAGAAAGTCTTGTATGTTTTATTGGTCTAAGGCTTCTTCTAAATTTTTAGGGAAAAAGATCCAAATGTTGTATTGAAGAGGAGATTTAAGAGCGATAATAAATCATTTTAAAAGAGTGTCATCATTCATGTTATGGTCCACTTTATGAGCTAGATACTTCCAACATTTTATGAAAGTGAGAGAAGATTCATTAGGAAGTTTCTTGGAATTGATGAAGTGGGCTAAGGTAACTTTGAAAAAGGTCATTATGTTGTAATTCCTTCACTAAAGCATTGACTAAATCCTCTAGTTATGAGATGGAGTTTATAGGAAGTTTATTTTACCATTAAAGTACATTTCCAATAAAGGTTTTGGATAAGATCTTGGTGGTAGCAAAAATTTTAGTCTGGACCCATTCCTTTTATAGATTACCAAAAGATTTAAGAAAAGTAGTGGGAGCTTTAGTTCCATAATATGTGATAGTTGGAGAGGTGTTTCCAATGTCTATGGATGCAATGAATGGAGTGAAGTTTCATTTTTTATATGTCAAAGAATTTTGTTATGAAATGGTGATTGAGGGATGAGATTCCCATTGATATATCTAAGAGGAGGAAGGACAAAATTATGATTTAGTTGAGACATGATGACTTAAGGTGGTTGACTAGTCATTTATAAGATATGAGATTGTATTTGAATCATTTGGGAATGGTTATTTATTTGCATAGCATTCATTTGTTGAATTATTTGAGTGATAATTTGAGTTGTATCAATGTAATGAGTAGGATTTCTAGTTGTAAGAGATTGAATGTTAGGGTTGGTAGGAGGATCATTCCCTATATTAGTAGTATGGGATGGATTATTGGGTATATGGTTTACAACATTAGTAATAGGATGAAAAATCTCAACTATATTACATTGTGTATTAATTGGTTTGGGATTAGGAAGCATGAAGGAAAGAATTCATTTGTTTCATCTGAAGTGATAATATAAGTCAAGTTCTCATCTAAATCCTTAATTATGTAGTGTTATTTACTAATTGGTAGTTGAAAAGATGACATCATTATGAAATAAGACTAGGTAGCTGAAAATAATAAGAAAACTATAAATTATTGATCAATGAAGCTGAAAATAGAATTAAAAAACTAAAGTAATTGATAAAATTTGAACTGAGAAGAAGGTAAGAAGGAACATATAAACTAAACAAGGTCGATCAGGTCAACTTGGTTTATTAAGAAAGCTCAAGATCTAGAATTGAAACTAAGTCATCCATGTTGACATAGTCTTATAGAGGTAAAAAAAACTAAAAACATAGAAAATGAACTGGGTTCACCAACTTGACTTAGTTTCCTATTATTTGCCTAAAAGTGAAAAATTTGAAAACATATAAAAAGAACTAGGTCGACCAACATGACTTAGTTTATTGAAAGTGAAAATTTTAAAAATATGAAAAATGAACAATGTCGACCAACATGACTTAGTTTATTGAAACTAAAAAATTTAAAAACACAAAAAATGAACTAGGTCAAAAATCACAACTTAGTTTATTGAAAGTGAAAATTTTAAAAACATAGAAAAATAACTAGGTCGATCAGCATGACTTAATTATTTGAAACTAAATTTTTTGAAAACATAGAAAATAAACTAGGTAGACCATCACAACTTAGTAGCCTAAAAATGGAAAATTAAGGTTAGAAAAAAATATGACAAAACTAGATGGACCATCTTGACCTAGTTGACTATGAAAGAAAAACTTTTAAAAATATTATGGAAATAAGTGAACCAGCTCAACCTAGTTAACTGTAAAAGAAAAACCTACAAAAGACTACATAACTAGGTCAATAAGCTTGATGAAGTTTGAAACCTACACGCAGAATGTTAAATTAGGTCAAAAGGTTTGATCTATATGACTGTAAATAAAAAAGAAAAATAAAAAACTTAAAAAATCTACAAGGGTTAGATTCACATCAGGTTCACCATAATGTATGCAAGTGAAAGTGAAGATGATCTACAAATCAATCCTAACTTAGATAAGATAAATTAGCTAACTATACCACTAGCAATACTTGGATAATCAAGATCATGACCAATATAGATCTACTAAACCTACCTAATGGATCTCTTATCATATAATATTGATAGAGAGGGTTTCAATGCCTCTAGTCAAGAAACACCACACAATAACCCTAGCTCGTTTTATAATACAACAATAAAGTAAATCTAATCTAGTGCTCACTAAATATTGTAGCACAAATGGGGGATAAACATAAATAATAAACGTGCAAATTTAAAATATACTCAAGTCAATGTAGGGGTAATTGTAAACAAGGAGGAAAAATACATTCATTAACCATTACATATGCAAATCTATCTAATAAATAAAAGAGTAAGAGTTAAGAATACTTCCCTTGAAGATAAACTCATCAAGCCTCAACCTATCCCTTGGACAATGGTTATTTGCAATAGGTTTTTGTGTATTTTTAAAGAAGTTAAGGATGGATAATGGACTATAATATAGCTAAGGACTTCAAAGTGAATCTCAAGCTTTCACAAGATAAAGGTTCTCCTCTAAGAAACATGAACCCCTAAGTAATGACTCCTCAAGTAGAATGGCAAAACTGTGAATCATAAAAAAATGCAATGAATGATTCTTGCGCTTGGAAATGATGTGAAATGGGGTATATATAGCCATGGGTTTGAATGATTCTCTACCTTGGAAATGAAGTTAAAAGGGATATATATATAGCCATGGATTGACCCTAAACCCTTCCAAAAATATATCCAATGTAGTTGGCTTAGTCAACCTTGTTAGGTAGGAAGTAGAGTCATTAGGTCCTAGACTAAGTTAGCTTAGGCCAACTTAGTCACACAACATGTATTTTTCCTATAATGAGTTTAACCCAATTAATTGCATTTCATAAATGGTAAAAAGGGTTTTTTCTTAGGTAGGGGATATTTAAGGTGGTGAATTACTTAGATAAGTGTGTGAGTGAGGTGTCAAAGTGTAGGAAAATGTATAGGAGGGGTTTATATTGGTTTTAAGTGGTGGTATATGGAACAATAATCTTTTGAAGTACCAAAGGTCGATCCACCTCTATCCTAGTGCACCCTTCAAGGCATGCACTTAAAGGGATTGAGACTCGACAGGTTCTTACAAGAGATAAATCATCATTAATTGATAAAGTTTAAATATACTATGTGTATACACACTCTCTTTCCTAACATCAAATAAACACACCAAAATAAAACTTATTGTCATTAACCATCATGCCATTCAATTTTTCAATAGAACTTTGTGTTCCATCTTCTTTGTCAAACTTCATGAAACTATAACCTTTGGATTGACCATGTTCACATGTGGCCACTTCAAAAGAAAGAATACTATATAGAATAGAAAATGTATCATCTAATGATCTATTACTTATTTCCTTGTCAATATTCTATTATATCTCAAATTTTCATCCTTAAGAGGGTGTCTCCAATCCCTCTCACTTGTACTATACAATATAATTTGTCCTAGGTTGTGGATGACCTTTAAATGGACTAAATGTATAGGTTATAGGGCTAACTTCCCTTGATGTATCAATTAGGCTCCACTAATAAATCAAAAAGTAAAACGGAGAGGAATAACATGAAAGAAAAATAACTAAGTGGGTGATACACCAAATAAATTGACCACTACCAACTAGCTACATGTGCACATATAGAACATGAAACTAACCTAAACATACACTACTCAAAATATAAATCTCTCACATTAACATTTCAACATGGAGGCTGTGATGGATGCTTAGGTTAGGAGGACTAATCAAGAGGTCTAGGATGACACTAATTAATGGATAACCTCACTCAACCTTCATACTTAACTTGAACACTTTTCACATGACTTTTAAAAGAATATTTCAAATTGTATATAGGTGTTATAATAGGACAACATGTCAAAGAACACCAAGTAACTCACTTAACAGGATCAAGTATCCATGCATACACACTAATTACAATAAAAAGAAGAGGTAAAACTAATATTTTTTACTGATCCAAGGCATACAAATGAGTAGGGCTTCACCATACTCAAGTGGAGGATCCATTACAAATACAAACAAGGTTGTATATATAGGAAAATATGAGAAGGAGAGAGAGAAGAGGCATATAAGATCATAGACAAGTGTCATCCACCATGGGGTTGTTTCAATGCAATTACTTGAGCAAGAAAATAGTCTTGAAAGTTTTCATTAACATGTGTGTACTTTCTTAATGATGTCCTTATTCAAATTAGCATTAGAGATCATCACTATCTTCCATGACTTATCTTGGGATCTTACAATTGACACCATGCCTTGATTAGGAAGTTATGTACCCACCTTAGAAGGTAGTTATAATTTCATACCTTGAAAAATGTATAATTGAATATCTTGACTACCTTTCCATGCCATATTTGATCTTTGGAAGCTTTCCCATGTCAATATGTACTAAAAAAGTGATAATAAATCCATTAGGATTGTTTTAGGTGTCTTGAAACCTAGATATTAATTTGGGGTCTTCAATTTTGATGTTGTGAATATAGATTAGGCATCTTTAATCTCTCAACCTTCTTGTCATAATCTTGTGAAGAATATTTTACACATGCCTATCACATTCAATCTCTTTATACACATGAGAGACAAGCTTATATAGTCCTAATCACTTGGCTTAGAAACCACTAATTCACCATAGGATATTTTCAATGAACTTAAGTAGGTCATTATAATTTTTTTAAATACTAAAATCCATTTTCAAATGATGTATATATCTTCACATGGTCTAAACTATTGCCTTTTTGACCTGCAACCTATCTTTCTAGTCTATTTCCTTGTGTTTATCACTCCACATGTGCTAAAAAATAACTCTAAATGGTCCTTATAAGGTATAAATATGTATCCAAGTTGTTTTCAATGTGACATAAGTGCAATAAATTCATTTATAAATCCTTCATGCCTATAGGGTTCCAATATGAGGGTTTGTAAGGGTTTTAGGTAGTTTTGCTCTTGGTGATGATTCATACAGCTACAATCCTTAAATAGAAAATTAACACCATAAAGAGGAAGGGAATATACCTTATTAATTTCATTTAGGACCTTTATATCCCATGAAAACTCTCTTTTAAGTTCTAAGCATTTGTTTATACCCTCTCCGGTTCTACACAAAGCAGAAATATGCTTTAGAGTGACCTTCTTTCTTCATAATCATTCATATTGTATAGTATTTTTGAGAAACTTTAAATTCCATAAGATTATAGTATGAGACCAATTTTAACACTTAAAATAAACATTTACATCCATTCATCTCCTTCTTATAGTTATAATCAAAATATTATGCCCCCTCAAGCTTCTAGGAGTGTTTTAAGATAGTTTTGAGTGCCTAGCATTCTTAGTGATTGTTTGTACTGCATAGGATTTTGATTTTTGAAATATAAAAATATAATTGGAGTAGAGGAGTCTCTTTCAATTATCCAATATCCATTACCTTACATTCATACTCTCCATGAAGCTCTAAGCAAGTGTTAGACCTCTCAGAAGGACTTGCCTATGTATGAAGACTGAGGAAGAATCATCTAGGCCTAAAAGCCTCAAAATACATTTTTTTAACTGATGAAGTCTCTAATAGGTTTATTAATATCCCCATGAAACTATTAGATGTTTTCCCATATGCCTTAAAGCCTCATGTTGGTCAGATTTAACCATTCTCCACGTAGGTACATGAGGGAAGTTTTGGGCCTAATTAGGCTTCTTGCATCACTTCTTCACTTTGGGCCTATAGTGGCCTTCATGGAAATTTTAAAATACCATATACAATTTTTTTTGGTTATCCAGTCACATCTCACTTACTTTACTCAACACAACCAATGCACCTTATTTTCATTACATCTACAACAAGTATGTGGGTCTTCATTGGGTCTACTTTACTAGGCTAGGGTCTGAGGACAGTTCCATTTGTGTGAATTACCCTCTCTTTCATCTATATAAACATTTTAAAAAATTATGATTTTCACACTCTACTTGATCACCAAACCTCAACCCTAAGACCAAAACCTCATGTAATCTTCATATTTTTTATACAGGTTTGAAATTCTCAACCAACTTGTTAGTTTTCTTACCTTTCCATTTTGCTTTTATTCTCTATAAGAGGTTATAACCTTATTGTAAACTTTTATATGTTTCTTAAAAAAATCTTAATGCATTGTAAAAAATGTTAGGATTTTACAGAGTACAATTGATTACTTTTGTATAAGCAACTAAACACGGAATTGAAACTAGAAGTAATAAGTAACTAGAAATCAGAAACAACAAAGAATAGGAGATACAAGAAACAACCAATCTTGTATTAAACTCTTCCAGAAGGAAATAAAATGAAGAAATATCTCTCTTCTCACACCTCTCAGATGTGCAGATCTCTTTCCCTCAAGAGTTCCCTCTCTCTCTCTCAATTACAACCAACTCAATCCTTGAATTGTCTGCACCTTTTATTACTTAAAATGTTATGAGGATCTAACCCTATTATATAGAACTAGGATTCATGATCCATGCATTATCCACCATTAGATGCACCGCTTAATCAAAGGTTCAAATCTATCCTACCAAAAATAGAAAAGCAGACTCAAGACTAACAGTTACTCTTTACATGCAAACAATCTGTTCTCCTCAAAATTAGAATTTTGGGAATGCATAGATGACCGACGTCAGTCTCTGTTTGTCTACATATGATTGATGTCGGCCAATCCCTAACCAATGTCGGTCGACCCTAACCAATGTCAGTGACTGTGTAACTCCAGCAACCTCTGCATTTGCTCATCTGGTGAAGCTTTTAGCTCCACAACTCAACACAAAATATGTATCCTTTTCTCATATCTATGTTAAACTATCTTTTGGATGTAGGTGCACATGAGACCTAGAGCACTCTTAACTGTGGCTTATCTCTTTGAACCTAGTTTATATATTATACTCTTGTAGACAATGTAGTACCCATTTTAATATATATATATATATATATATATATGTATGTATGTATGTATGTATATATGTATGTATGTATCCAAAATACTCAAGTTGAATTATATTCTCCTCTACTCAGTATGGGATGAGAACCCTATGCAAACTTAGTTGATTTCTTCTAGGCTTGAGTAGGTTCCTCCATGGGATTTTACAAGAATTTTTGGATATATTGAGAGAAGAATTTTTATAAAGCATTACATATCATGTGAAATATTTACTAATAACGCATTGTGTTTTTGACTATGTAACTCTAACTTAGAAAAAAACTTGTCTTTCAACTAAGCACACACAATCCTTCATAAGGTCTAGTGGGTCTATGACTGGCTATAGGTACCCATGTGACCTTGAGACCCTTGATAAATTATGTACCCTATTTTAAAGTATCCAAACTCTACTCCACATATTATCATTACCATAACTCACTTGGAGGGATATTTGTATCGTGTATTTGCTTAAGAGTTATGGATAACAACACTTATTTTGTAATTTCACCTTGTACACATATATCGATAGCACAGTCAATAAAATAATATTTATTTCACCCTCAATGGTAAAATTATTATATATTTCATATAATACCTTATCAATGCATTTATGAGGTGATTATGTTTTTCATTTCTTATATACTTCAAGAAAATAGTAAACCATATGAAGTCTTTATTGCACTATGAGAGACACTCCTTAAGGTGGCTTCAAATGAGATCAAGATTTGGAAGAGATATTGGAATCCTTAGGTAATAACATAAACCTATTTCCTCTACCATTAAATATTTATATATTCATTGGTGTATTAGTTCATTTTAAACTCCATATCAGACCTACTAGTGATTACATATCCTCCATTTAAAAAAGCTTATTATCACTTGTGGCCACCAATAACTCATTTAATGACTTAGTCTAAGTCATAGACCATTCATGGGATTTTTTATGTTTATAATGGATCATTGATATGAAAATATTAAAAATTAAACTGGTTATATCATTAGCACACCTCAAAATCATCATAAATTATGAATATGACACCTTTCTTAAACCTATAACTTATCTCTCGTGGAGATCTCTTGATACTTGATTAATCACACATGACAACCTAGTGGTGAAAGGTGTGATAAGGCTATGTAAATATTATATATTCCTCTTAAATCTTTTATTTTATACATTAGCTTTCACTTACATTGAAAATGTCAAAAAAATGAGCCTTGGGGTTTAGTAGATTTTTTAACTGCATAACTTGTTAGCAAAGATTGATAACTCTCAGCCCCTAAAACCCTAAACTCTCTTCATTAATTTTAATACCATGAGGGTTACCTCCTATTCCTATAATCATTTATCCTAATTCATTTGCATGTTCATGAAATAAACATAAGATTATAGCCTTCTCGAGCTTGTGAAGAGCTCGAATGAGATTCTGATAGGTTTCCTACATTTGTTAACTTGTATGGATCTTTAAAAACCTTTTTTTCATTAAAATTACCTAATGAAGGTGAATATACACCATTCCATTCATTTACACTTGATATTTACCCTTCACATTCATATGAATGCCTAAAACTACCTACAAAAGAGTGATTCATCTTTTTTTATACAGTAGACCTAAAAAAGCTAACCATAATCTAACTTTTACTAACATTACTGACAAAATTGTATATTATCTATCTTCTTAAGATGATTTAAAATTACAAATCCATGTACAATACTTTATATTGGCTCAAGGACTAACTTGGTAGACCTTGGAATGCATTAACAAATGTAAAGAAAGACTAATAAATGTTTGATGGATCTATGAGGTGAACATAAAGCTTTGTAAGACCACCTTTGTCCTCAATTGAATCCTTCACCAAATTATTTAAAAATCCATATATCAATAAGGATTTTAGAGTGTTTAAATTAACCACAAAAGAAACCGTAACCTCTCCAAAACCCTTAAAAACTACTAAGTTACCTTAATGTTTTTGAAGACACTTAATAATGGAAATTTGCATGATAGGATAGTGAACCAAGTGAATTAACATATCCAACCCTTCAAGGAATTTCATGAGGCATTATAAGAACTAAAAAATCACCTCTTTCTCACCAAAACAATACAAGACATTACAATGGATAACATGGTTATCAACAAGGTTAACAAGCATGACAAGTTAAGTTTCAAACTATATAGGGTTTGACCATTTTTACCTAGGGTTAAAAATTATTCAATATATTATTGATGAATTTTTTTTAGAGATACTCTTTCTAATGCTTATATCACGATGGGTAAAAATTATTCTCATTGGCTTACCATTAACACAAGTGTAATTTAAAATCTCTAGTGCATGACTAGTTATAAGAAGCACATGAGTTGTTTGAAAAAATGACTTAATGAAATTTGTAACCTAGATGCCTAATAAATTAATATTGATGTTCAATATCTTATCAAAGACTTGAATTAGATTTTGAGGATGGTTATAACCATAGGTGGCATAAGAATCTTGCACCTACTTGGAAGAGACTACATATATGCTTGGTATATGTTATTGTTTTGACTTTACTCCTACCACCTATAATCTTTTTATCATCCATCTAACCATAATGTGCTTAGAAGGGGACAAACTATTTAACAAAATGTATCAATTAAACTTTGTACCTAATTTTAATATCTATCTAATCCACTTTACATAGACTAAGAGGATGCTCATAGAGGTTAAAATTAGTCTTTACACCTATCAATTACATCTAGTTACCTTTATCACATTTCAAAAGTAGAACTCCAACTATTTGATAAAATGACTCAAAGGAAAATTTACCCCCAAATTTATGGTCAAGGGCTGGGAGGACATTTTTAAAAGTTATGGAGTTAGACTTACACATGTTGATCACATTTGGATTTCAAACATTGGCACCATATAAAATCTAAAATTTATTCTCATTTAGTAAGGCTTTCTCACTATGTTCTCCACATTATTCCTCATTTTTATGATCATGAACTTTTGAATGTTTCAATTTGTATTCATAGTTTGGTTCCATGTATACAATATTCTCTTCGAATTCAAATGAAATTTCATGTTTTTTAGTTGTGTCAAAATAGTATCCCCTCTTAAAAAGGAACCTTTTCGGCCAATCTATCAAAAGTCATCTAGTAAGATTCAATTTATGAATTACATGTGAAATGTCATATTTTTCATAAATTGGTACTATTTTGATCACCCCATCCCCAAACACCAAAACAACATAAGTTTATTGGCACTTTACATATAAGGATATAATAGTCTAAATGGATACATACAGAGATGGCACTCTAAAATATTAAGCATAATCTAGGTCATCTTCTCTTTGTTTGTCTTTGGATCTAGATAGGCCTTTTGTAATAATAACAATGTGTTCTTTTGGAGGAACTTGAATATCATTAAAAAAAGTGTGGTACTTGATCTTCTCAATGTCATCCCAACTTTAATCATTCCCAAACCATTTCCACAAATCACAATAGGATTAGTATCTTTCATTATACATCATTTGTGGAGAATCATGTACTTTCTTATTTCCTGAGCTATAGAGTGTCCAGCAAGATCGCATTCTTATTATGAATGTTTTCCTTGGTTCTTTATAAGCATCCATTACATGAGTCTCATGTTGTTTAGTGGGATATTGGTAACCTCTCCCAAATTTGATGAATTTTAATTGTTCCGTTTATCATCTACATTATTGAGATATTTTAATGTTTGGAATAGAACCTTTGTCTATTGTTGTCATCAAAATTTAAGCTTCTCTAATAATAAGAACTCTTTCTCATTGGTTTCTCATTATAAATCTTGTCCATGCTACTTGATTTACTCTTTTAAGTTTTAGGATTTAATGCATTCTCCTTCAGTTATTCTCATCAATGATTGTTCTATATGATTATTTTCAACCACCTTACCAATTGAGTCATTTAATACTTTAAAACAACTAACAAAAGGAGCCACCCTTTTGTAATATTTATGTCTTGAATAAAAACCTTTGGTCACTTGGATTTAAAATTTATGTTCTAACCATAATTATTTTTTAATATCATGTTTCCCATTACCAATAGTGATGTGTTCATAAATCCATAGAGCTTACAAACACATAGCTCTCTTTAACAAATTATAACCAGTTATATTAATTTGAACAAGCCATAACAATAGACTTTTTATACAAAGATTCAACAATATTAACACTCCATATTACATAAAACTTAGCATAAAAATACCAAGGAGGCTTTACAAATCTTACACACAAATCTTAACTCCCACTCTAGCCTAGCCTACAAATTCCATGGATCACAATATATTTATAGAATTACAAAATGAAGAACAATAGAGAGAAAAATGAAAATAAAGCCAAAAAAATTTCCCTCCTCTACTTATAGGGACATTTCATCAATAGGAAAATGTGATCCACCATGTGTTCCACTTTATTTTGGACCCCTCCAACATGTGCCACTCAAATTAGTCTCCCACTCCACGTGGGTGGTCAATAAGGAAAGTAGCCATTGTCCCCTACTTAGACAAGAGTCCATAAAAGGTAAGTGCTCCAATTTAACTAAATAAAAACTCATAATCATAAGCCCCCACAAGTAAATTTTCCCCATTTCACATGGGTGATCAATCAAGAATAGTGGTCTTGGTCTCTCTCTTACACAAGAGTCAAAAAAAGGTAAAGAATCTCCCTTTTGACAATAAAACACTTCATAATTATGGAACCCCACTAAAAATTCACCCCACACACATCCACACAAAAAAAATTAGATGTCCCATGTGCCTTGATATATAACTACACCCCACATGCCACCTCACTAGTATTAATAGTGATTACCACCTCATCATCATGAATAGTGATCTACCACATCATTAGCATGAATAGTGATTTATTTCTCCACATCAAGTAGAGTAGATTTCTTGCCTACCTTCATCAACATTTAAAATTATTAGTTATTGAAGTATATTCAATAAAACATGTGTTCTTAATTTCTTAAATTATCATGAGAAAGTGAACCATCGGCATGCAAAATTAAATCCCATCCATTACTACTTCCAACACACTTGGATCAAAATACACCAATTCCTCTAAGTCCTAAATTGAAATAATAATTATACATATTAATTAGAATATACAGAATGTTAGATATCCCATTTACGTAGAAGGTACTATCAAGTTTCCCATAACTTCCTTTCTTAGTTGAGCCACTCTTAAAGCAACATCAAATAGATTTAAAACAGATTCAAGCTAGGTAATATGAATATCAACTTGTAGAATCTTGATGCCAATAGTGTAGTTATAGTAATCAATCCCAATGTACACTCTCTTATACTATCATGATTAATATTTTCATTAGAAAAATTTATACCAGATTTAATTCCTTTAGACTCTAACCAATAGAAAAAGTATCTCTCACATTCATGGTCTCATTAGATTTGAATTCTACTTTAACTATAGGGTTTTAAGGCTCAAAAACTTTCCCAAGATTTTAGGTAGCTCAACTAATATAGAGCAAATGTTCATGAATAATTATTCTATGAAAAAAAGGTATAGAAATGTCTCTAAAAAAATATATGTTATGACATTCATTCATTTCTATATACTGCAAACACCTAAGTCTTCTAATTGATGTAGGAAATTTTATTAAAGTGCCACAAACACTTAGAATCAATATTTTCAATTATGAAAAGTTTATTAATGAAGGAAGCTCCTAAATCAGCCCTAAAAATTGGATTTGGGACATTATTATAGATCAAACATTGAGAGGGATACATAGTCTGATATATCTAGAAGATTTGAAATATACTGAGTGGAATTCAACCAAAGCACATTGAGATTTTTATAGAAACCTTTACAAAGAGAAATTTTATCCCATAATTATCTTAACTCAATAGGATCACCCTATATAATTAAACTCAAATCCATCACAAACACACATTCCATGGACCATTAAGAAGGTATATATTTTAGTGGAAATGAATTCTAACACAACCATATTAAATTAGGATGTAACAGAGTAATAATGTATCCAAATTCTTTCCATAACTTCATTAAAATAGCAGGATCTTTAGAAAATAACAAAACCACTCAAATACCTTGTGGGATAAAGAAACCATCATGGGGAGAAGTGAAAAACATTAAAGTGAAAAAGTTAGGTTTTCATTGAACACCAACACACATAAAAAAATGAAAATAAATAAAAATACAAACCAAAATTTTTGAAAAAGAAAACTATTTACAAAGGGGCAAAAAATAAAACAAGTCTAAACAAAGCCATTTATCAGTTGGGAAAAGTATAAGCCTTTTTAGGATGAAATTTATAAAAATGAGGACATTGTTTGCAAATACAAAATTAAGAACATCAATATGTTTTTTATTTCATCAATGGATAATACATGAGGCATGGGGTAAAAAATAAACATGGATTCAAACACTTGATCATGCACAATAAAAAAGTAAATAGTACTTCTATTTTTCTCATAAATGAGAGGGATTTGCTTTAAAATAAAAAATAAAACATGAACAAATTGATACATACCTATAACATTTTCACCTCTTGGTTTCTCTTGTGACTTTTCAACCATGAGTAGCTGAACTGAATCTCCCATAAACACCTCCAAATGTGGGTTTAGACCTAAAAATTTTTGGCACTCCAAATGGATAGAAATTTATTACAAATTTCTTCTTGTTTTCTCTTTAAAATGTGCTATGTGATCATTTTCAACATCAATGCTCACTTTCTCTTCACTTGAATGAATCCCACTACCTTCATGACTTATCTCATGTTCTTGAAAGGTGGCTGAATTTTCACTTTCCTTGCATTCTTCTACTTGGGTTGAGCTTTGGAATGGGAAAAGTTATTTAATTTTTACTTGTATGGATCTATATAATTATTTTAAAACCTTCACTCATTTATTATCATCAATAACCTCCCAAATTATATTTTCTTTGAAATTCAAAATAAAGATAAAGACATTATGTATTATATCATCATTTACATAAATCTAATCAATCCCTAATTTGGGTTCATTTAAAACACTTATCTATTTTTTTTTAATAATTTTTCCACCCAATGTTTTCAAATTATGCATACTATATTTTTATTTTAAACTTATTCATGCCTATAATAAAATCAGAACATGGGCAACACTAGAAAAATCAAAAAATTAGAAGCTTGGGCTATGTTCCATCATTTTTAGGCATCTTTTCAATAGAGTCACCAATCTTATCTTTAAGGGGAAGATTTCCTTCAAATTTTAGGAATCAAAAGACACCTTTTCGGCCCTAGTGGATTCACTAAAAACAATTGGTATAAAATTTTGTCACCTTGATCACATGACTCACCTAATAGGAAGCGAGGTATACTCATCAATTGTTGGAAATATCACCATAGAGAATAGTGATTTTCCTCTAAATTTGAGAGGGACAATTCCCCCATAGGATATGAATAATTTAGATATTTTTGTGTATTTTTTAACCAAAAACATGAAAATAAATAAAAAGAGAAAAGAGGGAGAAACTCATAGTGGGATAAACATAGAGAAGCACTAGAATCACTCAAGAATAAATAGTAGAAATAGAAATCCTTCCTATCACATAAGAATGAACATAGAAGTAGCAAGGGTTTTGGTGACAAAAATCATGCTTGGAATCACAAAGTATCTTCAAAATTTTGATTATATACACTTGGTACAAGTTTTTAATGAGATCAAACACATAAAAACTCATGGATATTGAGAAAGCTTATATGAGATTTTTCGACACAAAGTTTAAAAACATCATAGGTTGCATATAATAAAATTACTACATAATTTTAATGGAATATTCATCTACAAATAGAAAAATTAGAATTTATAAACAAAGGACATTATAAAATACAAACATCCCAAAAGAGTCTCACCTACTTGCTTGCATTTCATTGCTCTAATCTCAAAATAACATAGCACACACCAAGTTACATTTAGATCTCTCCAAGAGCTTGCAAGAAAGAAGAACCTCTAAAAAATCCATATTTTCCCTTTTTTTATTATATTTTCTATTTTAAATATGAAAAAATTCTTTCACTTGCCTCTCTTTTTTGTTTTTCTTTTTATTTAGGTAAATTTACAATATTCAAATAAACTTTTTAGTTTACATTTACACATATTCATTCTAAAAAGAATTAATTTATCAAATGACTATAAAAATGAGTATAATCATTTAATAACTTTAATTAATGTTAATTAATTATAAAATAATTAATAATTTAATTTAATTAATTACTTGTGCACCAAATTTTAGGTTCAAGAAATATTATCAAAATAGCAATAAAAACCCAAAACTTAATAACACCAATAGGAATGGATAGAAGAAGTAAATCAGAACAAATGAAACATTTTTAACATCTTTTTTACCTCTTCATGCCTCCATTCTATGACTTTCTCTTGAATGACTTCATATTCAAATTTGGGATGTTGAATTGCTTTAAGACCTCTTGACAATGGCTTGGATGAGAGCTAGAACATTGTTATTGATGCAATATCATAGCTTGATGGCTTGTTAGATGATTTCCAATCAGTCTTGTCCATTGCCTAAGCATAATTTTTTATAAGAAAAATGGAGGGAATTTTTAAGAATTTTAAATTATTAGAAGTCTCTAGTTTAGAGACTTCTAGAGACTTAGAGGAGCTTCTCTAATTCTAGAGGCTTCTCCATAGGTTTAGGGGATAATGAAGGGGATTAGATAAGTATTAATGAGGTTTAGGGTTTATAGGAATGTGGGAATGGCTAAGATGGTAGGATGACTAGGGTGGTAGGTGGATAAATATGAATTTTAAATTATCAAGTGGGTTTAAGAAGTAGGTTAATAGATAATAGGTCTTGTTAGGAGTTTAATGAGAAAATTAATTAGTTTTTAGAATGGTGTAAAGGTTTATGAGATGAGGATTATTAGATAATTATTTATCTTGGTTAGGAGATATAAGAATTAGGCTAAATTAGCAAAAGTTAATATAATTAGTGATGCAAGCATAATTTAGTGATACACCTATCAATCCCATAATATCAAATTTGTAATATACTCTATGTGGGTTAATCAAACATTTTTGTTTGTCCACTGGGCTATGGGATCCCATCATTTACCAAAAAGAACAAGGAAATAGGAAAAAAATAACAAGTGAAGAAAATAGGGTAGAGGAATTTAGAAGGCAAAAATTCACTACAACAAATTCAATATATGATTTATTAACATGATTTTTTAAAAATTCTTGTGTATATTATATGCTTTAAAAAATCACAATTTATTTTAGCTATAACTTATAATATTTTTTATATATCTTTATGGTGCACTATACTTTATTTTGATAAGTTGGCATTTCAATTAAAAAAATAAAGAATAGTAAAAATTAATATAAAATGATTATGTATTACATTAAAAAATCAAACAAATTATAATGTTAAAATAGAATTGCTTTGATGAATGTGTAAATTGTAAAACATGCACAATAAGGGTTTTAGTTAGGAGACATGGAATTTTTTATGCAAAAAACATATAATTATAAAAAAATTATTTTGAAATATCAAATTACAAATTATTGATTCAAATAACATGCCAATCATTATTGATTTATATGATTTTGTAGGAAGCCATTCTCTAGAGATAAACTAAAAGAACAAAATTAGTATTAATTTAATATTATGTTTATAATACTTTTTGTGTTATAATATAAAGAAATTAGTTATATAAAGAGAATTAATTAATTTAATTTAATTTTTTTAATAAAATTTAAATTTAAAATATAAAAACTATAAATTAAATTACTTTAATGTATATCATAATATATTAGAATTAGTTATATAAAGACTTTTAAATAATTTGGTTTTATGTATGTAATCAAATGTAACATCAAAATTTAAAAACTATAAATTGACTTACTATTATGTATATCACAATATATTAGAATTAATTGTATAAATACTTTAATTAGTTTGGTTTTATGTTTGTAATAAAAAAAATTAAAAATAAAATGAATTATGAATAAATTAAAAAAAATAAAAATAAACTATAAAGTGGGAAATGTATTAAGAGACTATATATATATACTCATAGGAATTGTGCATTCAAATAAAGTTTAAAAAACTAAATTTATTGTATATACAAATAAAGAAGTTAGTTTCATACATACAATACATGTATAATATTACAAAATATTATAATAATTTGATCTAAGAAATGAAGTAATTAAAATAAATTAATTTTTCCCTTGAAAAATACCAAAAATAAGATATTATATAATTTGTATAAATAGGATATTCAAACCTTACAAAATATTATGTAATTTTGAGCAAGCTCAAAATAATCTTAGTTTAAGTAGATGTATGCCTTGAAATAATAAATAACAACATAAATGATTATAATAACTTAGAAATATTTTTTATTGTATTCAATTTAATTTTAAATTTGGTAGAGGAGGGAATTATAATTACAAGGATTATAATTGTGATGATAAAATAAGTTAAATATAATATTTAACTAGTAAAAAATAATCAAATTTATTTTCCGAAAAAACATTTAAATAGAATTGTTCTAAAGAATGTGTTGATTTTAAAAAATACATAAATGTTTTGGCAAAAAAACATGAAAATATTTTTGCACGTAACATGTGATTCTAAAAAATGCCATTAAAATATCAACTTACAAATTATTTATTAAAATAACATGACAATAAATAGAAATGATCAAAGTATTAATTTAAAAAATCACTAATTTAAAAAGTGTGTGAGGAATCTCTTTCTTGCAAAGAAACCAACTTTTTTTAGATGAACATTTTGTGTATTTCAAAAAAAAATTATATATAGCACATGTGTATCTCTTATATATAATGTTATATATCATTATATATAAATTTACATCGATATAATAATGCATATCATTGGAAAACATATTATGAAATTTTTCCAACTCGGAATAGAAGACTTGCAAGTGCTTTGAAACATACCAAGAGTTATGATTAGTGAAGGAATTTTAATTCTTATGATGTTCTCATAACATGTAACTAGTTGGATGTTAGACTGTGTATGTAAAAGGATTTTAAATTAACTTAATAAGGAACCCCCCTCCCCCTCTTCTTCCCCCAATGTTTAATGTTGTCTAGCCTAAAATCTTAAAAATTATTGATACAAAATGCCTTCAAGATTTATTGAATTATTTATTTGTATTTTTTTAAAATTTATAGTTTTATTACACAATATCTTATTTATACAAATGATCTTATATTTAAGCATATTTATATTTACATATCAAGTATGCAATATAAACTCATACTTTTTTATTTGATTTTTAGCAACCTTAAAAAATGGGATGTATGTATTCAACTTATAATTAATTAAGTGATATTAAGTTTTTTAAATTATTAGCAGTCAAATATTAATATAAAAAGCTAGAGGTATTTAAATAACAATGTGACAATGAACATAATCACTACATGAATATGGTGTTATTCCTAAATATTAAAATTTAAATCACTATAATTAGTTATAACATAGGTGAAATAATTCTCGTATAAGAATACCATACTCAAAACTAAATTTATAATATTGAATATAAGCATTCTATTAGTAACATTAATTATATCTAATTTTTTGGCTTTTATATCGATCGAAAGTTATCTATGCTAATAAATATGTTTTCCACAAACACATATATAATATTTTGTATGTATCCAAATTTAGTAACATTTTATAGGTTATAGATTTATGTGTGTTCATTTTATGTTTAGGAGGTTATTTCAATCTTTAGATTGCTTTTTATATTTTGATCAGTTACAACTAACTTTATATTGCATATGCACTTTTCATTATGCTCATATTTTTATTTTGTATTACAAGTTTTTCCCTTTAAAAAAATTTCAATATCATGGTAACTAGGATCCAAAAATATGCAATTATACCGAAGGAGACTGTAACACAGTCTTTTATTGTTAAACAAATGCGATGTGAAGCAAGCTTCAAGTAAACATAATTTGTCATTTATTTCATCCATCATAGAATCCCAAACCTTTTTGTCATTGATATAAAACAAAACTTAATGGATCATTTTTCAATTGCAGACCCTTGTACAATTTTCATTACTAGATTTAAAACCAACAAAATATACTCTAGAAGCTTTGGTCTCATATATGATTCTATTGAGCATGTTGTTAGAACCCCATTGGGTTTAATTCAAATAGTCATAATTTTTTTTAACTTTAATTTAATAATAAAATCATATTATTCCCAAAATATTAGTTAATTGATCTTTAACTAAATTCATATTTCATAATGAATGTATTATGATTAATTTAGATAATAATCAGATTAACAAAGTTAACAGAATTACAAATATAGTCCATCACAAATGTATAACTATTGAATAATAAAAACTCAACCAACTATTGAAAGTTAATACAATAATATTATAAAATAAAAGAAGCCAAACTATTGTTTATCAAGTAAAATAATACTAAGGTTTTACATCAGAGTGTATAAAATAAATACAATGTTCCTTATAACCAATGAGTGTCTATAAACTCATTATATGTAAATAAATTGAAATCATGAGTAAGAGTTTCTATCAGTTGACTGTTGGAGGAGAGGGAGAGCATCATCAAAGTGATTTTCCACATCAACCATGGACCATAGATCCCCTAGACAATGCCCAACTAGGAAATATCCCTCCCTTCATAGATGAGTAGATGATACTGGTGTATGTATCGATAAGTCAACTATAACCTGTGTATTGTAAGATTCTAACTACATGCAGCATATCATAAAGAATTATGTTCTAATATGACATTGTGCATACATGCATATAATTAAATAGGTGAAATGATAATTTTTAACTATAAACAATACTTTGACCAAATTTTTCATATAGTTTAATGATCCATTAGATCAATCATAATCAAACACACACACACACACACACACACACACACACAGAGAGAGAGAGAGAGAGAGAGAGAGAGAGAGAGAGAGAGAGAGAGAGAGAGAGAGAGAGAGAGAGAGAGAGAGAGAGAGAGAGAGAGAGAGAGAGAGAGAGAGATCTCATATAATCTAAGTATTTAAGACTCTAACTATATGCATGAGAGCTTGTCTCATGATAATAATATTTATTGTCATTAATAGCATATTTATAAATAATCCATATACAATAATTCCATAAATTTCTCATATAGATTAGTATTTAATACTACAGTAATTAAATACAAGAAATACTAGAAATAATCACATGTTAAGTAATAGCAACTTATCATCACCCAATTATTTCTTATAAAATATCCAAAGTCCATTTCCCATTAAGGAAGTAATTATTAAATTGTTTTATTATGACCATTATAATATCTAATAATTTATCAATTCCATGCAAACATCTCATGTTCACAAATTGAATAATACAATTCAAGAATTTCTAAGTAAATCCTATGCAAATTAACAATATTAAATGTAATATTTATTATTGTAATCAGATATCTAACAATTTCCTCATAATTTATATTTGAAAAATATTTTATAAATTAATGTTATAAATCATAATTTATATATAAATAAAAATATTCACTTATAAACAAACATCTACTTATAACCCAAATTATCCACATAAACGTGTATATCAAATATGTCCACTTATATCCATATACATTTAAAACCCTTAGCCAATGATTTATTAATGGAAGTGGTATATATACATATAAATGGTCATACATTTATATGTATATATACCTATACATATGTTTGTAAGGGATAACTCATATATATACGTATATGTGTTTTTTTTAACTATGCATAAAGAATATTTAATCATCTTTACGTATAATTGATAATTACATATATACATATGTATATATGTTCATATTCCAAGTACCCTAATTTATGAATATATATTCATATTTAGACAAAATATAAATCAAATAACATCACACAGCATTCAAAAACGTGAAATGAATATATATTACATAAATTATTAAACATTGTTATGTTCCATATGGTACATCAATGTATTGAAATCATCCAAGAAGTTTAACCTCCAATTAAACATATAAGAATTAATATATAATATTAATATCTAAACTATTTAAACAACCTAGAGGAAATAATAACAGTCTAGTCTAACAAGAAGATAATTTTCTCATAGTTAGTTCATAGTTTGTTTATACATAGTCAACACTAAAAACAAAACACACAGTCAACTCTTAATAACATAAACACAAACAACTAAAATTTTCATACCCAAATGATCCAAAAACTATACCAAGTTGATATTAAGTTGTCTCATATAACCAAATGTAAGATAAACCCACTATACACAAATAGTCCTTTAAATATAATCAACTTGTAGACACTAAAATCCTTTATAACGCAGTCGATATTTAACCATATTCACACAACCAACTTTAAATACATTCATACACAGGTAATATAATATTTTATAAACTATTTACCACAAATTTATATACTCAATAGACATAAAAAGTATTTATACACAATCAAAAATAACCATTTTACCTAGTTGACAACTATCCACATAGTTGACAAAGAAATCCTTTATATAATCAACTAACTAAAAATTTAACTAATTTTCCATACACAATCGATTCATAATGATATAATTAAATTGAAATATAACTTGTTTACATATATGATACCCCAACTAAGTAAAGATGAATAATATTGTTTAGCTTGTTCAAACAACATTATAAAAAATTTGACTCATAGTATAATAAATCATTTATACACATCCCTTCTTAAAATAGAAACATAATGAATATAAGACAAGTAATTTCCAATAATAAAAACTTGTTTACAAATCCTTGATCCAAACCTATCCCAAGTTGAATGGTTAAATGAAACACATTAGGCCTTCACTATATTTCAATGAAATAAGTAATATATAGACTCTTCAATATATTATAATGAATCAAAGACACACAGTCATTTCTTTGGTATAACAAACACAATCAACCAAAATTACATTAAAACCTTGTTTCATATCCTAAATAGAATAAATATTTAGTCCATTCTATTATTGCTCAGGTGGTTTGACACATTTTTATAAAACACAGTCCTTTCTTTTTTTATATCAATGAACCAATAAATACACAAAAACACTTAGTCTAGTATTGAATAATAAACGTTGGCTTGAACCCAAAACCAAAGTATTTTATTTAATCCATTTCATTTATACTAATCCACTTAGGCATAAAGAAACTACAACACATAGATCCATATAAAGAAAACACACATCCATACAACTAAACCATGTGAAGTAACACTAGTTGTGCAATACCCACACAAGAATTTATTTTAAACAATTTACCCTAATCTTCCATTTTCATATTATACATTAAAATCATTGATTCAATTCTATGGGGGGGGGGGGAGATTCTTCCTCCCACAAGGTAAAATCCCTAATTCAAAAAGGGTTTATTATTTCAAATTATCATTTTTTAAACCATCAATCAGTTTATCCATAGACTACATAACATTAATATAGAAGTTTAGAATTAACGAAGAACAAAACCTTACCTCTTATTTTCTTGAAGTAGTATACCCTTCTATACAAAAGTTCTTCTTTTTCCTCTTTTTCTCTTCTATCTACCATTGTTAAACCCCAATCCAAAAAATCCAACCTCCTTTATTTTTTTCATAGTCCCTTGCATGCATTAGAAAACCCCTAAAATCATGGTGACCCATTCTCCATAATTAAAAGAAGGACTCTCCATCAAACTATAAATTATTGGCATGTTATCCATGTCTACTAGCTCGATTGCCATACTAACAAACTTTTCCATTATTTCCTCCCACTCACAGTCAAACCCTCATCATCATAGTTTACATGGTTCGAATGACCAAGACACAAAACCAAATGATGCTTCTAGAATTAGGGTTGACATAATAAGTTAATTAACATAATAATTATGTTTTAATAATTGTTTGAATGCCTATCCATTATCATCCAAACATCAAGATAAATATTAATCAAAATATTTAAACAATCAATGCCACATACATAGGTAACCATTAGGTATTTAGGAGATAAGTTATCCTACATACCCTAGGTTTAGGTTAGGTTAAATTTAATAAAATCATTTTGCTATAAGTTTAAAAATATAATTTGTTTCCTTGTCAATATATTCAGGTTCTAACAATAATGTTTTTGAATGTTAAAGGTACACAAATGTAAGAGGTTACATAGTCAATAGAAAATAAATTATTTTATTAACATGTATAATTAAAACATTCTATAATAGAAACCATATCAAAATCTAGCAAGTAGTAAGAATTGTAATGAGGCTAAATAGCATCGAAAAAAAATATAAATCATATCAACTCATCTAAGCATGAATTAATCAAACACAATGAATATTAAAGAAATCATGCATATTTTAGTTCTAAGTGGTTTGTGTTGGGTTCGTTATTGGATTTCAACACCTCCAACATTTCCATCTACAACCTCCTCCCTAATGATACTCTTCTTCCATATCTAACTAGAGAGTAGAATTTCTCCTACATCTACCTCACAAATAGAAATGGTAATTAGCCCATAACCATTATAAATACTATTAAAGCACAAAAATACTAAATAAGCATAATCCACATGCATATAAAACTCATGTATAGCTAACCAATTAAATAATGAGTCACCCAAAATAATCATTATATGTCTATCCATACATCAGCATAATGAAAAATAGTTTACTACAATAATAATTAAATATCATTAATCCCATAATATATGTTTAATAATCAAATCATGTTTAGTGAGGAAATTAGGATGTAACACATGCCTTAAAATATAAACATGCCCATGTGTTAACCTAGATTGGAATCCATGTTCCCAATCATAAGTCCAAATTAGACTACCCAAAATAGAGCAATTTTGTTTTGGAATGTTAAACAATTTAAAGTAGTTTAATTTTATTTTTAAGTTCATATGTTGACAATCCTGTAACTTATGACATATATGTATCAAACTTTGCTCTTTTGTATTTAAAATAACCCTTTTAAATATTTAGTTCATACAGGTCTAAATTTTATAGTGTATGATTAAATAAAAAAAAATACATTGTAATAAATATTAGAAATTGAAAATTATTCAAAGTTTGTCCATTATTATCACTCTCTTTGTATAATTTTATTTTTATTTACATATTTATATTGAAATTTATTTTTTATATACTAATATATGTTTTTAAATTTTATTTAGTTTTATGTTACTATTCTACAGCTGTATAATGATGAAAAAAAATATTATATCTATAACCTCGTATCCATATTATAATGTTTTCATTTTTGAATATCCAACAAAATTGAAATGTTGCATTTTATATACAATGTATTTAAACATTCATTAAGATAAAGATATTGTGACCCCAAATACACTTCCACAATAAATTTGTTGGGATAAATAACAGAAGCACACAATTGATTACCAAGCAACTTAACATGCAGAAATTAACCAGAATACACAAGTAACTAGAATCCAAAAATAACACAGAATATGAGAGACAATACAAAACTTGTATTAAAACTCTTCTAGAAGGAAATACAACAAAGAAGGCTGCCACAGTTCTTCTTCCTTACACACCTCTAGAGCTCCCACACCTCTAGGGCATAAATAGTAAATCTTCCCTCAAAGCTCTCTCCCTTAGGTCCCAACACCCAACTCAAACATAGAGTTGGTGTTCACCTCCAACCAGCCAGTATCCACTACTGCCAGTACACCTGTGCTCCATGCACTTGACAAGTGCTCCACGCACTCTAAGTACACAAACATACTTCAAGTAGATCTCCCCTGAACCTGCAACAACCTGCACCTCAATCTGATCTTACTTATGGAAGGATCTTCCTTGCCTTCCTCTTTGCTCTGTCTGAGTACACACTGTACTCCAAGTAGATCCCACCTAATTCTACTCCTTGTTGTGTTGTTGTCCTATCTAATCTTGCACACCTGCAAATCAATCTGGTTTTGCACACCTGTGAACCTTGACCTTGCACACACATACACCTACAAATCAATGATCTTACTTACCATGTAGATCTCCTAAAGTAGCCATGCTCACCTGATGACCAAGATCATACATACATGAAGAACCCTGCTAATTCTCTAATCCAGCACCCACACTTGGTACTGTGGCACTAGGAGGAACACACCATTGCTCTCTTCTCTCTGAAGGAGCTTATATTATTACTCTCTTACTCTCTAGCACAAGTTTACAATACAACCAATGAGTCTCTTAAATAGATCTCATGCAAACAATAATTAGATCCATAGCTTCTAGTCTAAATTTGGCTCTTGACATGCAAACACTTGGTTCGTTAGCTAACTGCCCATAAAACACTCATAGCTCAAACCACACAGGTGACTGACATTGGTCCCTATCTACCTGGGGGGTGCCGACATCGGCCGACTTCTGACCGACGTCGGTTGCCTTCTTGTCTCTTCCCTATCGACATCGGTTGGCCTGACCAATGTCGGTGATAGTAACACTCAGCAACCTTCCTGAAACCTCCTCCTCTATTTGCATCAGTGAATCTTTTAGCTCCACAACCTAACAATCTCCCACTTAGAGATAAATAGCTACACTGTACCTATACCTATACTCTGTCTAATCTGTTTCTTGGCTTGTATCCCTCTTTAAGCTCAACCCTGAAGACCACCCACCACACAACTTTTGGTGCACCTCCTGTCATTCGAGTACCCTACCACATCTGAACCTATAAACCCATGTAGTGAAGCCCTGACCCTGCATGTATACCTACTACTGGTCCCTCTCACATCCCTGAGAACCCACTTCTCTGAATTGGCTCCTAACTCTCTGACAACACCCACTACTTGGGCAAACTCAGGTCTATACAAGACCTCATGTGATTTCAGACACTAAACTATCCAACCCTTAGTGTGCTCCAGCTCTGCATCCTACATAATGAACCTCACCAACACCTGATTCACATCAGCTCCCACTCGAGACAAAATCAACCTGTGATCTTCCATGTCTCCCATGCCAAAGAATTTTGCTACTCCAAATTCTTCATAGCAAACCACTGAACTAATCTTACCCTTAGCTCAAAAAAACCTTGTATGTATAAACCTGCTAGCTATCATACCATCCACATACAGCAACAGAATGATGTTGCAATCACCATCCCCCTGGTAAGACAAACCACAGTAGTTACCCTGACATTGACTGAAGCCATGCTTCATCCTCCACCTGTCAAACCTGTACCACTATCCTGCAGCTTCCTCAAGACCATATGACCTAGTCTTCCATCTCACATGTCTGTTCTCTCTATTCTTCAACTAAGGTATCCATTCATCTCTGTGCTTTCATACCTGCTAGCAACCCTACCAAGTCTCTGCTTGGTTCTACATCATATTCCTACCATGCTCCCACTGTTTCCTAGATCCTTCCTACTCTGTAGTCAGTAACTAGTATAAAGAAGAGGAACAATGAATTTGAGGCTTACTTACCACCTTCAGTCCTCCATATGGGTATTTGAGACTCTTTGATAGCTTGCTATCTACCCAAAATCTATTACAGTGACCGACCTCGATCACCACATAGTCTGCATCCAATCGACATCAGTTTCCATGCGCCTGTCCTGACTACCAACCCTACCGACATCGGTGTCCCCTGATGCTGACGTTGGTCCTCCTGACTGACGTGGGGTCTTACCTGCTACCGACGTCAGTTTTCCTGCCAATGTTGGTACTTGTGTTCACCTATGAGTGATGACTTTTTACTCACGAGCTCCTTTGAATCAATCCCATGTCCAAACTGCCCTGCTCAAAAGTATACAGCCCCATCCACTGGTCTCTATCCACCATCTCCTCCATAAACACCAAGGCTTTCCAGTTCTTAAGCCTGTCAAATATATCAGTCTTTCTCTTAAGAACATGCATCTCTCTCTTGCTCATGTGACCAAGCCTACAAAGCCACGTCTTCACAACAGAAGAAGAATCAATAATATAAACAAGTAGATAAAGAGTACCTATTTTCTTACCACCAGCTAATTCAAGTGCATCCACTATGAGAGTTCTTGTGCATCTCTCATCACCCAAATTTTTTGAAGAAATTAGCCACATCTCCAAACCTAGGACCTGCATGACCTCCTTCAACACCCATGTGTTGGTCGCCTGTAATTTCAGCTTCACTTCCCCTTTGCCAATAATCTGACAAGGCTCACCAGCTCCTCTCCCTGGGGCTGCATGGAAAGAGGCAACAGAATCTATTATCCAAGATTTAACTTTATCCAAAAAACCTCCCAAAGCATCTTGTGCTACAACACCTGCAACATTTGCATCTTTAGTTCCTTCATTCTGATCTGCTACCAACCAACAATCTTCTTTTACCTGCTCTTTCTTTCCATAGGATTTTAAGTGACCATTTGTGCTTTTCAACTCCTCCATTTTTAGCTTACTCTTATCTGCCATTGCTCTACTCCCACTCAATCAAAAACCCTTGAGAGTGACCTATAACCAAACACAAAACCTACTCCCTGCAACCTTAGCTCTGATACCACGTGTTGGGATAAATAACAGAAGCACACAATTGATTACCAAGCAACTTAACATGTGTAAATTAACCAGAATACACAAGTAACTAGAATCTAAAAATAACATAGAATATGAGAGACAATACACAACTTGTATTAAAACTCTTCCAAAAGGAAATACAACAAAGAAGGCTGCCACAATTCTTCTTCCTTACACACCTCTAGGGCTCCCACACCTCTAGGGCATAAACAGTAAATCTTCCCTCAAAGCTCTCTCCCTTAGGTCCCAACACCCAACTCAAACACAGAGTTGGTGTTCACCTCCAACCAGCCAGTATCCACTACTGCTAGTACACAAGTGCTCCACGCACTCCAAGTACACAAATGTACTTCAAGTGGATCTCCCCTAAACCTGCAACAACCTACACCTCAATCTGATCTTACTTATGGAAGGATCTTCCTTGCCTTCCTCTTTGCTCTGTCTAAGTACACACTGTACTCCAAGTAGATCCCACCTGATTCTGCTCCCTATTGTGTTGTTGTCTTATCTGATCTTGCACACCTGCAAATCAATCTGGTTCTGCACACTTGTGAACCTTGACCTTACACACACATACACCTACAAATCAATGATCTTACTTACCATGTAGATCTCCTAAAGTAGCCATGCTCACCTGATGACCAATATCATACATACATGAAGAACCCTATTGATTCTCCAATCCAGCACCCACACTTGGTACTGTGGCACTAAGAGGAACACACCATTGCTCTCTTCTCTCTGAAGGAGCTTATATTATTTCTCTCTTACTCTCTAGCACAAGTTTACAATACAACCAATGAGTCTCTTAAATATATCTCATGCAAACAATAATTAGACACCTAATTACAATAATTAGATCCGCAGCTTCTAGTCTAAATTTGGCTCTTGACATGCAAACACTTGGTTCGTTAGCTAACTACCCGTAAAACACTCACAGCTTGAACCACACAGGTGAGCGACATCGGTCCCTGTTTGCCTGGGGGTGCCGATGCCGGCCGACTTCTGACCGACGTCAGTTGCCTTCTTGTCTCTTCCTTGCTGACATTGGTTGGCCTGACTGACGCTGGTGACAGTAACACTTAGCAACCTTCCTGAAACCTCCTCCTCTATTTGCATCAGTGAAGCTTTTAGCTCCACAACCTAACAAAATTTTCATGTGTTGATTTGTGTTTCTTGTACTTAATAAAAACTCACACTTATTATTGTTTTTATTATATTTGGTTTTATAAGAAGGCATTCACATAAATTAAAATATATTACACTCTTCCTTATACATCAAGTTTTGGCTTCACCAAAAACAGACAATTGCATAAAATAAATTATTGTGAAAAAAGCATCATGAAAGGTGTTTAAAGGAGAAATCATACAAATAATATCACACACTACAATTAAAATTTTAAATCCTTACAAAATTAACTAGACTATAGAGGGCAGAGTTCTTAAAAATGGGATTCTATGTACTTATACAAATGCAAGTAGTTCAAGGCATGTTTTTAGCATTGACATCATGAAAAATGAAGTAGATTACATCACTATGACTTATTTTTTCCAAGAAACACATTTATTTTTCAATGAAATTCAAACAATAAAAAAATACTCAATTTTTAATGGTACTTTGAAATATGCAAACAAAAAATACAACTCAAAAAGTCCTTGGAAGATTGTCCTTGACATGACATCCTCTATAAAAAATTAATTTAAATAAAATATAAATATTTTTTATACCAATTTGACTTCAAAATAATTAAGGATATCAAATATGTAATTATTAACATAAATATTGACACTAGTGGTGTTTTCTTTCTATTTATTCTACTTCTATTTTCAAAAGGCTAGATCGAATTTCAAATATGAAAAGAAAATTGATAATACAAGTTAATTATAAATATACTATTAAAGTATCTGTATGCACCTAAATCCACTCATCTTAATAATCCTATTAAATGCATTAATTTGACCCAAAATTATAACCTTATCTAATTAACCAATAGCCTAATTTTATACATAATATTCCCTACATCCCATATATATGCAATGGAAAATGTTGCATATCTACAAATCAATGCTTGCTCAGAGAAGATATATCCTACTTACACTTCCGATTGGAGATACATTAGATAATCAAGGTCATGACCAATATGGATCTACTAGACCCAATCAATGGATCTCTTATCATTAGGGATGGTTTCAAAGCCTCTAATCAAACAAAACTATATTATAACCCTAACTAGGTCATATGTTTTCATATTCACTAAACTAATAACAAGTAAAGCAAAATTTAATATAGTGCTCATCAAAGTTTGTGGCACAAAGTGGGGGGTAATAAATAATAAAAGTAAACATGCATATAAGAAATATACTCACATAAATGTATACAAAAACCTAATGCTTGAAAGAGAAGTGAAAATGCATATATATCTACTCTTACAAAAGAGGAACAAATTTAGGAATACTTACCTTTGAAGACAAACCCACTAAGCCTCAATCTCTCCCTTGGCCAAGGTGTTTTTTAAGAGTTTGTTTTAGTATGTAAGGATGACAACTATAAATTATCTCTAGGATACACAACCTATCAATGCATCCAAAACACTTCTCCACAAGACAAGATCCATATCTCCAAATAAAGTATGAAACCCTAAGCTTGCTCCTCAAGTAGAATTGTCAATAAGTAGATGTGTAATAGTTATTACTTCTTCTTCTCTTCTCTAAATAATGGATAAATGATTATGTTTATATAGGCAAATATAACCATAAACCCTTATGAAAGTTTTAGTTGACAAGGTCAACCTAGTATTGTAATTGATAAAAAACATACCAGATAATGAACTATGTCAACCATGGTCAACTTAGTTCTTCGTAAGTTATTGTAAATAACAATATAGGGTCGATGTGGTTGACATAGTCATATAAACTTCTAGGAAGGGGTTTAGGTTAGGGAAAGGGCTAATGAAAGCAGAAAATGACTAGATGAGGGTGAAAAATAGGAGGCAAAGCTTAGGGGAGTGTTTTAAAGAGTTGGTTGGATTGATAATAAGTGGCAATAAGGGATAATAATCCTATGAAGCACCAATGGTTTGACCACCCCTTTTCTAGTGTACCCCTTAAGGCATGTAGTTAGAGAGATTGAGACTTGATAGGTTCCTACAAGATAAAGAGCATCAGTAATTGATAAATATTGAAAATATTATGTGTATAAATATGCACCACCTAAAGCTCATCACATGTCATGTAGGTGTAACATGGAATGGTGCTTCAGGAAAACAACATGACAACACATAACATTGAAGCTGAATAAAGTGCCTTAAGTATAAAATAAGATAAATGAAAGGACAAAATTTAAAATACATACCTTTACTTACCTTAGTGTTATAGAAAAAGGATATGTGAAAAATGTGAAGGTGTCCAATGTGAGGAACATTAGTTGAACCTGTAGAGATTAGCAAAAAATTGAAATTTTTGAAACATGGGCATATAATAGTGTAAAATAATATCTAAAATGTCAGGATTCCATAACATTTTATGGCTTGAAAAAAGAGTTAGTAGAGGCAAATATATGAGCAAAATAATAAATTTGATGGTATATATATATATATATATATATATATATATATAGATATATATATACAGATGGTATATATATATATATATATATATATATATATATATATATATATATATATATATATATATATATATATATCTATATACCATATATATATATATATATATATATATATATATATATATATAATTGACCAAGAAGTGTCCCTGCATCCATCTCAATGAATGCATCCCTCCTTACCTTGGGCTTTGAGGAGAAGAAGAGGTGAGATGGGTGAGACTAATCCTCCTGAGACCCACATGGCTACCTGGAAGCCATGTGTGCTAGGTAATTCTAGGCAGTGGGAATCATTGAAAGGTATATAATTTTTAAATTAGTGAATATAAATAGAGTGAAAAAAGAATTTATTCATCATTATTTACTATTCTAAAAATAATATAGAGCTCTAATAGACTGAGTGAGATATCTAGAGAGCAAGGATGGCAGGGAGATGACCGTTGAGATGGGGAGAATGCATAGTGGCCACAGTGGGTACAGCATATATAAACATCTAAAATTTAAAAAAAAAATGAGTATTTATATTTGAAATTGAATGATTTATATAAATTTAATAATTATGAAAAATCTAGATAACAAAATGAACCCTAGGTGAATTTTAGGGGAACTAGGGAAAATGGGGTATTAGGTTAAAAGGAATTGGGCCAATAAATGCCCAAAATTTATTTAAAAAGATCAAGGTTGGGAAAGAATAAAGTTGATCAGGTCAACTTAGTTGGCAAAAAAATAAAAACTTGTTGATCGACTTAGTTGGTTGGGGATTTAAAAATGGGTTGAATTAGTAATAAGTGGCCAACTTAGTACTGTTAAGCCAAATATGTTTAAAAATTAAAGCAAACCAGTTTTTTTTTGTGACTTTTATAAGAATGTATAGTGATTATGAATGACATAGAGGTCTAATACATATTTTATTGTTTGATGTTGTGCAGAGGCACCATAGGTTATGGCAATTGATCGATGCCTCATGGTTAGCTAATTTTTTGGAGTAATTGACAGATGAGGATATAGAGAGATTGGTAGTAGTGGGATTGAAAGGAATTATGGAGATGAGATGTATCCTGCTAATTTTTGATATCATTGTCAAATTCCTTAGAGAATGGGAATGGTTGACCAACACTTTTCAAAGGGTCATAAATGGGGATACCATAGAGTTAGGTATCACATTAGATGATATCCATACATTCCTTGGACTACATGTGAGAGGGACATCGATTATCATAGGGACACTGGATGATCTAGAGGAGAGATGAACACTAGCTAGGTGGGGGACAAGCTTAGAGAGAATCTATCCAAGGATGAGGGTGAGCTTATTTAATGTTTATATTGCATAGATTTTGGATATTCAAAAATATATGATATGACTTATGGTAGTGCAAGTACTGTGTCACAAGTTAGATGGTAGGGTACCACTATATGTGATAACCTTGTGCTAATCCATATTGAATTAGGGGCCTCTTTATGATTTGGCTGAACTGGGTGATGATTTGGGGTTTGTGATATAGGTCCATCTTATACATGATATGTATGGGATATTTTCCATATAGTATAAGATAATAGGACCAGTGGTGTTGCTAAGTGCATGGATATATGAGAGCTTTCTAATGTATCAAATAGTTAAGTTGCCCCATGTGGTTGATGATAGGTTACCTCAAGTTGTGAGAACAATATGAGACTAGGTAGTGTGGCCCATGCCCCATGAGTTAGCATTTCAAAAATCCACATGAGGAGAGATCATGTGTTATCCCTATGCATGTATTGTTATGATTTGGGTAAGTTGGGTGACCATGGCATCAGGGCTAGCTCTAAGTGGATCACAGGCCACTATACCTATTAGGTAGAGCCACATCTAGTGGCATGCTTTCTAGGTTAATTTGGATTCCCACACCCATCAGATTTTATAGTAGTTCCCACATTTTGGGCATGGAATGTGAGAGAGTTTAGGGGGAGAGGAGGAGGAAGAAAACCAATTAAGATATTGGAGATCAGATTGTGACATGGGAGATCATGGACTGGTCAAGCATGATAGTCAATAGTCAAAGGGGGAGAGGGTATAAATGTGGATACAAGGGTGAAATAGGTACCATGGTAAGCACTATAGTAGGATGAGTAGTTACCACCATGATTGTACCACTGACAAATATGTCAAAAATAGGATTGAGCACAAAGGGTGGTTACACAAAATGAACCAACAGTCTGTCCATGATAGATCTAGTCAATAGAGGTACATTTAAGGAGAGACTTGAGATATTTATGGGTGGTGAATCTAAGTTTTTTGTTTATTGAGGGGTGACCCATGGATGAGGTGCTTGGGTTATGGGTTGATGGAGAGACTGTGCATGATAGACAAGAACATGGGGAGATAATGGTAGGTGACACTAGGATAGGTAATAAATGTTTATAATTTTTAATATTTTTAGATAGAGTACTAGTTGTATATGATGATAGATAAATAAGTTTTGAGATGTATATGTGATTTGATATCTATCTATGTTGAATTTTATAGATCCTATAGCCAAGGAGATTAGATGGAGATCCTTATTTATGGTATCACACCATGACATTTTAGATGGGGTGCTGACACCATACAACCCCACCATATGGTACCATCTTCCCTAGCTCTAAAAAGCTAGTTTAGACTAGTGGGGGAGGTTTCAAGGTATATATAAACACATGGAGATGAATTATATCCACCAATGTGGGTGGGAGTAGGAGAGGCTTAGGCTTAGTAGGCCCTAGCTTGGGAGAGATCTACACATATGACTACCATGATCCAACTAGGATAGGTACAGGACCAAGTGGGCAACCTATAGGGATAGGTAGTAGGGCTAATATCATGGACAACCTCATTATAGTGTAACATGTAGAGGGGATAATCTAGGGCATCCATGGTTAATGTGGTTAGTCCATGATATATACATGATGGGGCCCATCCATAGAGTAGTTTTGTATTTTGGAGAAAAACACATGATAAATAGAGATATTCTATTTTGACAATTGGATTTTGATCTCATGGGTTATATTTTGGTTGTGGTTGTTGATGCATGGACATATGTCTTTATAGCACATGTATTTTGGTTATGGTAAATATATGTGTGGTGTTTTCTATTCTAGTATTATTTAGTACACATCATTGGTTAAAAATAAATAGGCAAAAAGACTTGGAAAAGTATAATTAATCAAAAACAAATGCACAACACATTATATAATGATGGGAAATGCATAAGAATAAAATATGACTAAGGATAATAAACCAAAAACATGGTAAACAAGAGGGGAAAGTGTTTTTAAATCATGAAAAATATTAGCACCAAATTAAAAGAAGTAAAATCACACTAAATCATGTTGGGAAGTATGAAAATAATGTAAGAAAATGGAAAGCACGTGGAAGGCCAATCATTTAAAAAAAAATCAAGTAAGTTAATCAATCATATTAAATCATGTTGGGAGGTATAAAAAAGAAACAAAATTGGTAAAATGGTCTTAAATTAATCATACTAATTCAAGTTGGAAAGTATGAAAAAATTAAGAAAAAAGATTGGATTCTTACATGCAATCAGAAAATAAGAAGATAGAATATGAAATATTAATGAAGTAAGCATAAAACATACTAAATCAAGATGGAAATTATGTCAATGATGTATAACTCATAATAAACCACATCTTATATCATATTTTACACATGTAATTTTTTTTTGACTTGAGTATTATAAACTTTTATGAGGAAGGCTAGGTCCTATCCATGGTCTTACAATTCAACTCACAAAGGGAACACCAATGAGGTGGAAAAAATGTTAAAATATGGTAAAAGGGGATGTTTGGAATGGTGATATGAAAATTTTGATAATTTTTGAAGAAGGTCAAGTTTTATCCATGGTCTTACACTGCAAGTCACAAATGGAATCTCTAAGGGAGTGATCATTGAACAAAACAATATGTGTCGAGGGGAAATATTAAGATTGTAGGGAGTGAAAGAGGGAATGTAATAATCATAATATAGGCATCTTATGAGAATACCTTAGGAGACATGAGGCACACTAAGGACATGAGAAGACACTAAGTGACTAGTGGCCATCAATATAAAAAAGATACCTCTTCACTATAGGCACAAATCTGTGTAGTCAAATAAGTGTGGCATTGGGATCAAATCATATTGGTAGTTTTGAATAATAAAAGTAAAATGGACCTACCTAATTAACAACTAGTTCACAATCAGATGTACTTCTCTTCACCAAAATGGACAAGGAAAGTCACCATGGACCTATACCTTCTATTTCATTTAGATGTCAACCCGAGGACATAGACTTGATAAGATGATGTCAATGTATGTGTACACTCATTCTCTAATTTGATATTCTTGAAATATAAGATGTTGAAGTGTAGTAAGTGAAATGCTTAAAATGAAACATAAGCAAAGTACTAATAAATAAATTCTTATGTGTTGAAAGCTTCCTTAAATAAATCTAATCAAGAATGTAAATCACATAATTCAGAATTAAATCACACAATGCATAAAGAAATCAAATAACATACTTAGCTATTAAATTTGGTTGGATTGTTACTGTAAGGCTTGTAAAGGGAACCCATCCTCCTTCCATCTTTTAGCTTCAATCCTTCCTCTCACAACACTTAATTGAACTTAGAATTTCTTGTTCATATTAATCAAAAACTATAGAAATGATTTGTTGTAGAAAGTTACAATAATTGTTGCTTAACAAAATGTACTTATGATTTTCTCTAATTAACATCTAATATCTCTCAACTCTATTGATATTATATACCACAGAGGAGATTGTTTTATGAAAAACAATATATACATTTTATTCTAAGATATATTCAAATTAGGATAACCAAAATTGGTTCCTTTCACTAAAGTCATCATTCATGGGAATTATACAATATTGTTGTAGTAAAAACAAGGTTGTTTCATTCTTCAACTACTTCCTTATTGAGCTCCATTTAGGTTAGATTCATTTCTTTGAGGCAGTTAGAAGAGAATCAAAATTTGTTCATCCATGGTTTTGGTCATGTAGTGGTTGTAGGATGGTCTATGTAATGAGATTTCTTTGTTGTAGGATGTTCCACACTATGTACCTATCTCTCAAAAACATCCTTAAAACACATTATATAAAAATCATCCTAAAGCAATAGATAACCATCATATATTTAATTTCAATACAAAATTTCAACTATTTAAAAGAGTATATAAACATAATGCTATATGGCTTAAGAAAGTAGGAAATTGTATGGAAAAGTGTTTAAAATCATGGTTAACAAGTAGAATGAGTAAATAGATAGACACAAGAATAGGACATGTATGGGGCTCATCACATCCCCAACTTAAGATCTTGTTTGACCTTAAGCAACATACTTGTTCATTCCTAATTCACAAAGAACTATAAAATCCATGAGATTTACAACACCCTTGGCAAGGTGGGCATAAAATCCCCACCTCTATTCAAATAATTACCAAATTTTGACTTCTCTAAATTCATCCATCAAGGTTTTATCCTACCATTCTAGAATAGGATATTAGAATAGAGGAGGTTGGAATTTGAGGTTTAGCAATTGTAATCCCATGTCACCTACAAGAAGAATATATTTTGTGATCCTATTAAATGTTGTGTTTAAATTAAAAGGGGAAGTGGGATCCCTCTTCTTCAGTGGAGAGATCTCATTCCATCATTCCATACAAGACTCTTTGGTTGAAGGACCAACAAAAGCTCTTAATCCTAAGTAAAAATCTTGGGATTCATCACATTTCTTACCAAACCAATTTATGACTTATTTCTTCAACATGATATCATCTTATTCAATTAATACAACATCAGGTGCCATTGATTCACTCCTGATAAGCAACTGGATTTCATTCTCCTTTTCCTATATTTTGCTATTTATCTTCATCTTCTCTGTTCATTCAACAAATATGATGAAAATGCCTATAGTTGGACATCTCCAACATATAGATTGGGGTTCCACTCCCTATCATAAGGAATAGCATAATTATGTAGTTAGAACTCACATAATTGTGCTTGTTCTTCATGTGAACTTACTTTAATAAATTTAAACTTGTGTCATTATTCTTCAAGATAAATTGAATAAAATTTTGTAGGAAGCCTACAATCAAGGAGATTTTGGGTAAGACTAGCCATATCCTCAATTTTATATTTTATTTTGGTGATATTCTCTTCCTTCAAATTATTTTCTTCTTTCAATTTCTTATTTTATTTCCTTAGTTCCCTTAGAAATTTAGACTGGTTATTTATCCAATTCAATAATTTAGATGATATTGTAAATGAGGAGTGATACCTGACTTCTTGGGTAGATTTAAGTTATCCTTATTGATTTACCTCTATTTAAGGTTGTGGAATGTTAGCTATAAGATGGTGTTTGGTAGAGGGTTACATCTAAAAAGCTATTGCAATAAGTGCATTCAGTCCTCCACTAGATTCATCTTGCAGTTCCTTCTTTAGTTTCTCAATTTCTTGTAGCGATTACTCAAGAGTAGAAAATTCCATTTATAGAGTAGGTTTCTCCAATTTCTCTACTTCTTCCTACATTGGTTCCTCATGCAGCTCTTATTCTACTTCTTCCTACACTATTTCCTCATACAATTCTTAAAAACTATGTTCAACTTATTCTTCTTCCTTATACAATTCTTCAAGACTATGCTCAACTTGTTCTGCTTCCTCTTGATTGAACACTGGAAAACATTCTTCCCTATCTACTTCAGTCTCTAGAGATTCATTACTACTATTTATCTATTCTTCCCTAGATTCTTCATTTATCTCAATAATAAAATAAGGTTTAGTTATCATTTTTCTCCTCAATATGTGAGATTTATGAGGAGTAGGGGTTATCTTGGCCTTTTTGGGAGAAGGTGGAAGTTCATCCTTAGACTCATCTAAATCAAGCTAGAAACTGAGTATTTTCATCTTCCTTCTAGATTATCAGCCTCTGAAAGTTCCTTCTTTAGTCCTTACTATAGGTTATTATGTTGTTACAGGAAGACCTTCTTCTATAGGTTCTTGTGTGGCTACAAGAAAGTTTTTTGTTGTAAGTTATTGTGGTTTTTTAGGGAGGGCTTCTTCTAATATTTATTCTTCAACCTCCAATTCTTCTTCCATTTCATTTCCTTCTCTATCACTCTCTACATTTATTGGTACTTAGAGAAATTATTCCCAACTAATGTTAGGTCTAGTTCTTTATAAATAGTCTTGAATAATTAACTGGATAAGATAATGGTGGGAAAGAGCTTTAAAATTATCTTTTTGAAATTCCTCTAACATTTTTGTGATCATGTGGATTAAGAATTTGGGAATGTTTATCTTCATTTCATGCCATAAACGATTCAAGAACTTGAAATGTAGGCTATGCATCATAGAATACCTCCCTTTGTAAATGAAATATATGGAGATAAAATTAGTAGCTTTAACCCATATTCCTAATAGAGACAACCTTGTAGTGTCTAGCTTTAAAGTTTTCAAGCATTCATTTACTCTGATGAACTTTAATCTCTCATCCTCGACATCAAATTTGTCTTGTCATTCTTCCCTTGTTCTTGGTAGTCTCATTACTCTTCTAATGGTGGTTTCTATTAGCTTTATTTCCATCCCCTTTAAAATTACCAAGCTATTATGTAATGCACCATCAAATTCCTCTACAATTCCTTCATCTAGGGCCTATATTTTCTCAAAATACTACACCCATCCTATATTGTAGAATAGGTCCAATATTTATGGACTATTAGTTAAAGGGGTGATATCAAGTAATTCATGTTTTAATAAATCACCTCCCATATTGTGTGAGTTTTAGGTTTGGGTGCTTGCAGCAAGGGTTTTGGGATATGGCGGAATGATTTACAACTTTTACTTTGGGAGGTGAAATAATCTTTTGAATTAATGAAAACTCTGCCACCCAACTTAGACTAACACTTATCCTCAAGGGATAAAGCCAGCATGTACAAAACACTTGTGGTAAGAGTAAGGGTTGATAGTAGTAGTTGTGTTAATTATCACATCAATCAGTAAAGGAGATAGTAAGTAGGCATGATAAAGAGAGGATATGATGATGCATTGATAAAATTAAAACTCATCATCTTTAGAAATAATCAAAATGTATGATAGGAAATAAATATAGAATATATACCATTTTGCTTATATAAATACCTTTCATAAATGTGCAAGTGATGATTCAAAGTGGTGGTCATGGTGTATGTTGGTGTTTGAGTAGGAGAAAACACTTGATGTAGGATTGAATGTAGGAATACATCTTATAGAAAGATATGTTTCCTATAGCAGTAAGTTTTATCCTGTAGCAGCAAGTTATTTATCTTGTAGTAGTAAGTTTTATTTGACAGCAGCAAGTTTTATCTGACAGCAACAAGTTTTATATCCTATAGCAAGAAGAAAATTTTATTTTTTCTACAAAGTAATGAATCTATAAGAAAAAATAGATAAAAACAAAAAAAAAATTATAGTACCTTTTTTCTTTTTCACTTTTTTTTAATGAATGTCAATCAGCTAGTGACTTGGTTTTATGAGACAACATCCATCAACAATGCCCAAAGGTTTTCATTGCTAAATTTTTTGATTTTTTTAAAGATTTTTTGGTCTAAATTAAACTAGAATAACAACAATCTAGAACGTAAGATTTTATTCAACCTGAACCAAGCCATTTTGAATGACTTGTTCTTGGCTATAGGAATCTTTATTACTCTTGTAAAATATTAGAGAAGGGTTGACAGAAATACCCTTCAGTTGTATAAATAGGATGATTTACTTCATGAAGAAGATATGGATGTTGTTCTTCAAGAATTTAGTGAGTGAGACTTTCCTTGGAAAATGTTTCTTATACAGCTTGAACCTATGGCTATTAATAAGCAGTTAAAATTGAATAAATTCAATGGTTATGAGCTTTATAACTCCATTATCAAAAACTTTTTTGATCTCATAAGTCCCAATCCATCTAGGCTATAGCTTTATGTTATGATCTTTGTATTTAGAGTCAAAAATGAGTGCCTAGTCTCCTGGTTGGAAATTCTTAGTCTTGATGTTCCTATCATGCCATCCCACATGTTGTCTTTACACTATTTTAGTATGATGAATTGCTTCCTTTCTTAGTTCATCAAGTGCATTTAGCTACATGATCATATCTTGTTGAGTTTTGGAAATATCCAAGCCTAAATCAAGTGTTCTCCTTAATATCTTATGTTCAAACTCAATGGGTAGAAAAGGCTTCTTACCATAAACTAACTCATATAGAGTGAGACCAGTTATGGTTTTCTAGGTGATTTTGTAAACCCAAATTACTTATAAAATATAAGTTGACCAATCTTTCCTATTCAAGCTAATAGTCTTAGTGAGAATATTTTCTAATTCTCGATTTGTCACTTCCACTTGACCATTTGACTGAGGATGGTAAGGGGTAGACTTCTTGTGTCTGATTTCATATTCTTTTACCAAGGTAGTTGGAAGGTCTGATGTGAAATGTGGGCCTTGGTCTATGACCATTTCTCTTGGTACTCCATAATGGGCGATGATTTCTTCATAGAGGAACTCAAATACCTTATTATCTTGGGCATGGGTTAAGGTTTTGACCTCTACCCATTTAGTGATCTAATCAGTGCACAATAGTATGTATTCTTTGTTGTTAGATTTAAGATCAATGAGACCTACAAAATCCAGTCCCCATTTATCAAATGGATCTAGAACAAGTTGTGGTTATAATGGCATTTCTTCAGAGTGATTGGGATTTCCCATACACTAGAATTGATCACATCTATGGGTGTACATAATATCATCCTTATGCAAAGAAGGCTAATAATATCTAGTAGTAAGTAATTTTATGGTAGTTTATTTGGTAGAAAAATTACCCCCATAGGTTTTATCATGGTAGGCTCTGAGAATGTCATAAGCTTCATCTTCTCGAATACATCTTCTCATAACTAAATATAGTCTAGTGATAAAGAGATATCTTGTAATATAAGATTAATGTCTACTCTTTTAGATCAGGTGTTGTTTGCCCTAGGTGAGAAATGTTGTGGTAGTGATCCTACAACAAGGTAGTTAACAATATCTATGAACTAAGGAGATTGAATTGTTATAGCAAATAAATGTTCAAAAATAAAAGAGTCATCAACAATAGGACTATGCTCATCACTTTGCAATCAAGATATAAAATTTGCTACTACATTATCCTTACCTAATTTGTCCATAATGGTAATATCAAAATCCTAAAACAAAAACAACTAATTAATTATTTTTCCTATTACAATAGGTTTGTTCATTAAATACCTTATTGTTTCATGATCGGTGTGGATGAATACTTGGTAACCTGTAATGTAGTGTCAAAATTTGCTGATGGCATAGACAATGGCCAAAAATTCCTTCTCTATTATAGTGTAGTTAAGTTCAGCCCCTTGAAGATTCTTGTTGATAAAATAGATTGTATAACTCAAAGATTCATCTTTTTTTCCAATGATAGCTCCTAAAGTGGTGTTAATTAGATGCATCTGTATAAATGTGAAAAGGATTTTTCCAGTTAGGTCCTCTTAGAACAAGAGTTGTTATGAGAAGATCTTTAAGTTACTAAAAGGTAGTTTTATAATCATCAATCCAAGTAAATTAAACATCTTCAGTAAGCAATTTAAATAAGGTGTGGCAATTTTACTAAAATCTTTGATGAATCATCTATAATAATCAGCATGTCCTAAAAAACTTCTAACATATTTTTGCTTCTTTGGTATGGGTAGATCCTTGATAATACTTATCTTTGTTGGGTCAACTTAAATTTTAGTAGGAGATATGTGATGTCCCAACATAATCCCTTCAGTTATAATCATGTAACACTTTTCATTACTTAGAGATAATTGATGATCCTAGCAACATTGAAGAACTTTATCTAGGTCGGTTAGCATTTCTTTGAATGTCTACTCATAGACAATGAAATCATGCATGTAGATTTTAACATAGTCATGGGAGAGATCATAAAATATGCTCAAGATAGCTCTTTGAAAATTAGTTGGGGGCATTACAAAGACTAAATGGAAAGATGGCATAGGCATAGGTTCCCTAAGGGCAAGTAAAAGTGGTTTTGTCTTGGTCTTTTGGAGTATTTCATATTTGATTATAGCCACTATAACCATCTAATAAAGAAAAGTACTTCTTCCCTATTAATGTATCCAATACTTGATCAATAAATAGAAGGGGAAAGTGATCCTACAACATTTGAATCTCAGTAGTCAACAAAAATACACAATTTACCCCCTTTCTTAGGGAAAATGACTAAGGGAGAGATCTAGTAGCTATCTAAGATAGGATAAATAAATCCTACATCCAAGAGTTTTTGCAACTTAGTTTTGATAATGTCTTTGACTGTAGGATTCATTCATCATTAGGGTTGGTGAATAGGTTTGCATTATTATTTAATGTAAATGTGATGTATACATAAATTTGAGGGTACTCCTATCATGTCATGATAATCCCAAGAAAATGCTATTGTGTGCCTTTTCAGCATTATAAGTAACTAGCTTTCTTGTTGGGGTGTTAAGGAAGTGTTGATGTTGAGAGCTTTGTTTGGTAAGATTCCTACTTGCTTTGTTAAAAAAAGCATGGTCTCTACATTGGAAATTGAAGGAGCATAACTACATTGATGGGGATGTAATTGATGTAATTTCCAAATGTATCTTACAATTTCAACAAAATCATTCTCAAGAAAGGTATTCTGAAGAGGGCATGGTGTACATTCCAATAGGTTGATGGCTATAGGATCCTATCGATAAGTGTTTTACAGGATACCAATAAGGATAGTGTCTTCTTATTAGGCCTACAGAGCTAGACTCTGATCAATTAAGCAAAGAGATAGCTTCTTCAAAGTCATCAATCCAAAGGATTGGTCTATCATTTAGGGAAGGCTAAGCTGGTGGATATAACACCAATTTCTTGGTGTCATTTCTATTAGAAATTAGGATTTTTCCTAAACTACATCTAATAAAAGCATCAATAGTGGCCAACCATGGATGGACAAGGATGAGAAGATAACCCCCAAATTACTCTTTGGCTATAAGACAATAAAATATGCTAGATATTGATAATAATTTATAGTGATAACAAGGTCCTCAATAATTCATTTAGGTTTAACAGTTGATCTGTCAACTCTTTAGAGGATGGTGTGTGTTATATAGAGAGTGGTAAGCTTCAGTTGATGCATGGTCTCCATGGTCATCACATTACTGGCTGTACCAAGATTAATTAAAGTATTGGAGATGGGTTGGCCATGGATACTAACATTAAGTACAAGACTTCTTGGATTAGAATATTTTGGGGGAACTTTATTTCTCAACATAATATCTATTAGTTTGCCAATGACCTAGACTATTTTAGGATCCTTCTTCTTTCTTCTTGATTTTTTCAAACATAGCTCTCTAACAGCTATATTTTAGATAGGAAAATCCTTTATTTCTTGAAATAGTGGTATTTTTATGCACACATTCTTGAGTTTTCCTAAAATATCAAATTTAAGCTCTAGTTCAAGATGTGATATACTCAATCTCTCCAAAAAAAAGAGGATTATTAGTTTCTTTCTTATTTTCAAATGGACTTGGCTCAAGATTGATCAAAAATGGCTATGGATTAGTATGGAGTGGAACTGGTTCAAAGTATTCTATAATTATGGGTGAGGTGGGTTTTTGAACAACATGACCTGAGTGAAGTTGAACTTGATTAATATCTAAGTGTATGTTGGATATTGCATTATTTTAGTGGATTGTGTCAGTTGAATTGACTTATTGGTAGGCTTGGGGATGGGTTGGGTAGTTAATTGAGTGGTTTAAATAGGTTGCTAAGTGTTTGGCATTATGGCTTGTTGTTGTTATGGTTATTGAATTTGCTAGGGAAATACTTGATTACCTCTCTATTGTTGTTACCATAGATTAGAGGGATAGAACCATTACTAGTTTTGGAATTACCCTAATTGAGGTTGTTATCCATTTTGTTGAATCTATAACTAATTATGGGGTAGTTTCCAAATTTTTTGAGACAAATTTTGATTGGGTACATTCATCCAAGAACTATATTTAAGATATTTGAGAACTGAGAATTTATAAACATGGATTTTGATGGCATACCTAATATTTATACCCATAATTTCCATTAAGCCATAAAAAACACTTGATTCTCATCTTCTCCTATGGCATGAAACTCCACTATTTTAGGATTCTCCTCAGTTATGCTAGCTACTTGAGCTTTCATGGAATGACATGTGCAATCTACCTTCTTATTTCTACATTTAGGGCAATAAGCAGTTAAGGCTTTCTCAATTTCTTCTTGCTTTCTTCATGTATATAATGTATCAAGTTGAGTACTTAAGTGACTGATGACGTCCTACTTCATGTCCTAGATCAGGTTGTTAACTTCACCTTTAGATATTCATGTAGCATATGTTATAGGAAGGGTTATGCCCTTGCTTTTTTTCATGGTTGATCTAGAGTAATTTGTACATATAACTATTAGTTCATCAAATGGAAATGTAGAAACATCACCACCAGAAATTAGATCTAGTGCCTCCAGACAATCATCTCTAATTCCTTTTAGGAATATCATCTTGATTGATTTCTTGTCCATTGTAGTTTTCTTTAATTTTTGTAATCTAAATAAAAATCTTTCCATATATTCCTCCAATGACTCATCATCAGCTTGTGTCATTCAAAAAATGTCATCTATCATGTAGTTTCTTCCCCTACAATAGTATTGGTATTTCATCAAAAAAAATCATTCATTTCTTCCCAAGTAGAAATGGCATCCTTTCCAAGTCCCATGAATCATCTAAGTAATACATATTTGAGTGTTGATATAAATAGTTTGAGTTTTTAAGCATCTTGATTATAATCATAGCTTCATCATAAGATGTCAAACTCAAAAATAAATGTATCTAGATCTTCAGACACTTTTTATCTAAAGGTAGGGAGGGAAGAGTGAGGGATATTCTTCATGGGTGCATTTCCATCAGGAGTAAGGATAGGAAATTTAAAAGTAGTAGAATCATTAGTAGTTTTTTCTTCCTGGTGATCTCCCATGAATACTCTTTGTGTTGTTAGATGGGAGGTTGTTGTTACCCAATGCTCAAAATTCCTATCAATTCTTTATTTTTTATGAGGTGTAAAAGATGGAGAATTTATCATTTTCCTTAGGAATGTATGGCTTTTTATAAAATAAGGATGATTTGGAGGTTTCAAAATATTTTTCTAGTGTCTCGGCAAAGAGTCTCTCTAAATTGGAAGATTCTATTGGCATGGTGTTTCTTCAAAGGGCAAGAATAGCTTTGAATGCCTCCTTAGCAAGATATTTGGGTGACAGAGGGAAGCAACCTTTAGATTCCTTAGTATGAGGTGATAAGGTGGGAATTCTTAGAGGTGGTACATGTGGGTCTCTTCTATGGGTATAAACCTCTTCAAGGTCTCCAACTTGTGGTACCAATCTAGCCAAAAATTCATCCTTCTCTACCTCTTTTATTAAAAATTGTGAGTGATCTTCAAGAATTCCTTTATGTTCCTTGGGTTTTTAGGATGAATATCCAATATTGCATCAATTTTTGATGATTTAGGCAAAAATATTCCTATATAGTACCTCTGATTTACATACATTAACCACTTTTTTTTACTTTTTGCCCACCTTGCTTGCACAAGGTTAGTAATATGGAGGTTTTTGAAATTTCCACTATCCTACTTGCAAAAAAGGAAATTTAAATTAAAAAAGTAGGAAATATTTAATTTAAATAATATAAAACTTTAGAAATAAAAATAATAAGCATCCAAAAATAATTGCTATCAAGATTTAATATTATAAGTGTGTGACACCCTTCCTCGGCAATGACACCAAAAATGGTTAGTAGCTGATTCATAATCAGATGTACTTCTCTTGACCAAAATAGATAAGGAGATTCACCATGGACTTATACCTTATACTTCATTTTTATTTCAACTTGAGGATGTAGACTTGATAGGATGACATCATTGTATGTGCACACTCAATCTCTAATTTAACATTCTACTAATTGTATCTAACATGTTGAAGTGCAGTAAATGAAACAATTGAAATGAAACATAAAAAAAGTAATATAAAATAAGTTTTTATGTATTTAAATCTTCCTTAAATAAATCTAATCAAATATTTAAATCACATAATTCATAATTAAATCACATAATGTATAAATAAATCAAATAACATGCTTAGCTATTAAATTGGGTTGTATTATTTTTGTAAGGATTTCAAAGGGGGCCCTTCTTCCTTCCATATTTTAGCTTCAATCCTTCCTCTCACAAAACTTAATTTATCTTAGAAATGCTTGTTCATATTAATCAAAAACTACATCAATGAATTATTTTTGGAAGTTACAATAATTGTTGCTTCACAAAATGTACTTATGATAATCTCTAATCAACATATACTATTTCTCAACTCTGTTGATACATATTTATATAATAGAGAGGATATTGTTTTATTCAAAATAATATATACATTTTATTCTAAAATATGTTCAAATTGGTATAACCAAAATTGGTTCCTTTTGTTAAAGTCATCATTCATGGGAATTTTGAAATATTATTGTAGGACAAACAAGGATATTTCATTCTTCAACCACTTCCTTATTAAGATCCATGGAGGTTTGAATCATTTATATGAGTTAGTTGGAATAGAATCAAAATTTGTTCATCTATGGTTTTGGTCACATAGTGGCTACAGGATGGTCTGTGTAATGAGATTCCTTTGCTACAAGATGTTTCGTGCTACATACCTATCTTTCCAAAACATCCTTAAAACACATTATAGAAAAAGTGTCTTAAAGTAATAGATAACCATCATATATTTAATTTAAATACATAATTTCAACTATTTAAAAAAATTATAGAAACATAATGCTATATGGCTTATGAAAGAAGGAAACTATATGGAAAAGTGTTCAAAAGCATGGTTAACAAGCAAGATGAGTACAATATATGGACACAATAATAGGACATTTATGGGGCTCATCACTACCTTCCCACAATGTGTTATGCATTCCTTAGGAACCCTTATAGAGTTATCTTATGCAAATATTGGGTACATATGTGAAAAATTAGGTAGCACAAAAATAACTTTTTTTATTCTCCTTTTCTAATCTACTAGCCTACCACACCCTAATGGACCTTAGCTCTATCGTGAGGCTCATTATAGAGTTTAATATTCAATTAGAAAGAGATTTGATTATAATCACATATTTTAGTGTGATTTAACTTTTGAAATTTTTGAATGTTGCCTTTTAGATCATTGCCTTTTTTTTTTTAAATGATTTGGATTTTGAATGTTTTATGGATTTTAATATTCTTCCTCTATATGGACTTAGAATGACCAATCATGAGAGATAAAGTGATAATCATGAATGAGCATTAGACGTAGGCTAAATGAATCTAAGTATCTAAATATATGACTAACTAGAACACTTAGGCCTACCTATGAACCAGCATGTTATCTCAAGTATCAACCATGTGTATGCTTAGTTTGTGAAAGGAAATAGAGGGGAATAAGAGGAGATCCGAAGTGGACCAGTAAAAGGAGATTTCAATGAGATAAATTATTTTATAACTAATCACTAGTAAATGAGGAATGACTAAAGGGAGAAAGTTTTATATAACCAAGTCACAATAATAACTATCCATGTTTATAAAGATAAGATAGCAAATAACCATGAAAGATAATAGGAAAACAATAGAAAAAGAACTCAAGAAGAAAAAGTATGTAATTATGAAAAATAATTCATAATATAACATAAGAAAAATAATGACATCATAAGTAACATGTAATGCAAAACAAAAGTCACCATGTAAGATAGATAAGAATTTGACATAATACCAAATGATATAAAATAGATAAATGTAAAGTTGGAACACACATCCAATCCAAATGATTAAATAAATGAAATAAAATAGAGGGGAATAAGGGGAGATAGTAATTGATAAAGTTTGAAAATATTATGTGTATACATATGTGCCACTCAAATCTCATCACGTGTCATGTAGGTGTAACATGGGATGGTGCTTCAAGAAAATAACATAATAACACATAACATTGAAGCTGAATAAAGTGTAGTAAGGATAAAATAAGATAAATGAAAGGACATAATTTAAATACACATACCTTCACTTATCTTAGATTTGTAGATAAAGAAGTGGATGTGAAAAATGTGAAAGTTTCCAATGTGAGGAACATGAGTTGAACCTATAGAGATTAGAAAAAAATCAAAGTTTTTACAACGTAAGCATATAATAGTATAAAATAATCTCTATGATGTCAGGGTTCTAGAATATTTTATGGGTTGGAAAAAGAGTTAGTAGAGACATAGATATGATCAAAATAAGAAATCTAATGGTAAATATTTTGAATGGTATATAATTTTTAAAGTAGTGAATATAAATAGAGTGAAAAAAGAATTTATTTATCATTATTTATTATTCTGTAAATAATATAGAGCTCTAATAGATCAAGTGAGATATCTAGAGATCAAGGATGATAGTGAGACTATAGCTAAGATGGGGAGAATGCATAATGGCCACAGCGGGTGCAACATAGGTAAGCATCTGAAAATTTCAAAAAATTTGAGTATTTTATTTGAAATTGAATGATTTATATAAATTTGATAATTAAGAAATATCTAGATACCAAAATGAACCCTAGGAAAGTTGTAGGGGCACTAAGGAAAATGGGGTATTGAGTTGAAATGAATCAAGCCAATAAATTCTCAAAATTTAGGTAAAAATATTTAGGTTGGGAAAGAACAAAGTTGACCAAGTTGACCTAGTTGGTAGAAAAAATAAAAACTAGTTGGCCAACATAGTTGGTTAGGGATTTAAAGAGGGGTTAACTTAGTAATAAGTGGCCAACTTAGTAGTAAGTGGCCAACCTAGTACTATTAAGCCAGATATGGTTAAAAATTAAAGCAAACCAGTTTGTTTTTATGAGTTTTATAAGAACGTTTAGTGATTATGAATGACATAGAGTTCTAATCCATCTTTGGTTATTTATTGTTATACAGAGGCACCATAGGTTGTGGTAATTTATTGATGCCTCACGGTTACCTGATTTGTTGGAGTAATTGATAGATGAGGATAGAGAGAGATTGGTAGTAGTGGGCTTGGGAGGAATTATGGAGATGAGATGTATCCTACTATGTGTTGATCTCATTGTCATGTTCTTTGGAGCATGGGAATGGTTAACCAACACTTTTTGATGGGTGGTGGATGGGTATACCATAGAGTTAGGTATCACATTGGAGGATTTACATACATTTCTTGGACTAACTATAGGAGGGACATCAATTATCTTAAGGACATTGGATGATCTAGAGGAGAGATGAGCAATAGCTAGGTGGGTGACAGGGTTAGAGAGGATCTATCCAAGGCTGAGGGTGAGCTTATTAGATGTTTATATTGCATATATTTTGGATATTCAAAATTATATGATAGGACTTGTGGTAGTAGGAGTACTATGTCATAATTTAGATGGTAAGGTACCATTGTATGTGATAACCTTGTGCCCATGTTAAATCAGGGGGCACTTTATGATTTTGGGCTTGTGACATAGGTCCATCTAATGCATGATATGTATGGTATATTATCCATAGGGTATAATATAATGGTACCAATGGTATTTCTAAGTGTATGGATATATGAGAGGTTTCTAACATATTGACCAACTAGGTTGCCCCATATGGTTGATGATAGGTTACCTCAAGTTATGAGAAGTAGATAGGACCAAGTAATGTGTCCCATGCCATACATGTCAACACTATAGGTAGTCACACAAAGAGAGATCATGTGTTAACCCTATGCATGTATCGTTATGATTTGGATGAGTTGGGTGACCATTGTACGAGGGCTAGCTCTAGAGTAGATCATAGGCCACTATACCTATTGGGTAGAGACATAGCCAATGGCACACTTTATAGGTTAATTTTGATTCCCACACCCTTAAAATTTTATATTAGTTCCCATATTTGGGGTAAAAAACATGAGATATTTGAGGGGAGAGGAGGAGGAAGAGAACCAATTGAGAGACTGGAGATCAGACCATGACATGGGAGATCATGGACTAGTCAAGTATGATAGTTGATAGTCAGAGAAGGAGAGGGTATGGATGTGGATACAAGGGTGTTATAGGTACTACATCAAGCACTATAATAGGAGGAGTAGTAACCACCATGATTGCACCACTAATGGAGATGATAATATCAAGATCGAGAATAAAGGGTGGTTACACAAGATGACCCAATAGTCAATCCATGGTAGACTTAGTCGATAAACGCACCTCTAAAGAAAGGCTTGAGATGTGTATGGATGGTGTATCCAAGTTTATGTTGATTGAGAGGTGACCCATTGATGAATTTATTGTGATATGGTTTGATGGAGAGATTGTGAGTGATAGATGAGTAGACAGAGAGTTGGTGTTAGGTGAAACTAGGATAGGTAATAAATGTTTATAATTTTTAATATTTTTAGATAGAATACTAGTTGAATATGATGGTGGATAGATATATTTTGAGATGTATATGTGATCTAATATCTATCTGGGTTAAATTTTATAGATATTTTAGTCAGATATTTCTAGTTATGGTGGCACACCATGATATTTTGGATGGGGTGCTAACACCATACAACCCCACCATATGGTACCATCTTCCCTAGCTCAAGTGAGATAGTTTAGACTAGTAGGGGAGGCTTCAAAGAAGATATAGACATGTGGATATGGATTTTAGTCACCAATGGGGGTAGGAGTAAGAGAGGCATAGGCTTGGTAGGCCCTAGCTCAAGAGAAATCTGCACACATGGCTACCATATTCCAACTGGGATAGGTATAGACCCAAGTGGCCAATCTACAAAGATAGGTATTAGGGTTAAGATCATGGACAACCTCATTATAGTGTAACATGCAGAGGGGATAGTTTGGGGCATCCATGGGTAATGTGTCTAGGCCATGAGATATATATGATGGGGCCCATCCATAGAGTAGTTTTGTATTTTGGAGAAAAACACATGATATATAGAGATACTCTATTTTGACAGTTGGATTTTGATCTTAGGGTTATATTTTGGTTATGGTTGTTGATGCATGGATATTTATTTGTAGCACATGAATTTTGGTTATATAAAATATATGTGTGGTGTTTTATTTTTTATAATTATGTATTACACATGCATGGTTAAAAATAAACAGGCAAAAAGACTTGGAAAAGTATAATTAATCAAAAAAAATACATTACAAATTATATCACGATCAGAAAATCTATGATAATAAAATATGACTCTAAGTATAATAAACCAAAAGTGTGGTAAACAAGAGGTCAAAATGTTTTTAAACCATGAAAAAGATTAGCACCAAATTAAAACAAGTAAAATAAACTAAATCATGTTAGGAAGTATGAAAATAATGTAATAAAATGGAAAGCGCATGGAAAGCCAATGGTTTAAAAATAAATAAATTAAGTCAATAAATCATATTAAATCAAGTTGGGAGGTATAAAAGAGAAACAAAATTGGTAAAATCATCTTAAATTAATCATACTAATTCAAGTTGTGAAGTATGGAAAAATTAAGAAAAATGGTTGGATTCTTACATGCAATTAAAAAATCAGAAGATAGAATATGAAAGATTAATGAAGCAAGAATAAAACATAATAAATTAATATTGGAATCATGTTAATGATTTTTAACTCATAATCAATCACATCTTATCTTATATTTGACACATGTAATTTTGTGACTTGGGTATTAGAAAACTTTATGAGGAAAGCCAGTCCTATCCATTGTCTTACATTGCAACTCATAAAAGTAACATAAATGAGGTGGAAAAAATGTTAAAATATGGTAAAATGGTATGTTTTGAATGGTAATATGAAAAATTTGGTAATTTTTTAGGAATTCCAAGTCTTTTCCATGGTCTTACATTGCAAATCACAAATGGAATCTCCAAGGGAGTGATCAATGAACAAAACAATATTTCTCAAGGGGAAATATTAGGATTGTATGGGGTGAAAGATGGAATTTAATAATCATAACATATGCATCTTATGATAAAACCATAGGATACATGAGGTAAACTAAGGACATGAGAAGACACTAAGTGACTAGTGGCCATCAATATAAAAAGGATACCTATTCACTATAGGAACAAATCTATGTATTCAAATAAGTGTGGTACTAGGATCAACTAATATTGGTAGTTTAAAACAAGAAAATTAAAATGGAATTACATTCTCACAATGTTTTTTCCATTATTTAGAACCCCTTATAGATTCGTTAGTCTACTACAAAGATTGGGTACTTGTGTGAAAAAGTAGATAGCAAGAAAAAGAATTTTTTTATTCTCCTTTTCTAATCTACTAACCTACCACACCCTAATGGACCTCAAATCTATCATGAATCCAACTTTGTATTTTTATCTTTTATTATAAAGAGGATATGTGCTTAGAATCATAAATTTTAGTGTGATTTAACTTTTGCAAGTTATGAATGTTGCCGTTTAGATCATTGCCTTTCTTAAATGATTTGGATTTTGAATATTTGATGTATTTTAATATTCCTCCTCCATATGGACTTGGAATGAAAAATCATGATTGATAAAGTGATGCACATGAATGTGCATTAGGCTTAGGCAAAATGAAGCTAAGTATCTAAATATATGACTGACTAGAACACTTAGGTATAACTATGAACCAGCATGTTATATCAAATCTCAACCATGTGTATGTTTAGTTTGTGAAAGGAAATAGAGGGGAATAAGGGGTGATCTAAAGTGGAATGATAAAAGGAGATTGTAATGAGATAAATTATTTACTAACTGATCACATGGTAAATGAGGAATGACTAAATGGTGAAAGGTTTGTATTACCAAGTCTCAATAATAATTATCCATGTTTATAGAGATAAGATAGCAAATAATCATGAAAGATAATAGGATAACCATAGAAAATGAACTCAAGAAGAAAAAGTATGTCATTATGAAAAATAATTCATAAGAGTATATAATAAAAATAATGACATCATAAGCAACATGTAATTCAAAACAAAAGTCACCATGTAAGATTGATAAGAATGTGACATAATGTCAAATGATATAAAATAGATAAATGTAAAATTGGAACACACATCCAATCCAAATGAATAAATAAATGAAATAACACCATGCATGTGGTCATAAGTACTGATATATTTATCCATACACATTATGCATAACATCTGATAAGTCTCTATGAATTTGAACTCCAACTATAGCCAAAGTCTCATTGTTTTTTAGAAAAAGTTGAAAATATAATTCATATCAAATATCCTCAATAAAAAATGTAGGAATTCCTGAAGGATCATGTTGATGAGGGATATCATGTAGGTGATGTCATGAGGAGTAATGGGAGTGGAATCTATGGGGATGAAGTGGTCACTAATGGATAATGGGCCACAGGAGGAGTCACCAAAGGAGAGGGATCCATGGGTGCGGGAAGGTTCATAGGTGAGGGAAGGTCCATGGGTGAGGAAATCATAGGTGGATAAGGGACCAAAGGTGTTGGATCCATGGGGGAATAAGGGGGATCCTTCTTTTGAGAGATACCTATGGGAGGAAGGGTAGTAGGCATAGGAATGGTCATGAGGTTATCCTTGAGATATTATTGGAGGAGACAATGATCAGTATGATGAGTACCAAATTGGTACCAGATATAATATACCTCTCTATATTTGGGAATATATTTAGTTAATACTTTTAGGTGGAGGTATAGCTTTTTATGTGGACTAAGGAGTGGTGGGATGCAAGGTGTCAATATATTGTCATAGCTTATGACAATTTGTCGATGAATGATTATTTGTGTCATGGAAGCAACAATTATGTTTGTTAATGACTTTTTAGGTGTACTAATAGGAGTTTAGAAACAAAATATAAGGAATATTGGTATAATGAATAGTCTCAAGTCCAATGAGTAAAACATCCACCCATTTAGTGGACAAAAGAGCAAGTTATGGTAAAGGGAGCAAAACATCACCAAGAGAAGATAAGGCTAGTGGATAAACAAGGCAATGATCAAATGAAGGATCAATGGGATCATAAATAGGAAGAGCCTTAGATAGAGAGGGAGTGGGAATAGGATCCAAACTAGGCTCAACTGAGGAAGGGGTGGGATGCACAAAAGGTTGAAGGATAGCTTTAAGCATCTCAAGGATAAGTCAACAATAAGGGTCTTGGTATATAGAAAAGTGATAGGGACTAGTCATAGGATGATCCATAAGCATACTCTTATGAGGATATTCAGAAACTAGAGGTGTGTGCACCTTCTCTACCCTAAAATCAAGAGGAAAATGCTAAAATTAGGAATGATATAGGATAAAATTCTAAAATAAATACTAAAAGATTGAAGTAAAGAGGAATGATAGCAAATAATTTTAACATCTTGGGCCTGAAAAAGACCTCCTATGAATGGATCATCTAAGGTATATACATCATCATAACCAGGTATATAAAAATCAATGGCATAGGTAGGGATGACCTGGTCATCTGATGTGGTCTGATAAATGGAATGTCAAGTATTAGATAAAATAATAGGTATGTCATCACTAGGTGTTTTATAAGAACAAGGTTGCAAAGAAGAGAGAAGCTAAGAAATGAGATGAGGTGAGAGATATGAGGTTTGAGTCTTTAGATTGATCTCAGTGGGCTCATCATCATTAGAATTTAGGAGGTTAGGGTGTATATTACTAATGATTTTAGGGTGACCATTGTAACCATAGGTGGAATTGACAAAAAAGTTAAACTGTTGAGATTCATTAAATGGAATGCTTGGCAAAGGTTCAAGGGTGGGAATATTAAATACACCATGTTCTTGGAATTTTTAAAATTACAAGGGTTAGTGTCACCTTGAATCCTATATATGGATCCATTATGATGAAATTTTACACATTGATAAGTGAAAGAGGCAACTACTCTCATGTAATGAGTCAATGGCCTACCAAGAAAAATATTATAGGATAGAGGAAAGTTTAATATCATCACCTTCATGTGAATGGTGATAGGTAGGATAGTGATGGGGAGTAAAACACAACCTAAAGGAGGCATTTACCTTCAGTCATAGTCTTAACACATGTTGCATGTGGACTTAAGAAGACATTTGGAATGTCTAGGGGTTTTGATAAAATCAAGAGATGCAACATAAGTACCAGAACCCTTGTTAGTCAAATCATTCTTGACTTGGATATTACCAATTTGGAAACTAATGAATAAAGGAGGATCATACGCATGAAGCATAATCTCATTAGGGATCAAGGAATAAATGGGTAATTTGAGGGAAAGAGAAGTGTCCATTGTTTCATCAACATGTATGGACATCTCTTTGCATTGTTTTAAAATGTTATATTTTGATTAGGATAAGGTATTTGCTTTATATCCTACTAGGGGAGGATGAGGGATGTTCATTTTGAATAAAATATACATAAAAGGATTACAATGATGTAAAGAGGTTTTCATAAGTTCAATAAATGGGATTTGAGATGGGAGATTACTAAGCTCTATAATAAGATCCCACTCATCATAACCCATAAGGGGACTATTGGAAAGAGGTTCATAGTGTTGAATGAGGTCCTTAGAAGGAGGAGCCAAAGTACATGTGAATTTATGCTGATAAGAGGTGGAAGGTTTAAATGGACGATAAGTTTGTTGATTTTATTAAGAAGATGGGGTGGTTGATGCAGGCTTGGTTTGAGATAGATTAGAAGAATTGTTGATAGAAGTTTGAGTATCATTAGTGATGGGTAAAGAAGTTGGAATAATGGTTTAAATGTTATTATAAGTATTATCCAATGGAGGTGTTGGGATTGGTTATTCAAAATATATAAGGTCTTTTTGCCCTAACTCTATTAACTGAGTTGGAGAAGAGTATTGGATAACACAAAATGTGTGAGTTAATTGAGGAGTGTGGATGGAATGAGGATCAATGAAGGAAACCACCATTCACATATTAGTCATATTGACCAAATTTTCTTCAAGAGTGGGGCTATGAAGACTATCAAAATTATTTATAGAAGGGGTAGGTTTATCTTGGTTATCTTGGTGATTTGAAAGAGGATCTTTAAAGATGGCCAAATGAGCATTAGCTTGGTTCAAATCATGAGATTTAGTTTGTGTTTCATGGGATTTGAAGTTAATTTCATAAGCTTGTTGACATTTATGAATGATATAATCATGGTAAAAATTTTGACAAAGAAGGAAATCCATAGCCAAATTATGAATTTTTCGACAAGTCTCATGAGAATGATCCCAACTAGCATGAAACCAACAAAATTTATTGAGATCATACCAAGATTTCATGGGATGAGTGGGATGAATTTATCAAAAAAGAGGCCTTGGTAGAAATTTTTTTAATTATTCTAAGGATAAAGGTTTATGAACATTGATGTTATTGGTTGAAGATAAATGAGGGTTGGTGATGTGGTTGGGAGGGAAGCTTGTCCAGACTTTGGTTGGGAATAATAGCTTGAATAGTATGAATGGTATCATAAGATTCGATGACACCATAATTTGTAGAATGATGATTCCTATTCTTGATTAACATGCAAGTACCCATAGCATTTTTGGATGTCTCTAATTGATGCATGAAGAAATATTAATGTTTGGCTTGGTCAGTGGCCTCTTTCAAAGTATGTGGAGAGAGAATCTAGACCTGATATTATAACTTGTGAAAAGAGAGTTGGTAAATAGATGAAATAGGTTATCATTTACCATAGCATTTTCACATTTTTTAGATAATTTCTTACATCATTTAATTAAATCTTGTGTGGTTTTGGTCTCAAGTTGATTATAATTGATAGAATGGGCCAAGGTATTCTCAGGGAGATCACTAGTTTAGAACTCTTGTACTAGATCATTAACTAGATATTCCAAACTAGTGATGGAATGAGATTTGAGTTGGTTATACGAGTCTAAAGCATCACCCATGAGGGTATTTTCTAGTAGCTTGGTAGCATCAAAAGTATTTAACTTGACCTAGTCGTTATATAGATTTCCAAATGTTTTTAGGTGGAGAGTAGGATTAGTTGACCCATTGAAAGTAATGGTAGGTGTGATGCATCCTATATCTATATTAACAATTTGAGATGTAAGAGGCTCATTTTGAAGGTGCTTATTTTTTATTAATGAGGGGAGGTTTAGGGATATGATTACCATGGGAATCCTAAAGGGGAGTAGGAGGAGCATATTTGTTATGTGTGCCCCATGAAACCTATTGAGGGTGGGTTTGAAGATGGATAAGGTGATTTTTCATTTGCATCATTTTATTTGCATTATTATCCTAGAATGCATTCATTTTATTAATATTTATTAATATAATTTGATGGGTTTGAGTGGTATTATTGGCTTTGTGTGAAGCATTATAATTGGTAGTAGTGGCTTGGGTACCACTATGAGTTTTAGTAGTATCTTGAGAAGAATTGTTGGTGAGTGAGGCACTAGTAGCATGATTTGATTATGTGGCAAAGTTGTAATAGTAGAGGGATAACAAGAAGTAGCACTAGAGGCATGATTACCATGGATAGAAAATGATGCACTAGTGGAGGAATTGAGAAGAGTGGGTCTAGGAAGAGGCCCACTAGATATAGATCCTACCATGTTAGTATAGATACTAGGCATGGATGTGGAATAAATCCAATAGGAAGATGTCATGGTATGAGAAGGGGTAAAAGTAGAGGGAAGAGGTTGAGAGGAAAAGAAGTTAGTGTCTATAAATCCATGTGAGAATGTGGGAGAAGGTGAATGGGGATTCTTGACTTGACCACTTACCATGAGATGGTAAATAGTAGAAGGATATTTTCCTCAATGTTGAGGAAAATCATTAATGAAGAAGAGAATTTCTAGGGAATGCTCTAATTAAATTTTATATTTAAATGAGAAGAGAGTATTACAAAGTGAAGAGGAATGAGGAGGGGTCCCATAGTTTATTGTATGAGTGGATACATGCACATTACTTTCATCTAAGGTAGAAGCCACAATTTGCTTATGGGATAACTTATTGGGGTTGGTAAAATTCATCATATCTATTGAATTCAACTTATTATTGTCTTCAAATAATAATTTCATGATGAAGGAGAGAGATTAGGGAAGGCAAAGTTGATGTAAAAGCAAAGATATTTAAAAGATAGATAAGAGTACAAAGTCAGCCAAGCCAACTTCATATTATAAACATGGTATGAGACTAGGCCAAAAAAGATATAAAGTAGACCAATTCAACTTAGTAATAGTGGATAGAAGGTAGAAGAGTACAGAGTCGACCAGGTTGACTTAATCTACTAGATAGAAGATAGAAGAGTATAGACTTGATTAGGTTGACTTAGTATTAATGGATAGAAGGCAAAAGAGTAAAGAGTCAACCAGGTTGATTTAATATTATAAATAACGAAAAATATAGTATGATAAGGATATAGAGTTGACTAGGTCGACTTAGTATTATAACCTAATTGGTAGAAAGGAGTACTAGATCAACCAAGTCAACTTAGTACTATAGATAGAGAAAAAGATAGTGTATAAAAGACCATGTTGAACATAACGATATTGTGCTAAGAATAAGGAAATAATTTGCAAATATAATTTGAAGAAAAAAATGGAATCAAACACAAATAATTTTATTAATGATAATGATCCAATTGGGGCACATAGCACAAAACCTTACACCAACACTAGCCAATACAAGTTTTTACAATACAACACACAATGATTAGAGAGCAAGTAGTTAAATAAAAAGTAAATTCTAACTAATTGGTCATTCTAAGTGTTTTTAGATCATTAAAAAAATTTATTTTAAGTGTGATAGGGATGTTGACTTAACATAGGGAACTAAAAAGCAATCTATAGACGGTTTCAGGATGTTTAAGCTAAAGAGATCTATGTTGGCAATGGTATTAGCTTGGTATTGGGGCCTACCCCCTCACTTCATAATCTTGAAGTGATAATGGTGTTGGGTGATTTACCAATATATATGATTAACCACATGTTTATACTTGGCCAAAAAACCAAGTCGACTTCCCCCCTTGGTGATGAAATCCAAGTAGGTAGACCTTGGGAAGATAAATCTTAAATGTATTTTGAATATTGTGTGATTTGGTAGTGTGTAAAAATAAAGTAGAATAGTGAAACTATCAATAATTTTAAAACCCACTTAATTAGACTATGTGAGCTAATCTAAGCATTCAAATAGCTAAAAATTAAAGTGTGAATTAATTACTTGTATATAGTTGTTAACTCCCAAATTAAGAATGGTACAGAGTCGATTCAGACAACACTATATGCAAACATTATAAAATAGAGTTGACTGGGTTGCTACTATTCTATAGAAGTAATAGTCCTTAATAACTAAGTTGACTAGGTCAGTCAACTTATTCTTTTAGATAGAAGATAGGATATAGAACTAAGTTGACTAGATCGACTTAGTTTGTTGTAGGATTGTAGTTTTGAAGACTACAAGCTTGTACAAAATAGAACTATAATGAAGTAATGAATTGAAAGAGAGAGAAAGAGAGGAACCTTGGTGGGTTTGAATATGATTAGGATTACAAATTTTATATTGAAGTGCCTTGAATGTTGTTTACAAAAACTACAAACTAGGTTGATTGCGTCAACCTAGTTATGTGAAACCCTATTTACTAAAGCTTGTTAAGATGACTAAGTAGACCTAGTCAACTTAATTTTTTGTCTAGATGCTGACTGGAAAACTAAGTTGACTTGTACAATTTAGTTTTTTATTTTGGATGTTGACTAAAAGACTAAGTCAACCTACATGACTTAGTTTATTGTTCTAGATGTTGACTAAAACACTAAGTCAACCTAGTCAACTTAGTTTGTTATCTGGAACTGAAGAATAATACCATGTCAACCTTTTTGATCTAGTAACCTATATTTGATGAATACCTACATATAAATAACAAAGTTATTTTGATATGACTATGTGTTAAACCTATGCACATAAGTTAGAACTATACTAGCCTGATTGACCTAGTATTGTAAATATATAAAAAATAATAAAATGATAGAAATGAAAAGCATGAAAGATAAATTTCAAGGGTTAGTTTGACATCAGGTTCACTAGAATTTAGGTAATGGGAAATGTATTGTATCTACAAATCAATCCTAGCTCAAAGAAGATAGATCCTACTTACACTTTTGATTGGGAATACATTATATAATTAGGGTCATGACCAATATGGATCCGTTAGACCTAACCAAGGGATCTCTTACCATAATAATATCACTTGAAAGAGATCCAAAGCCTCTAGTCAAGAAAAGCTATGCAATAATCATAACTAGGTCTTATGTTTTTATATTTACTAAACTAATAACAAGTAAAGCAAAATCTAATCTAGTGCTCACCAAAGCTTGTAGCATAAACTGGGGGTAAATAAATAATAAAATCAAACATGCATAGAATATATATAATCAAGTCAATTTATATAGAATCCTAATACGTGGAATAGAAGTACAAATTCATATCTATCTACTCTTACAAAGGAGGAACAAAGTTAGGAATACTTACCTTTGAAGACAAACCCACCAAGCCTCAATTTGTCCCTTGGCCAAGGTGATTTGAAAGAGGTTTTTATGGTATGTAAGGATGACAAGGATAAATCAGATCTAGGGTACATATCCTATCAATGCATCCAAAAGACTTATCCACAAGATAATATCTATATCTCTAAAGAAAGTATGAAACCCTAATCTTGCTCCTCAATTAGAATGGTGGATAAGCATATGCACAATATATCTTAATTCTTCTTCTCTTTTCTTATAAATGGCAAAATGATTGTGTTTATATGGGTGGATATAACCCTAAACCCTTTTAAAAAATTTAGATGACAAGGTTAACATGGGTGACCTAGTATTATAATTGACAAAAAACACACTAGATAATGAACTATGTCGACCATGGTTAACTTATTTCTTATTAAGTTGTTATAAATAATAATACAGGGTTGATGTGGCCCACATAGACATGTAAACTACCAAAAATGGGTTTTGGTTAGGGAAAGAGCTAATGAAGGTGTAAAATGACTAGAGGAGGGTGAAAATAGGAGGCAAAGCTTAGGGGAGTGTTTTTAGGAGCTGCTTGGATTAATAATAAGTGGAAATAATGGAAAACAATCCTACAAAGCACCAATGGTTTGCCAACCACTTTCCTGGTGTAACCCTTAAGGCATGCACTTAGAGAGATTGAGATTCGATGGGTTCTTGAAAAATAAAGAGATTCGATAATTGATAACATTTGAAAATGTTACATGCATACACCCTAAACCTTACCATAATCTTATAACTAATTAATTACCCCATCAACTTACTAACTAGCCTACTTAGCCACTAATCTACCCACTAGCCCACTTGCCAATTTAAAATTCCTATTTATTCAAATACCACCTAGATACCTTACCACCCTAACCTCTCCTACATCCCTATGAATCCTTAACCTCATTAATTCTCACCTAACCCCCCATTATCCCCTAAACTAATCAAGAAACCTATAAAACTAGGGAAGCTCCTTTAATATTCTAGAAGTCTCTAAACTACAGACTTCTAAATAATTTAAAATTACTTAAAATCTCCTCCACTATCTTATAAAATCCATTCTTGGGATATGGCCAAACTAACTTTGAAATCAATAAGCCCACATTATACTCTCATTTTAAGCTATTTCAAATCATCCTCATACTCATGCCAATCCATTCAATAATCTAGGGAAGCCATTAGAGTCACTTTGAAGATCAAAATAAGTAATACACACTTAATCAATTTAGCATTTCAAATCCACTTGAAGATCTTGGAGAGAAGACATAAGGAACAAAGTGATGTTAAGAATTTCATTCTTGATTAACTGATTGCTCCTTTATCCCCTCCTTTTGATGTTGTTGTGTTATTAGGTTTAAATTACTAAATATAGTAGTTTTTTATAAATAACTTAAAATATGATCACAAATTGGTGATCAATGTGGGAGAATCCCTTTAAATCTAACCCTCTTTCTTTTTATAAGTGTTTTGATAACTTGTATGACTAATTGAACAAATAATAAGCTCTAAACCTGCTCAAATATTCACATACAAGTAATAAGTGATGTTTCTCTATAAATAATGGTAATATAGTCACATTTTTGCTCTAACCACCATTTTGAATGATAATATTTTGCCTTTATATAGGTTTCTTACTTTTTTATGATATCATATATTTGAGAAAAGTGATTTTACATAAAATCTAAGGTTATGATTTCTGACTCACAGTTTTATAAGATAGAGATTTGAACCAAGAATAACTAGTTTTTGCAGTAATTTTGAGCTTCTATAAATGTATATCAACTATTTTTATCTTTTAGGGGTAGAAAATTTGTATTCTTTGTGTTGTAAAATAGGGCACCTTAGCCTTATATCACTTGTCATCAGAATGTAATATTGCAAAAATGCAATTGTGACATTGTCATAAAAGTCATGATATTGCATTCATAAGTAGCGATTTTGCATTTTTAGTTAAAATATCAATTTTACCTTCTAGCCTTGGATTACCTGACCTTTGTCTATCTCTGTGTGATCATTTTATATTTATATAAAGGGAGAGGCACCGGTCTTAGAAAGTTTCCCAGTCTTTATGCAATATTGTAAATACACAATGATGATTTTGTCATAAGAGTCGTGACACTACCATCGATAATCATGGTTTTACTTAGGTGATCTAAATCATTAGGGTATTTTTTAAAAATATATGGGTTTTTTTTATGTTGATTATTTTCTATTGACAGGGAGAAAACATAGGTTGTCTAAAGAAAAATTAAACTTCCATCCTTAGCCCCTTTATCCATTTTTTGTAAAATCGTTATTTACAAAGTATAAATTTTGTATTAAAATAGGTGATTTTGTGTTTGAATAAGTGATTTTGACTAAACTACTAGTAAAAGGTCTAAAAGTCTATTTTGTAGCAAATTTTTACCTTCTAAACTTTTTACCATTATTAGTTCTTTAAAAGGGTCAAAAATTTTGTACTAAGTTATTAAATGTTGTATTTTTACAATAATAACTTGATATAAACACATGTAACTAACCTTCATTAGATCTGTATTCTATTCTAATAGTTAAATAGTAAGGTTTTTACTTTCCTACAATATCGTGGATTGCAAGTTGTGATTTTGATATAATAGTTACGATTTTGTCTAACAAATTGAAGTTTTACATAATTTGTACATTTATCATCATGAATAGAAGATGGTCCACAATATCACAAGCCTATAGTAGTGACTTTGCATAAAATTTGTGGTTTTGTATTTTTTGGAAGTGGCCTTGTATTACACTGACTATGTATTTGCATTTTTGTTGGAAAGAAGTGATTTTTCTTGATTTCAAACTATTAATCCATTTTTACAAGACTCTTCCAAGCATAAAGCACTAGATTAAGTTTATAACTTGTGTACTTTTAAGAAGAGTGCCCAAATTAAACATTATAATCTTCTAAGTGTATATATCTTTTATGTGACTTGTTTGCTCCTTTCCAATTTCTTCACATAGGTAATTAAATAGACACCCTTATGTATACCTATCATAATACCTATCAATCATAATAGGAATTCTATTATTGGAGTTAGGATCAGCTCTCAAATGAACATCAGATGAGGTTGAGAGGGTTTGGTAGATTTCATAACATGTCACCAACCTATAACCTCATCCATGAAGCTATTTTATGGTGTAGGCATCGATTTACACACCCATTTGGTTGATTAAATTTAGGGCTTATGATTGGGCATGTTATTTGTGTTTTGTGCTAAGCCTCCTATTGTTTGTGAGCTGAGTTAGCCTATCCCATTTTATCAAAACATCTAAAAACCCCAAAGACATATCCCATCTTAGAATCAAAAACCCATCATTTCATATCACTATTCACACCTTTTGGATAGTTAACCTCTGACTTGAAACTAAATTCTAGTCATCACTCATCATTCTAGTCATCACTTTATTTACCTTATCCTTGAATAAACATTATCAACACTTGTAAACTTGTTTGATTTTAGTCTATTACCCATTATCTCATCATCCTACCTCTTCATACCTAGCACCCATCTAAATCATCACCTTACTAGTGTGAAAGGTATTTAGTAATCTTATCCTCTTGGTCTCTTTATTGGATTAAATCTTTATAGGGTGTTTACTTTGGTGATATTTGGTCTTTCTAGTCTTCATAAACCAAATATAATTTAAGTCACATATAATCACCTCTCTTGACCAATTTTAGTTTTGGGTTTTAGACAAACTTAGTATCTAATGTCACCTTCTCTCCCATCACCCTATATCAAAGTCACACCTAATAAATTTTCTTACATCACCCTCGTCATCCATCATGCATATCTAAACTCGTGCCTAAATTATAAGATTAGGATAAGGATATAATCAGTAAAATGACATCTTAGGGAACCTAGGTGAATGAAACTAGGATAATGATGACACACATAATGGCATGAATACCTTTGGAAAGGAAGACCATTTTATAAATGAATTATTCCATATTGATGATGTTAGGGCCTAATTTGACCAATATATCTATGAAAATAGTGATCAAATCCTTGTTAAGGTCATTATAATGGGGGGCACATTACCCTTTGCCTATAATCCAAACCTCTTTCAACATAGCATCCATCCATCCACTAGGCCCAACACTCCACCTTATCAAACTAATGTTAACCAAGAGTAAGAAGAAGAGAATTTTGTGGATCATGAGTGAGAACATGAAGAAGAACAAGAACCCCTAAAAAATAATCATGTTGAGGCTAATAGGAGAAGAACCACATTGGAAGACCGATTAGGCTAGTTAACCCAAAAAATCAATTCACTTGCCTCTCAAAATCATGCTTAAAACTAAAAACCCATCTCACTAAGAAAACATATCAAAAATACTAACCCAAATTACTCTAGACCTAAAACCAGCTAAGTACAAGCCTCTAATCCCCACATGGAATGCTCATTCACTTAAGAGTAGAGGATGATGAAGGAGACTCTTCAGTAGATCAATACTCACACATAATCAATGAGATACAAATATGAATACTTTTGCACATCTCCTTTGGACATGAGTATCTTACAGTACCTTTCTTGACACACTTTAAGATCCCAAAATTTGATAAATATAAAGGGAAAGGGGATCCATGAGACCATGTACATGAATTCTATGTAGCATGTCATGAGGTTACCTATGATTATTGTTATCTTCTCATAATTTTCCCTGAAAGTATCACATGGCCCACATTAGAATGGTTTATACATTTACCCAAAGGGTCCATATCTAGCTTTGGGGAGTTGACAGAAAATTTGTGTGACACTTCTCATTAATTATTGAGCATGGAATATCTATCATATATCTTTATAACACTAAGAAAATACATTAAGAAAGAATATCTTCATTCCTATAATGTTAGAGAAGCCTTGCTAGTAGATTCCATTGCATGGTTCCAGAGAAGGAGTTGGCCAATATGTTCATTGACGACCTCAATACTAAATAGAAATATCAATTAAAGCTATAGTGTGCAAAGTATTTTGATGAGATCATAAAAAAGGGGATTCAAATTGAAAAGGCACTCATTGATAAAGGTATAATTAAATTGTATACCTAAAATAAATAGAGTCATAATCAAGATATCAATTTTTTGGGTAAGCCTAAGGTCTTTAATAGGAACAAAAATGTTGTAGGGGATGGACTAATAGATTCTAAATATGTTCAAATGGTGAAAAAAACTTCACCTACTAAAAAATAGAATGTCTCCACTATAAGGGTACAATGGGGAAATCCTAAACCCTAAATACAAAAAAGTCCTCTAACCAATCTTAGAATACCCATGGAAATGGTTCTACAATAGTGAATAGCTAGCAATATGATCACTCTCCCTAAAATCTGACCATTGGATGATAGTAAACCATGACCAAATTGGTATCATGAAGATGAATTTTTTAAATATCATAGAGTCAAGGGGTATGATACTGAGAAGTTTATTCAGTTAAAATACTACATCTAATATTTAATCAAGAAAGGGGACATCGAAGTAGAAGGGGAGAGGTTGACCAGTCAATCTAAGAATTAGCAACTATTAATATATGAAGACCCCTTACCTAAGCATGATTAGAGGAAAAAGAAACCACTTACGGATCATGTTCAAGCCTCTACTTCCAATCAAACTAACTACCATTCTATTCCATACCATTATATCAATAGCATTAAAATCCATAGCCCTCAAGAGCCTGCACACCCATCATCTACTATCCTCAAGATTAATAGGGCAATAGTCAACTGTGTAATGACTATATAGCATGGAAAATTTATAGTTTTTGAAGCACCTCTAAAAGACCCATCCTCTTCAATATCTCAAAAACTTAGTATCTCTAAAAAAGTCTATCTCTTCTGACAAACCATATGACATCATCTAAAAGCTTGAGAAGACTCTAGCCCAAATCTCTCTTATGGATCTTCTTAAAACATCATTGGTATGTTGAGAGATTCTTAGTCAAGTCTTGAATGAACTCAAAGTCCCTAAAGATATTAATGCAAGCTAATTTCAAGCATTAGTAATTCATTTGTATCCTTCTCAATAAGTCAAGGACATGCCAACTATAGGCCCACATCATAATTATCCATTGTTCATTGAAATTTTCATTTTCGATCACAAAATCCCATGGGTACTCATAGATGGAGGGTCAAATTTAAATTTGTGCATTTTATATTTTCTCAAGAAGTTGGGATACTCTAAGTATTCATTAGGGCATACTCTCATAATGATCAAAGCATATGATGATAACAAAGGGCCATTTGTAGGAACTATTTATCTTCCTATAGCCTTGGGATTCATCATTCACCAAGCTTTAATTCATGTCATGGATGTTAATATTTAATTTAATTTAATTTTGAGATGACCATGGATCCATGAAATTCAAGCAATTCCCTCTACCCTCCATCAATGCTTGAAATTCCCTCATTCAAGAATGGAGGTTACCATCCTAGGGGAAATAAAACACTTCTATAGTTGTCAAATGGACCAATCCCATCCCACTTGTTATTTCCCTATCATCAATATTTCCACTCATAAACTAAAAGATATGAAGTATATCAACCTCAATTATTTAATACTTTCTTCAAATGAATCCCCAGACATCATGCATCTTAAGATCACTTCCACATGTTTCAAAGAATATGAATACAAGACCTTTTGTTATGGATACTTACCACTTTCCCCACATAGATATAGGTCCCTAACCATGAGGAGAGATAATCCCATCATTTATCAATTTGGATCCATAGCCTTTACTAGTGCAGGCCTGCTATCAAAAAAACTTTGATGACCCAGATGATTTATGGCTTATTCCAGATGATGAAGCCTTAGAATTCCATAATAAAAGTACCCCCAACTTCAAAATATGATTCATAATATAAATTACAAGGGGAAAGGACTAGGAAGATATGAATAAGGCAAGATTCAACTTTTAGGGGTTTAAGAACACCCAAAACATCCTGGTTTAGGGTACAAACCTCTCAGCATCAACCTAAGAACTATCATTTTGGACACTTATTTGGTTCTTGAGGACTCTACCTTTGATGAATAAATAAAAAAATTATGTTTATAGTCTTTATAAGGATTTGGGTACCACCAATCTCTTCCATGACACCACCATCTCCACTATTAACATCTCCCTTCGTTATCCCACCCTGATAGACTGGGATCAAAAGAACGAGCCTTCCTTTGATATTTTCTAAAATGATGAATCCATTATTGAATATTTGGGAGCACAAAATTGTATGCCATCAGGAGACCATAAGAAAGGGTTTTCTATTAATCTCAATGAGTCTTCATATTTTGGAGAGCAACAAACATCTCTAAATCAGATCAATGAAGAAGATTATGAAGATGAAGATTCGTCTCTGAATACAAAAGATATTCAACCCACTCTTGAAGAGTCAAAGTCTTATTTTGAACTAGATATGGAAATCTTGGATGAATTTGCTTCAGAAATATAGGAATAACCATCACCCCCAATGTATCTATAGGACTATTCACCTTCCCTCATTGAGGAGGTTATTGAATTCAATCTTAGAATAGTGAAAATTCCTAAAATTATCAAATTGGGGGCCATTCTTACATCTGAGGAACAAAAAATCTTTATTGATCTTCTCAAAGAGTATATAGATGTGTTTGCATGGAGTTATTCTGATATGTTGGGGTTAGATCCAACCTTGGTAGTGTATCATTTGGTAGTTCATACAAATGTAAAACATGTTAAGCAAAAAATCTATAAAATACATCCCAAGGTGGCTCTTTTGGTCAAAGAAGAACTAGGAAAATTCATAGAAGCTGGCTTTATCCATCCCATTGATTATTCTGAATGGATATCTAATTGTGTTCATGTGGCTAAACCATAGGGAGGAATCATAATTTGTACTAACTCTTGGGATATAAATAAATTATGCCATAAGGATGAATTTCCCTTACCTAATATAGACATGATCATGGACTCCACTATAGGCTATAAAATGCTATCCCTCATGGATGGTTTTTCTAGATGCAATCAAATCAAAATTGCTCTTGAAGAGGAACACAAAATAGAATTTATCACTCCATGGGTTACTTTTTTTTATCAAGTGATGCCTTTTGGCCTTAAAAATGTAGTATCCACATACCAAAGGGATATGACTATAATATTCCATGACATGATGCATGACATTGTATAATATTATGTGGATGATATATTGGGAAAGTCTCAACTTCAATCAGAACATCCTATGGTCTTAAGAAAATCTTTGAGAGGCTTCACGTTTATAAAGTTAGATTAAACCCTAAGAATTGTGTGTTTGTGGTTACCTCAATAAAATTATTAGTGTTCATAGTCAAGAGGCATTAAAGTAGATCCAGCAAAATTAAGAGATATGGTTGAAATGCCTGCACCCAATAATCTAAAGTAGTTAATAAGCCTTCAAGGAAAATTACAATCCATTCATCAATTTATTTCACAATTAATAGATAAATGTCACCCCTTCACCCATCTCTTGAAGAAGGGGAGTCATATCAACTGGAACTCAAAATGTCAACAAAATTTTCAAAATCTTAAGCAATATATGTTTAAGCCTTCGATCTTATCACCACCCATCTCAAGAAGGCCTTTATTTTTTTATATATCTACAACACCTTGTGATATAAGGACCTTACTAGCTCAGCATAATGATGAAGGCAAAGAATGAACAATCTATTATCTCAGTAAGACATTGATCTCATATGAGATTAACTATTCCCCTATTGAAAAGGCTTGATTGGACGTGGTTTTTGCCTCCCAAAAATTTAGGAATTATATGCTAAACAAAAAATTCAATCTCATAGCCAAAGTTGATCCTCTCAAGTATATATTATCTAAATCTGCTATTACTTGAAGAATGGCCAAATGGATTATATTGTTAATTGAATTTGATATAGACTATGTCAATCAAAAGGCCTTTAAAGGATAAGCTATTGCGGATCAACTTACTGTAACACCCCTTATAAACATTAAACCTCTCGTCATGGCCTTTTTAGATGAGTATATATTAATTATTATAGAATTAAATAGCTATAGATTATATTTTAATGGCTTGTTCACCACACATGGGTAGGGAACAAGAATATTTTTGGTAACCCCACAAGGTTACCTAATCCCTAAAGCCTTTCTAATTACTTTCCCATGTAAAAATAATATTTTTGAATATGAGTCCTTAATTGTTGGTCTCCAACTTGTCACCCAATGGAATATCCAACATCTCCACATATTTGGTGATTCTCAATTTATTATCAAAGTGAATGAGGAGTTTCAAATGAAGGATTAGAAATTTGTTCCCTATAAATAACTATTGGATCATTTGGAGCAAAAAATTTATTCTATTACATTTGAACAAGTTTCAAGAGGAACTTATAAAGCATCCCACTCCATGGCCATTATCAGGTCCCTGATAGATCTTCCAGAAGATGTCCTTAAAAGAAATTTTCTCATTAAACAAATGTTATTACCAAATCATCAAAAAATGGCTCACTATTAAATTTATGCCATACCTAATCCTAGTCTACCTTAGTATCATGATATTGACACCTACCTCCATTACAACATCCTACCACCAAACCTCAATCATCACCAATGAAAAGCCTTCATCCATTGCACATCTCGTTAGAACCATCCTTGGTAGCACACTATATCAAAGAGGCTATGATGGGACCTTGTTAAGATTCCTAACGTTAGAGGAGGCTATGCTTGCAATCAAAGAGGTCCATGATGGTATTTATGGTAGTCATGTCAATGGGATGGCCCTGACCAAGAAGTTACTTTGTATTGGATACTATTGGTCAATAATGGATCATGATGTCTACCTGTACATATGAAAATGTGTATCTTATTAAAATCATGGTAATCTAATTCATTCTTTCATACAAGAACTACAACCTATAATGAGCTTATGGCTATTTTCCATATGGGGACTAAATTTAATCATTAAGATCAACCTGACATCATCTGATGGTCATAAGTTTATACTAATAGCCACAGATTATTTTACCAAATGGGTTGAAGTGATGTTGTTAAGATATACCATAGGTCTCTATATATTAAAGTTCATTCTAAATCAGGTTATTTTTTGCTTTGGCATACTAGCCAAAATTTTATCAAATAATGGGAAATCTTTCAAAAATCAACAAGTTGAATATTTGTGTAAACGCTATCACATTGAGAAACATTTTTCCACGCCCTATTATCCCCAAGGAAAAATAAAGTAGATTAAACAAATAATATGATTCTTAATATTCTTAAGAAAATTATCAATGATACAGGAATAAATTGGCATTTATAGCTATACCCTACTCTTTGTTCCTCTAGAACTAGTGTTTGCACACCTACTGGGTATACTCCATATTCTTTAGTCTATGGTATAAAATCAATATTTCCCATGTAAGTTGAGTTCCCTTCCTTATGCATATCTTTGTATGGCATAATTACTGATCAGAATTCTAGATAAGAATGACTACAAGAGCTTGAACTACTAGATGAAAAACATAAAAAATTATTTAAACCATCTTTGGGCATACCAAAATAATTTTAAGGGCTCATATCACAAAAAATTCTAGTCCTGAGAATTTGAAATTGGTAACCTATTCCTCAAGGAGAATCAAAATAACAACAATACAGACCAATATAAGGTAAATTTGAAGCAAATTAGCTTGGGCCTTATATCATTATTATAAAATGTAGATCAGGAGCCTACATATTAACTACACTCGATGGTGATTATCTTAATGAGCCTATGAATATTATGCATTTGAAACACTTTTATACTTGAAAGGATATAAAACCTCCATCTATGAGTCCCCACTCTTGGGGATACATCCATCAACACCCCACTTCTCTCATCATTTCATCACTTTCCATATGACCCTGATCATAATAGTGGGTATATATTATATGTTTAGGTAGAATTAGGAGACATAAGTTTCAAACTAGGGAAAATCATTTTTGGTCATATAAGGGAAATATTTGTTGAGTCCTCCAAAACATCTAACTCCACTTTCCAAAATCTACTCTTCCATTTTAGACATCCTAATATATATCTAAATCACATTCTCCTTGATGATTATTTCTCATATTTGCCTCAATTGCATCCTAACTTGTCCATCATATCCACCCCTAAGCAAAGATCCATAATAACCCACTAACCTCATTATTATCAAAGGGTCATCTAATGTTTTTAATCTACGATTCATCATACACTTTTTTAACTAAATCTTGATTGTTCACTTTAAACCCTAAAAATGGTCATTATGACTATTTTGGATCCTTGTCTCACATATAATAAACATTTTTGGGCATAATCAACCCCTGTACATATTTAACTAGGTTCCTAAAAGTAGTTCCTCTTAGGACCTTTTGTATATATTATCTTTAGCAATCTTGTTATTAAAGTCTATTGTAAATAATCATTATCCTACATCATTTTAATCATTTAATTAGGTTGTATTTTATAACACTCATATGCATATATAAGTCACACATATTTTTCATAATCTTTTTTATCTTTTAAGTAGTACATTTTGTATATATCTTGCATTATCTTTTTACATTATGTGTATATCAAATATAATCATTAAGTATTATAAATATGTGTCATATTCATTAAATCCTATTGTCTTGTTATCTTGTATTTTTAAATTTTTTTGACAAAGGGAACAAGGATGGCTTAAGTGACTACCCAAAATCAGTATTGGGAAAGTCACTCAAACAGAGTTCCCACACACTATGAATCTAATGGGCCCTTGACTATTATCATGTCATTGGTGTACTTATACTTACATGTGTAATATTAAATTTTATTACCTACATATATAATCACTTTAAATTCCCCCCATCCCATCCCCCTAATCATGTCATTATCTAATCTAACAATCCTAACCTACTATCCCTCACCCACCCATCTCCTTGGTGTAGGTAGATTTTACCCCAACATTAGTTTGTGAAAGATATAACAAAAATAATGGATTATTCATTAGCACATTATTACCAAACATTACATGTTATTTTCCATTACATTATAAGAATAAAACCATAATCATCATCTACAATAAATAAAATCATGTTCATCATTACATCTCATTTTAAAACATGTAAAATTTAGACATCTCATTTCATTATTATAATATTAAATCACATAATATAAAATCCACAAATAAATGAAAATCATCTAAACCATACACATCATTATATCATCTTATCAATCATCTAAACATATCATCATCAATATCTCATCAATAAATACATGATGTATTAAGCGTAATGCTATTTAAAATCACATAACATTAATAAATAACATCCATGATCCATATATCTATACCTAAAAATCACATAATATAACTCATCCATCAATATCATAATCATAATAAACCATCATCACATGAACATAACATCATATATCACCAAAACCATAATCACATATATCAACAATCCATAATGTCCATCAGAGTCAATGACAAAATATATAAATTCATAAATGGGCCCCAAGGTCATCATTAATGTGCTAAAATATCTATAAATCCATAATATGATACATGTTTCACAAATAGTGCATCCCAACTCATTGTTTCCCAAGTGGTCTCCTGGGAAGCTAGTGTATAGAATGGGAGGAATTGGCTCTGAATGTCATTATATGTTAACGCATTAGCACTAATACCTCATACAAATCCCTATAATATTTGGCCTCTTACATCAGCCACATGATCTATCTCATGATCATCCCCATACCCATCTCCTCTAGTGTTGTCTCACCCTCCTCCTTGACCTTCTCATACACTTGTAACTCTCTCACCATCTCTCTCATCATAGACTACAGCTACCCAATCTAACCCTATAATGTGACTATTTATGCATCATTACTTTGGATCTACCCCTATAGTGTACATACAATCATAAATGCATCATGTATATAAATTAATCCTAACTCAGAGAAGATAGATCATAACATACACTTACAATTGGGGACACATTTTTTAAGTGGGAACATGACCGATATGGGGATCTTATAGACCTAATTAGGGGATTTCTTATCATAATAAACTATGTTAGGGAGGGTTCCAAAGCCTCTAGTCAAGTACAACCATATAATAACCCTAATTGGGTCCTAAGTTTTGATATTTCACCTAAACTAATAACAAGTAAATTAAATCTAATCTAGTGCTCACCAAAGCTTGTGGCACAAAGTGGGGGTTAGAAACAATCAAAATATGTATAATAAAATCTCAATTAGTCTATGTATGAGTAAGAATATAATTATTCCAAAACTTAGAAGTTCTGGTTGATAAGTATTTCAAGATTATAGAAATAAAATAGTAACAATAAATTCTCTGAGAAGAGATGTATTATTACTCAAGATCGTAATATAACTATATGTTTATCTCTACAAAGAGATGTCTAATTTTCCATTTTAGGTTACATCTTCATTTATATCTATTTATAAATAATGGGGAGGATGTGTAAGGTCACCAATCTTGAGGGAGATTAAGTGGTTTGACTTCCATGCTTTAAAACAATACAGAACTTGAGGAATTACTATTTTTAGAAACTTACTATTTTTAGACTGCACTAATAAAATTGAAATTTGGGGCACTTTTGTTGGGTTTTAATGGGTAAAAATTCACTAATCAAATCTCTATGCCATCTCACAATGTTTTACTCATTATTAGTTTTCCAACAGTTCAAATGGCGAGTCAATTAGAGCTACAGTGCAAAAGTTATGGCTCCCAGAAGTTTTGTCATCAATTGGGGTAGAACTATCACCCAAATTATCACCTAAATTAATACTTGGATCATTCCTCCCTCCTTGAAAATCAATGGTCCCCATTGTGTCAATGTTCCTCATCAAGTGTGGTATTTGTGTCTTGATTTGATTCTCTTTGAGCCACTTACCTTGGTGGCTAAGATGGCCCCTTTTGACCACTCGATAAAGCAGAATAAAGCATCCTCTTGTTTTCTTCATCCAAGTGTCCACAATCTGATCCTCCTCCACTAGAGAAAAACTTTGTGGATCAAGCTCATAAATTTTGAGTTTTTTTTCTATGACTGAAGTTTTCAATAGAGATGGATGATATGGTTTAAGGAGCTCCACATTGAATATTGGATGCAGACCAAGGTAGGCTGGTAGGTTCAACTCAAAAGCATTTTATCCAAATTTTCTTGTGATGGTGTAGGGACCATATCACAGAGGCTAAATTTTTTTGTGTGGGCCTAAAATTCATTCCTTATAAAGCCACAACCAAACCTTATCACCCATAGTAAAATGGTGTGCAATCCTATGTTTGTCATGGCATTGCTTATACTTCTAATTCATCTTCTCCAAGATGTCATAAACTTGTTGCTAGATGTGTTGCATTTGTTCAATGAACTTTGTTACTTTTGCTACCTTAGATCTTCCATGAGGTGTGTATTCCATGGTGGAGAATGGAATAGCTATATCAATTGGTGCCATGGGTTGGAACCCGAAGCATACTTGGAATGGACTATACATGACTAAAATATAGTTGAGTAGTTTCTTCAACAGATATATTTTTCTTACAAGCAATCATTATTTTCATTTTTTAAAAATGATCAACTACCACAAAAATACAGTCTGTACCATGTTTTGAAGTGGGTAAACTTGAGATAAAATCCATTGAGATAGATTCCCAAGGCCTGGTTGGTTCTGGTAATGGCATATACAATGCTAGAATATAATGACTTATTCAAGAGAATATAATGTTTTACCTAGCAATTCAGTTGAAATCCTATGGGTGACTTGAATAAGTCATTATATTCTCTTGTGATTCATCCTATCTACTTTTTTTACTGCATTGATTGTGTAGTCAGGGCTAAAACATTGGCCTTCTTGGGTTTCTATGGTTTGACCACCATGAGAACAAATTGCTTTGTCTTCTCCACCAATCTCTTACATTGTTTAGCACTGATCACGGAGACAAATTTTGGAGGTGGTACCTATAGTACCCTATAGCACCATATTCCAAGAGTGAGGGTGATTCTTCAGGTTCATGATTCATAGATGCCATGTCATTCATACATGAATGGCTGACTAAGCAGTACATTACAAACATCTAGATTGACCACATCACACAAGAATTCATCTTGGAAAGGTTTTATTGCATATGAAAGAAGACACTGATGGGTGACACAGAGGTCTCTCCCTAGACTCATCCATCCAATACTATATGGATTTGGATGAGGCTTCATGGATAGATTCAGACTTTTCACAACTTTAGCAGAGATTAAATTCTTTTGACTCCCACTATCAAGAATGAAATGCAAAGGCTTACCTTTTACCCATAATTTGGAGTGAAACAATCTTTCCTTGTCATCTGGCCTTTCCTCATAGGTCTGTGATGAAGTGACGATGGTGTCAGACTCAACATCTACAATCTCTTCTTAATCTTCTTTGATTGTGGGTTGTGTATGAGATAGAGTAGTAGATGTCGATTATTGTGACTCAAAAATCAGTGACTTGATGGCTTGACATTCTTCTTTGGAGTGAGTTCTAGTTTTGTGGTAATCACACCATTTTCTAGCCTTCCCCTTTTGAGGTTTCTTATCTTGAAACTCCTTTTTCTTCCAATTTTTTCCTTGTGTTTGACCTTCCTTATCACTTTTCCATTTTGAGGGCTGACTCTTTGTATTCTTTCTGCCATGCTTCTACTCAATCTTCACTATGAATTTGTATGCCTCATCGAGGGTTTCCAAATTGAAGAGTTCTATTTCCCCCCATATGTACCATTGTAGTCCATCATGATATTTAAGAGTCTTATGTTTCTCACTTTCTTGGATGCCCAATCTTGTAGACAAAGAATGAAAAATATTTATGTAATCTTGAATAGATTGGTCCTTACCTTGGTGAAGTTGTTGACACTAAAAGTATAGATCATCATATGCTCCAATGGGATAGCATTATTCTTTCACCGCTTCCATAAAATCATCCCAAGTAGGTTCCACCTCAAGGCTAATGTCATCTGTACTAAACCTCTTTTTGTACACTTCCCACCAGTTTTTCAAGAGTAATGATGCTTTCAAAAGATCAAAAGTGATCTTTTCTCCATCGATGAATTTATTTACAGAGAAGTAGGAAGACAATTGATCTAACCAATTTTATACTACATCAGCATTGATTTTTCCTTCAAATTTAGGAATATCAAATTCACCTAAACCTTGAAGGGTGTTCGGGCACTAAAAGTACGTTCCATAGATGAGGAGCCAGGGAGTGTAGCTGAGGAACCAAAATTTCCCATCAAGAGTTGTTAAAGAATTTTGGAAAATTGTTATAGTATCTGTGCTATTTTTCATTAAAGGGCTTCATTCACCATTTCCTTGAAAGGATCAGATGTCTTGATGTCATCCACCATTTGAAGTCATTTGGAGTGAATAGGTGGGTAGTTTGGAAGCTCTATTGTTTCCCACCTAAACTTCTTGTAGCCTGACCTCATCCTTGAGATCATACACTCTCAAGACAAACCGCTATGATACCACTGGTCCAAAACTTAGAAGTTTTGGTTGATAAATATTTCAATAATATAAAAATAACACAGTAACAATGAATTCTCTGAGAAGATATGTATTATTACTCAAGATCGCAATACAACTATATGTTTATCTCTAGGAAGAGATGTCTGATTTTCTATTTCAGGTTACATCTTCATTTATACCTATTTATAAATAAGGGGGGGATTTGGAAGGTTACCAATATTAAGTTAGATTACGTGGTTTGACTTCCATGCTTTAAACAAATACAGAACTCAAGGAATTACTATTTTTGGAAACTTACTATTTTTAGACTGCACTACTAAAATTGAAATTTAGGGCACTTCTATTGGGTTTTAGGGGTTCAAAGCTCATTGATAAGATATCAATGCCATATCATGGTGTTTTCCTCATTCTTATCTTTCCAATGGTTCAAATGGTGAGTCAATTGGAACTATGGTGCAAAAGTTATGGCTCCCGAAAGTTCTGTCATCAATTGGGGTGGAACTGTCACCCAAATTGTCACCTAAATTGCAACTCAAATCAATAATACATGGAATATGAAGAGTAATATTATTCAAAGATAATACTTATACTACTTCTATCTATTAAAGAGATGAGCAACATTAGAGAATACTTACTTGAATGATGAACCCATCGAGACTTAATCTCTCCCTTGGCCAAAGGGGCTTTACAAGAGGTTGTTGTGGTTTGTAAGAATCACTAAGAAAGGTCAAATCATCCAATATTTATCCACAAGACTAGATTCTCTAAGTAGAAACCCTAAGATAATACTCCTCAAGTAGAATGGTGGAAGAGAATATTGTAAAGAAGTACGATCAAATAATAACTCTTGATTGTATATTTAAATAATAATGAAATGATCTTGTATATATAGCTAGATTGATCTTAAACCCTTGCAAAAAATCTTAGCTAATAGACCAACCCAGTTGACCTAGAACAATTTTAGATAATTATTCACTAGGTCATGAGCTAAGTCAGACAAAGGCCAAACTAATTCCTAAGTGAAAATCACCCAAAACTATATAGGTTCGACCAAATCAACCTAGCATAGTCGACTAATAAAAGGGACTTAAGGTGAGTAAAAGAGGGATGGAAAATGGAAAATATAGGTAGAGGGTGAAAAAGAGAATTAATGGCTTAGGAAATGGTTTTTAGGAGCTAGTTAGATTGATAATAAGTGGCAATAAGGGACAACAATCATGTAAATCACCAATGATCTACCCACCCCTTTCTCGATGTACCCCTTAGGGCATGCACTCAGAGAGATTGAGTCTCAACGGGTTCCTACAAGATGTAAAGCATCATTATTTGATAAAAGTTGAAAATATTATGTGTATAAATATACCCCATTCAAATCTCATCATGTGTCACTAAAGTGCAACAGGGGATGGTGCTTCAATAAAGAACATAAGAACACATAACATTGATGCTAGAAAAATTATAGTATTTTAAAGCATAAAATAACTGAAAGTAAATGACTAAAAAAAGGAAATAACTTAAAAATAAATAAATGAAAATTAAATTGAATGTGTACCATGAATTATCTTTATCATTAGATGTAGTTTTGATTGCGGAGGGCATAGAGACTATTTTTGACAAACCCAAGAATACAAAATTATTGACAAAAAACAAATGTAGGAAAGCTAAGAAAACTGGTACTATGTAGATGGGATGTACTTGGGAATTTGGCATGATATGGTGGCAAGTGCTAAGTTAGAATAAATAACCAATTCAAAAATAATATTAAATTAAGTAACCAAAAATCTAAGGCTACTAAAGACCGAAAAACTAAAACAAGTAAACCTTAAATAAGAAAGGAAAACTCACCATGTCAAACCAAGGATACATGTCAAAAAGATGGTAATAAAACATTGATGTAAAAGTAGTAACAAAATGTTTAAAAAAAAATTATGAGTGAGTAGTAACAATCCTTATCTCACTCAATAATGGAAAAAAAGTGCATAAAAAGGGAAAACAACATTGTTGAGTGAGAAGTAACAAGCTAACCTCACACAATAATGGAAAAAGGTACAAACTCAAGTGCCCATAATAGAAGGGTAGTAAGATAATGACAAATGGTAAAAATAAGCAAAAACATTCTAGGAATATCATTCTATGGTATAAATAAAGTAATCTATAGTTACTCAAACATGTTGTTTCACTCTAAGGATAGATAAAATTGAAACAAAGTAGTGCTAGAATGTTTTTTAAGAAGTGAAGAATAAGGAAATAAAGAAGGGAAAATATATTTGGAATTAAAATTTATCTATCAAGGGGGGAAATTAAATGGGTGAAGGGTAGAATGAAGGAAAACCTAAGGTAGAGGAACTCTTTATCGAAGTAAAGACACTCAAATTAGGTTTGTCAAAACAAGAGGACTTTCAACCTTATGGAATCTAAATAAATTCTCTTAGCCACATAAGTCTTAGGTCAAAAAAAATAGTATATAGATCATCCCATGAGGGCTATATGCATGAAAATTAAAATGGAATTACCTTCCCATAATTTGTTTCCCATTCTTCAAGACCTCTTACAAAGTCGTCAGTCTATTATGAAGATTGGGTATTTACATGAGAAAGTAGGTAGCACCATAGAGTTTGTTGAATTCTCCTATTTCAATCTACTGGCTTACCACACCCCAATGGACCGAAGCTCTATATGAGGCCAACTATGGAGTTTGACCTTCGATTAGAGATAGGATATGTGCTTGAAATCATGCCTTTTGGTGTGATTTTGACTTTTGAGATTTGTATGTTGCCTTTTTTATATCATTGCCTTTTATTTCAAATGATTTTGTTTTTAATTTTCTTGATGAATTTTTATATTCCTCCTCCATACGGATTTAAAAAACCAAACATGGTTGCTAAAGATGAATTTCATTTGAATACTTGGGACTTAGTTACTAAGAGGGAGAACATCAAAGACCGTGGGGTCTAATAATCTTGTAAATCTAGGTGAAATAAAAGAGCTATCTTGACTTTGACCTTATTTTATCCAATGTGGATTGAAAGGACAAGAAATCAAGAGGAATGACACATGGAGTAATTTGAATTGATTCAAATCACAAAAAAAAGTGACAAAGGGTGAAAAATGGATACAATGATAGTAAAGTGTGATTCTTTATCATAAGAATGAGGGAAATGGAGGAAAACATGATAATATAGATTATTATGCAAATTCTATCAATCAAAAGAAGCAAAAGTTAAAGTTGAGAACAAGGATCGAAAACATATTCTAGAAAAGGAATGACAAGATAGTAATTTTATGAGGAAGACCAAGCCATATCCTTGGTCTTACACTGTAACTCATAAAAGAGAAAACCAAGAGGGTGATAAAAAGTATGTGAAAAATTTAAAAAAAGAAATAGATGGTATTTTGTGAGGAACACCATGTCCTATCTATGGTTTTACTCTGAAACTCATAAAAGAGAAATCCAAGGGATGCTAAAAAGTGTGTAAAAATAATATGAAATAAATAAGACCACGGTACATCATGAGGAAGACCGGGTCCTATCTATGGTTTTACAATGCAACTCATGAGAGAAAGGGGAAACAAGAATACCAAAAAGGAAGGACTAAAGGTTTGTAATAAGAGAGAACTATTGTAGAGGGAGAGACCCATGTAAGTAACATAAAAAAAGTGTTAGATAGATGTGGATAGAAAGCATGAAAATAAGGAAATATTTAGGCAAATTTCTTCTTAAATAATTGTGTATTGGCAGGATCTTTAAAAACATGGCCTTCATTAGTTTGAAGATGATAAGTGTTTAGACCAAGACTATCTTTGACTAAATATGAAATTCACTATTTTTGGGCATATTTACCTTATTTATCATGGGTTTAATCTAATTTAAGCACAAGAACACCAACATTAAATGTGCAAATTTTTACACATTTGTTATGTTGTTTGGTAATATGAGCCTTGTATTGGCAATTATGTTGTATGGTAGAAAGACGGTGTTCATCAAGGATATCAAGAGCATGAAAGTGAGAATTATGTAATTCTTCATTGAGAATGATACCATGAAGAGATATATGAAGAGATGCAAGCTCAACTTCCAATGGAATAACTAATTTAGAATCATAGACTAAAGAGAACAATATTGCCGTAGTGGCAATATGTATGCTATTCTGATAGGCCCAAAGTGTAAGATAAATATGAATGGGAAAATATATGTAGGTTTCACTAATTATATTTTGTATAATTTTGTTGATAATTTTATTAGTAGCCTCAGCCATTTCATTGTGGATGATAAGGTGTAGAAAATTTCTGATTGATCTTGAACTTAGCACAAAGTTGTTAAACATCTTTATTTTTTAAATTACCACCATTGTCTAAAATGATAGTATGGGGAACATCAATTTCATAAATTATTTTATTAAGAATGAATTTGGAAATGGTATTACCATTGAAATTAAAAAGAGGCATGGCTTTAACCCATTTGGTAAAATATTTGGTAGCAATGATGATAAAAACATACCCATCTTGGGAGTGAGGTAATTTACCAAGGAGATCTAATCCCCACAAGGAGAATGGAAAAGGAGATTTGATAGTTTAAAGCTTTGCTAGAGGTGAATGAATTAGATCATCATGAAGTTGGCAAGGGGTACAATTTTTTACAAATTTGATTGCATCTTTTTCAAGAGTAGGCCAAAAGTAACCCATGCATAGGCAGTTGCAGATTGTAAGATGTCTACTACAGTGGCCACCACAAATTCCCCCATGTGCTTTTCAAGAAGAGGAGGGACCTCATCTTTCATAACATAATAGAGCAACTTACCTTCAGCATTATGATAATAAAGGATGTTATGTCGAAATACATACTTAAAATCTTATTGATGAATGTGTGTCTTTTCATGAGAGTCTAAGTTAGGATGATAAGTTTGATGTTCTAAGAATTGAATGATGTATTTATACCATGGCATTTGTCAAATGATAACAGCCTCAATGTGGAAGATAAGTGAATCTGGTGGTTGAGTAGATGGATATTTTCTTATTTGTATAATAAAAGTAAGATCAAAAAGAACTTGGTGGGGATGAAAAAAAGAAGTTGAATAAGTCAGGGACTCAACAATGGAATTTTGATCTCTAGGGATAGGCTCAATGGTGAAAGATATGAAATACTTAGAAAGAGTGGTTGTAATTTGATGATAGGTAATGATATTTTCACTTTTGCATTCGTAATCACCATTAAATTGATGACAAATAAGTTGGGAATCACCTAAGGCATGTAAATATTGAATGTCTAGATCAAGAATAGCTATCAAGCTTAAGATGATGGATTCATATTCAGCCATATTATTGGTGACATAAAATGTTAAATGAAAAGCTAAAGGTATGATTTTGCCAAGAGTACTTGTAATAATACAACTTGCCCTAGCTCTTTGAAGTCATTTAGCACCATCAAAGTGAAGGGTTAAATTATCCTCATGTAAGTCAACATTAATTTTAGGAAGCTCTTTGATAACTACTTTGGGTTTAATTGTATTAGGTGAAATAGAGGATTCATCAAGATTATTGGCTTTAAAATCAGTGGTAAAGTTATGAAAGTAATCTTTGAGATAAATAGCTTGATTAAGACCTTCAATGTAGAGAATATTATTATCTAGAAGACTATTCTTATGGTGATTGGTAGATGGCATAGGAGTTGTGGCAAGTTTATCAGCTATGACTTGTCCTTTAACAACTTTTTGAGTCACAAAGCAGAGATCAAATTCCATAAGGAGACCATCCATTTTCTAGTTCTATCTCTAGGAAGAAGGGCTTTGGAGATGAAGTGATGAAGGGGGTCATAATGAATGATGACATAAGTAGTCTGGTAAAGAATGTAATGGTAAATATTTTTAGCTATGAAATAGAGGGCGAGGCAATCACATTCAACTTTGGTATAATTTTTTTCATAATCAATGAGGCCTTGGCTAATGTAGTAGATGGCATAATCTCTTTTGATAGCATCTTGTTGGGAAAGCATTGCCCCAACTAATATAGGTATAGAATAAGTATATAAAATCAAGGGTTGATCATTGGACAGAGGAAAAAATGTAGGCAGGTGAAGAAATGACTCTTTCATGTTATCAAAGGCTTATTAACATGGGTCCATCCATTCTAAGGCATTATCTTTCTTAAGAATAGAATTGATGGAGTGGATAAGATAATCCATTTTGGGGATGAACAATCTAATTACCCTAATTTTGCCTAAATAAGTATGAATTCATGAATGAAACAAGGAATGGGCATGTTGATGATATCACTAATCTTATCAGGGTCAACATCAATGCCATGAAGAGAGACTAAGAATCTAAATAATTTTCTAGATGTGACACCAAAGACACATTTATAAGTATTTAGTCTAACCTAGTATTTGAAAAGATGGTCAAAGATGATAGCAAGATCTAAAAGATGAGTTTTACAAATTTTGGATTTATCAATGAGATCATCCACATAGGTTTTAATAATTTTGTGGATAATATCATGAAATATATGAGTCATTACTCATTGGTAAGTGGCTCTAGCATTTTTGAGACTAAAGGGCATTTTGACATAGCAATAGGTGCCCCATTCCATTGTGAAAGTGGTCTTATGTTGGTCCTCAGGGGTAATGTGAATCTGATTATAGCCTAAGAAGCCATCCATATGAGATAACCTTTTATAACGAGCTATGGAATCAATGATGACATCTATCAAAGGTAAAGGGAAGTTTTCCTTGGGACAAGTGAGGTTAATATTTTAGAAATCAATACAAATATGAATGACCATAGTGACCTTTTTCCAAATGGGAATAATGTTAGAAACCCATTCAAAATAGTCCACTAGTTTGATAAATTTAACATCGAGTAATTTGATGATTTCCTTGTGACATAATGTGGAAACCTTGGGTGGAAATTTCCTTTGTTTTTTATGCACAGGTTCAGCATCAAGATAAGTAATAATGTTATGCACCACAATGATAGGGTCAATACCAAGCATGTCTTCATGGGACCAGGTAAAAACCTCATGATACTTATCAAATAATAAGCTAAAATTATCATGTTTAGTAGGTGAGAGTTCATAAGATACTGTAATTGGTCAAGGATAGGATGGATTACCATACTCAATGTGAGTGGTTTCTTCGATAAGCATAGCATTGTCATCTTAGAAATGGTATGGTGCATTAGGTAAAGAAGAGATTGAATTAGTTTTAGGATCAATGCTAGTAATGAAGTTATTGAAACAAGGGGTTATAGTTTTAAAATTCCCAAGTTTATGATGTTATCAAGGAAGTTGAGGTTCTCGGGCATGAAGCATTCCAAGAATAGCTTCATCACTAGGTAAGGTGGGAAGAGGAACACAATACTAAACATCTAATTTGAGATCTAGAATTTGATTACCATGGTGATCATACATAGAATATATCTGATGAACATCAATTTCCTAGGCATCAAGTGTATCTTGAGAGTAGGAGAGGTAGATGGATCAAAAAATATTGGAGTGTTGGTGGGTTCAGTGATAGGAGAAGGATTAGAGATAATGATTGGATCCAAAGGTGGTAAAAGAGATGTAGGAATTTCTAGAGATTTAGAAGGTATACTTTACTCTACTACCCAATAGGGTATCAAGAAGTTAATATTTGGCAAGATGCACATAACCTTTAGGATCTAAGTCATGATCTATAGAAATTATATGGACATCTTGATTAAAAGCATATATTTGGGCTAAGGTTTTTTGATAATGCTAGACATCCAAGTCTCAAGATTGAGTTTGGGCTATTATGTAATTATCATCATATGTTGGAGAGATTGTATATGCTTGATAGCTAAGGGGAGTTTGAAAAAGTAAAATCCTCATATTACTGAATGTAGGAGGAGACATGATGAGAGGATTTTGAAATAATTTAGCCACTCCAAAATCATTACAAGTGAAGGCATCTTTAGGTAAAGAAGGTTCATAAGCATTGCATGGAGGGGTAAAGTTAGTAATATCATTAATAAGAGGAATAGTGAAATCCCTAGATAATAAATAAGAAGGAAGCCATTACAAAATGTATGGAGGTATCTTGGTAGTATTGCAAGTATGTTGCAAGTCATTAGGTTCATTGTCATCATAATTTGAAAGACTAACTTGTAAATTAAGATTAATGTTGATAAACTCAGGTAAAAGAGCACTATTGATCTTAGGAATGGCAAGAATATGATACTAAGATTTGGGATTAGGAAGTTGAATACTCCATGGGTCAAGATCATCTTCATGCTTATATTTCTTACCATTGTGTAAGAATTTAATGTATTGGCTACTGGAAGAAGAAATGGCTTTCATTCTATGAGTCCATGGGCAACCAAGGAGTATATCATAAGATAAGGGTAAGTTAAGGACCATAAGCTTAGTTCGAATGGTCTTAGATTTAATGGTTAATGGAAGCCAAATGCAACCTAGTGGTTTTTTATTTATCTTATCAACACCACAATAGGTAAGATGGGTTTGCTTGATACGATCCTTATTATAACCAAGTTATTGGATAAGCCAAAAAGATGTCACATTAATACCATAGCCTTCATCAACTAGAACTTTATGGATAAGGCTAGTATTAATGTCTATTTTAATAAAAACTAGTGGATTATTAACACAAAAAATAATTTCATCATTAATCATGTCCTCTTCAATAAATTCAATAGAAGGCTTGGAAGAAGGACACATAGTTTCAATGTATTGACATTGATAGGTTGAGGTTCAATATAAGGTGGTTCTTCATCTATAGAATATGGATCTTTAATTTCTTAGAGTTGTTTCATAAAGAACTTATGATGATAGGGAGAAGTATATACCAAATCCATAAGTGGAGTCTTACAAGGCATAGAGTTATTTCTTCAAGAAAGTTCCAATGACATTTAGAGGAAGAACTAGCATGAGGTTTAGGAGGTAAAGTAGATTTTGAAGGAATAGATGTGGTTGGAGGTTTGGAAGGAGGAAGTGATTCCTCATAGGCTTTTGAGGCTAGATTATTATTTGTAGTGTCCTTGAGAATTTGTTCTTATAAGGATGGATTTTTAGGTTTGGTAACAGGATCTTTGTGAGCCATCTTACAATGACAATTTACCTTAGCAGTATTAACATATTGAGAATTTTTATAATATTGGTCATAATCAACATCAATGGCACAAACATCCTTGGTATTTTGTTGATTATTAGTGTTAGAAAAATATTTTTGGTTATTGGAGGTAAAACTTTAGAAACTTATCATTTTTGAGAAGCAACAGTGTACTCTTGACGACAAAGGTTGATCATGGATTTGTGATTAAATGAATCACCAAGCATATATGAGATAGAAAATTTAGTGAGACCTCTAAAAGATTCATGGGAATAACCAATGTCATCATGGAACTAAAAAAATTTATTAGGTTCATACCACTTAGGAGGATTGTTAGGATAAGTAAAAGGTTTTAGAGGACAGTAAGAGTTGTTTCATTTACTACACAAAAAGTGGTATGTGTGAAGATGAAGGGATGTCAGATTTAGCAACTGTTAGTTTAGTGTGTGGATTATTACTAGTGATAATATTGGTAGATGTTTGAAAACATCCTTTTAAAAGTTTAGGATTAGGTTTGAATTGCTTCATGAGAAAATCTTGATGTTTAGCTTGGTCAAGAGCTTCATTAAGTGTTTGGAGAGGAAAGGTTCTAACCTTATATTGTAAAGAAGGAGTTATAGTTATAAAGAGTTTGAACAAGTTATCATCAATCATGTTATGGTCAGCTTTATGGGCCAATGATTTCCATCTTTTGATAAAATCGTGAGCTGATTCGGTGGGAGATTTCTTAGCATTAATGAAGTGGATAAGATAATTTTTGGGAAGATCATTATGTTGAAACTCTTTAACTGAAGGATTGACCAAATATTCAATTTATCAAATAGAATGTTTGGGTAATTGGTTATACCATTCTAATACATCACCAATGAAGGTTTTGACTAATATTTTAGTAGTGGTAAAAGTATTAGTTTGGATCCACTCTTTGTAAAGGTTGCCAAAGACCCTAATTTTTAGTCACATCATACTTGATAGTTGGAGATATGTTACCAATATCAAAAGACATAATGAAGGGAGCTAAAGGATAATTTTGAATAGTTTGAAGCATATTTTTATTCATTATGGGTTGAGGAATAATAGTGCCTGAGGAATCTCTAAGAGGTAGAGGAATGTAATTAGGATTAGCTTGAGGATGGATATTTAGAGGTTGATTATCCATATTAATCAAATAATGTTGAAGTTGCATCTTTTGGTTGGTGTTAGACTTTCTCATTATGTTCATTTGTTGGATAACTTGGGAAATAAGTTGAGTTGTATTAAGAGGTGGGTTTTTGTTGGTAGGAATGCTCCCCAAATTGGTATTAGGGGGATGGTTATTAGAAAATGGATTATTAGTTGGATTATTGATTAAACTTGTGTCAATTGTTCCCACATTAGTTTGAAATTTTTGAATATGAGAATCATCTTGGTAAGTATAGAAAGGATCAGACCCATCAACTTCATTTTGAGGCATGATTTGCACCATGTTACAAGTGATGGAGGAAGGAGGGGAAGAGGTGCCCCAAGAGTGATGGTACTCTTGAGAGAAAAAGAGAGGAAGAAATGAACATCCCATATAGTATCTAAATGGATTTAAGCTATCCAAGAAGATTATGATAGGAGACTTCATGATGACTTGAGAGAAATGAACAAAATGCTAAGAATAATAAACAAAGAACTAAATCGACAAACAAGGAAGATAGAGTATAGTATAGAGTCGATTAGGTTGACCTATTATAGAGAAAAAGGTCTAAATTTTGAAGAAATAGGAATACAAGGTTAATTGGGCTAACCTAGTTCTATATCATGGACAATAAGCAAGTAGGAAAAGATACAGTGTCGATTGGGTCGACCTAGTTTTGTATCTAAGGTGTAGAAAAGAATACTATGTCAACAGGTGATTTATTATTTTTGGTTAAATTAGTGTTTAATTATTAAATAGTAAAAGCATCTGAGTTGGATAAAATTAGTAAATAATATTCCAAATTAAAGCTACTAATTTGTAAAATTTAATTACAATTTGACCTTTTTTAAAAATAGTAGTGAGAGAGAGAAAATTAAACTTATCTTATTTTGTATTGATCTGACTAAGATACGGTCTAAAAATTTGTGTATAGGCCTGAGACACTATCATAAATAGGATCTTGAACTTCATTTCTTGATTGGACAAGAGCATTGAAACTTGACACCTTGGACTTTAATGTTATAGTCCTTCCCTGGCATTGTTATCTTGAGGATCTAATATTTTTAGGTTTTATTTTCTTGGTTAGTGTGAGATTGTGTACCAAATTTTATAGCCTCACTACCAATAGAGATCTTTGTAGATATTATTTTATATGTCTTTATCTTTTATGTACTTGAATAGAAACTTTTGCAAATAAGTAAAGGGGTTAATGTGTGTAAGATGCACTAGATGTGCTTCACACCCTGTGTGTGGGTACACTACCTACATACTAATACTTTGACAAGGGATAAAACTATATGTATTTCTCCTTTTAAGAGTGCTTAGTGCAATGGTGAATGAAAATTTAAGAAATGAAAAAATTGGGTGTGCTAGAGATGACTAAGGGTTGGTGTAAGGACTTGAATTGGCTTGAAAGTGTATAGGTTGGATATATGAAAAAAATAGGGAGAATTGCTTGAGTGGTCTTGCTTATATTCTTGATTTTTTGAATGATATTTTACAACACAACTAAAATGATCTTTGAATGGGATTTTATATGGATCTATTGGTCATGGGTTAGATGAAACTGGACTAGGCTGACACAATGAACAAGAGGAATCAAGGAAAAATAGTAATCAGGGCCCAAATTATGATTGAACAGAGTGTTGTAAAGGGGACACCCTAGGGTCTAGCACTATAATCCAACTTTGATGCTATTGTCCTGAGCAAATGAGACCTAGGGGGGTGGACTAGTCATGAAGAGAGGGTCTTGACTTAGCTAAGATTAAGTTTGGAAGGCTATGGATGACTAGGAATCAATGAAAACAAGTGTGAAAGGGTTATGAGAGCAAGCAAGAGGGGCCTAAGGATTGGGTGTCATTATCCATGCTCAAGTTACCAATTTTTTCATTTTATATGACTACATTTACCCCCCTTTTATTCTAGTGATGTAGAAAAGTGAAATACTAGGATAAAGGAAAAAATAAAGAGTATACATGAACTTACCTACAAAGGTGAATCCCATGGAGCTATGTGATGCTAAGTAATATTGGATGGTGTATATAGAGCACATTGTGCAAGTGTGAATATATGAAAGAAAAATAAAGAGTAGATCAATTTTTATTATATGTAATATAAACCAAGAATGTACAAAGCTAGGTGAGAGAGAGAGAGAGAGAGCGGGGGGGAAGAGAAAGGAATGAATACACCTCACTGGGTAAGTGAACCAATACAAAACCTATTGTGATGCTGAGTAAGTTTGAGTAATGTTGGATGTATTGGATGATGTTATACCAAAAGTTATATTGAGAATAGAGTTGAGTGCTCAATTCCTCAAAAAGTGGCTCAAGAATGCAAACACTAGCCCTTTGGTTCCATCATTGAATACTAAGTGAAGCTAGATGATCCTATGTGTGCTAATCAATGTTTGGATTGTGTGTCCAATCCCTATGAATAAATGGCTTAAGAATACAAAGGTTGGCCCTTTAGCTCCATTGTTTCCTATTAAGTGAAGTTAAATTATCCTACGTGTGTTAATCGATGTTTGGATTGTGTGTCCAATGCCTCTAAATATGTGGTTCAAGAATACAAAGGTTGGCCTTTTAGCTCAGTATTACCCCATGAAGTGAAGCTATGAACTAATAATGGTATAAAGAAATATGGTGTATAAGATGGCTTCTAAATCCCATAAATTCTCTATAAATATAATAATGTGGTATGGATAGTTGAATGTTTACTGAAAACTAGGCTAATGTTGGACAACTCAAAAAAGATGGAGATTAGGCTTGTATGAAATCCACTCTAAAACTAAAAATTTGACTTAAGTGGAAACCACTCAATAAGAACTCAAGAACTCGAGAATGTGGAGGTTAGGTTTGTATAAAATCCACTTCAAAATTATGCCAACCACTTGCAGAGGGAGTAAGACACATAACTACTGAGAATGCCTGAGTAATGTTGAACTCAAAAAGAAAAGAAGAAAAAGTGTTATGTAATTTATTCTCAATCACTGGTGCCTGAAACATGGATTCTGATCTAGAATTTATACCAACTATCATATTTTAAGTTAGAAGTGATAATTGATAATGCCACACATGATTCCCCCTATGTCTAGATTCTCTAAGAAAACTATATTGAAAACTATTGATTTATAATTGGTCTAATTGTGCAAAACTATAGTTGAACATACTTTTATGCATGCTTATGGAAAATCTAACTTCTCTAATATTTGGATAGGATTTTAAAAATAGGACACCCTGGTGTTTGATGTTGTAGTCTAGCCTCAACACTATTATCTTGGGCTGAAACTGATCACTGTTCTACATTCTTGACTATCTAATTGATCTATTCTTAGTGGTTTGATGACTGGTTGTTCTAATTTTTTTTGAAACTAAATTTTTTGATTGATAGGAGCTCTAATATCTATAAAAAAAATCCATGTTTGTTTCCCCCTCTTTTGAGGGTAGGAATAGGTACCTTACAATGATTGACCTTAGAAAAATAAGCCCTACAAGTGTATTAAGCTATAAAATATACATGATATAGAAATGATAATCAACAATATATCTCAACATATAGCATGGTTTGAATTGAGAGATTGTTAGATCACTACGGGTATGCCTAGATAGATATAACAATGTAATAGCATGTGCAATGTACTAGAATTGAATTAAAGCTAAAAATGTTAGTTTTTAGTTGTTAGTTATTAGGGAGGGATGGAGCATGATGTCCATCATGGTATCCAAGAATAAATATAATACATTATTTATATCATGGCATTGGAAATAATTGAAATCAATCACAAAATAAGCACACAAAGTAAGAAGCATACAAGGGTGACCAAAGGGCCATGCAAACAAGGGACATGGGCACATGTCACTCAAACTAGAAAACAAGCATACAAGGCATGCTCAAATTCCACATACAGATATAAGTGGATCAAGTAAAGTTGGCACAAGAACCACATGCACATATAAGAGTACAGGCAAAGGACATTGGAAAATGTCCTAAAGCACACATATGAATAGAAGTAAAGGACATTGGAAAATGTCGTAAGGCACATATAAAAGACAAGCAAGAACTGGTAATGCAATCACATCAAGATATGCTAATCAATAAGATAAAGCCTTTAAATACTAGAAAGATACAATCACATCTAACTAATCAAAGCAAGAGGGAAAGTATGCTAGACATGTTTAGTACAAGACTAGGTATATTCTAAGAAATACACAAGTGCTAGATACTAATGATATGTTGATAAAGTAATCTATGTGATCTAATAGATAATGTACATCAACATGATAAATTAGAGTGTGGAGTGTAGGAGTGACATAACTTAGATGGTGTAGTCATGTAGAAGATGCCCCTAGTGGGTATGTATATTGATGTGTGTCTCGAATGTAGAAGTAAGATGCCCCCTCAATGGGTACAGTAAAGAAATCAAGTAGTTGGATGTCACTACACACACTCAAATAAGATCAAGTGAAGCATGGTAATGAAGATAAATCAACATACAATAGAATGAAATAAAAAATGCAAGTCCTAGCATAGTAGTAGCAATGTAAAGCATGGATGATGCATATATTCAATAAAAAATTGTTGTTTTGCTATATTTGAATGTTTTTGGATTTTTTGAAATGTTATATTATTTTTGTATTTTAAAATATTTGAAATATGTAAAATTAAATAGAAGAAACTATGTACAATCAATTTTGAGGATAAATGATACTAACCGATGAGTCTCATGCAAGACTCCCTATCATGGTGTCTTGTGTCAAGGAGTGGAATCATGCATGATCATGAAGCATAATGAAAGTGTTGAGACTATGGCTCTAAAAGCTGTATATGTTATAGATGCTCTGAAATATCTGAAGTATAATCTAACTATGGGGTCTCCCTATAACTCTAAGAAGTGTATGCAACTATAGGGCTTGTAGAGACCCATCTAGAAGTAGGAGAATCTCTCTAAACATGTGCTCTAAGTGTAGATGCATGAGATCTCAATGAGACTACCCTAGGTGTGAATACTATAGATGGAAGCTGTCTAGAATAGTAAAGTGTTGTAGGTGTATAAAACCTATATACTAGTGGTGGATGCCTCAACTATGCCTGAATTAGAACTGGAGTAGGAACTATAATTGGAGGAGAAACTAAAACTGGTGGCAAAACTAAAATTGGTGGAAAAACTAAAATTGGTGGCAAAACTAGAATTGGTGATTGAAAAGTAGATAATGGCTCTAAAGTGGGGAGTGGTAACTCATATGGAACTCCTCCAACTATAATAACCTGATTAGTGTGAATGAATTTCATGCATCTGTGAACTATAAAAGGTATTTCTATAAATTTTTGAATCCATGGTTGACCAAGTAACATATTAAAAACTCATGCACTAGGAACTATAGTGAATGGTGTGGCCACATGTGTAAGACCAACCTATAGAGGAATTAATATCTCACCTAATGAAATCTATATATGCCCACTAAAACCATTGATAACTATGTCTATCATAATGATATCCTACTCTAAATATCATAAATACTACAATAATGTCATAGTGCACATGTTCACATTAGATCCACTATCTATGAGAACACTATGAATAGGATGATTATGAATGTGAACTCTAATAAAGAGTGTGTGATAGTTTGTATCATCCTCAATGATCTCCTGTTTTGGGAAGGAGATGAAAGTTATAGCTAGAAATCTATAATTATATACACCAATCATGTTGGTCAAAGGATGTAACTCAACTAAAGGTTCCATGTATGTATCTGGTGGGGGATGTGCATGATAACATGGTGAACCCCTAATTGATCCCTGCTTCTTGTTTGGAATGTTTTGGAAATAGATCTGAGAATATTTTAAATGCTTTATCCTATGTTTGCTTTGCTGATGGAGGCTCAACTAAAGTGCCAAGATCAATAGCATTTGAATCTATTAAGTATTGTATCTTGTGCTTTAAACTAATGCATTTGTTTGTCATATGGCATGGTGCCCTGTGGTAGTCACAAAATGCATATTGATCATATCCATTTGAAAGAGGCTTTGTTGGATCAAATTCCTGAATAAGAGGGAGAGATATGATATTACAATCCAAAATCTATTGTAAAACCCTAGCTAGAGAAATTGGAAGGTGTGAAAAGGTACACTGAGGGGGTGCTGCCAAAATTATTCATTGAGGAGGATTGAAAGTTGCATTGACTATACATTGATTCTATCCTTTAGTATCACTAAACTTGACCTTATATATGACTTTTTTGTTACTCTTATTAGTTGTGTTTGATGTATTAGTGTACTTTAGTTTTCCCATTGAAATTAATTTGACTTTTTTTTCCTTTAATGTGTGACACAATTCAGTGAAGGAAGATAATCTTTTGAACATGATTGATTTTTGAAGTGCTAGTAGAAGACTCTATTTGAAAAGGTCCTATAACTCTTGATCTACCATGGGGCTAGTCATCTTAGCCAAGATGGTCTTATATCGAAGAACATAATCTATGAGATGCTCATTTAACCTTCGTTTCTATTGTGAAACTTGAGCATATGAAACTTTATCACCAATGTTGATACTAAAGTGTGCTAGGAACATGTTAGCTAAAGCATTAAATGCATTGACCAATTGATTTGATAGAATATAGAACCATTGTAAATCATAATCCTTTAGGCTCTATGAAAATAACATGGTAAGTAACCAGTCATTTGGTATATAGTCCAAGAATGCTACGTGAAATGATCTCAAATGTGTCTCTAGATCACCTTTGCCATCATAAAGAGTAAGCTTAGGTTGAACAAAACCTTATGGCAAGGGTGTCAAAGCAATGTGACGTGCCAATAGTGTATACAGTAAAGAAAAATATTCCAAAACCTATGTAGGTCTAGAGGCATCTTACTCAAGATGTTTCACCTTGGATTGAAGAGATATTATCTCTTACACAAGGGCTGCCACATCAAGAGACAAATATGTACTATTTGTAGTTGGTGGCACAAAATAAAGTTGGGATACTATAGGGGGTTGTTTAGATGTAGTTTCCCCCTTAGTATCATTTAAAAATAGTGGGTCTATGGTTTGATAAGATTGACCATTGTTCACTTTTTGTTATTCCTCTTGTAGAATTATAAGCATGTCATCTTGCATATCAAGATGTTTGGTTAAAATTTCTTGAAGTTTTCTTTTATCAATTTCATCAAAACTGGTATATTGGGCCATTGTTAAAGTAGCAAAACAATTTGAAATGTGTTTGAATGTTTTGTAATAAGTTGTAATAGGTAAAGTTATAGAAAGGAAAAGTACTAAATATAGGAAATGCAAAGTCCTAAAAATAATTAATTGAAAATTACACAAAAAGGATACAAATCTCCCAAATATGTAAGGTGATACCTCAAGAAGTAAAAAAGGAGCTAGTACATGCAACTAGGGTTTTGACAATAATATTTTTGTAAAATACTATGAATTTCTGAAATTGAAATTTAATTTTTAAGTTAAGTATGCAAGTAAAAATTCAAAAATTTATGAGAAAGTGTTTGATTTAATGGGACCAGTAGATGCAACTAGGGTTTTGAAGAAAATATTTTTTTTGAAATTACTATGAATTTTTTAAATTTGAAGTGATTTTTTGATTTTGATATGCAACTAAAATTTGAGAAAATGATTGGAAAATTATTGAAAATTTTACTGAGAGCTATTTGATGCAACTAGATTTTGAAATAAAATTATTTTTGAACTTACTATTGAATTTGAGAATTTGAATCAAATTTTTTATTTAGATATGCAAGCAAAAAATTAAGAAATTATTGGAATAATATTGAAAAATTATTAGGATCTATTTGATGTAACTAGGGTTTGAAATAAAATTATTTTAAAATTTACTACTAAATTTTAAAATTTGGGATGAATTTTTGCTTTAAATATTCAAGAAAAAATTCAAAAATTAATGTGATAACTCAGCTCAAAATTTACCCTAGCATTTATAGGGTTTTTATCCACAATTAGAAGTAAGTTGGGTTCATCAAATGATTTATCATTTTGGGGGAAATTAGTGTTTAATTACTAAATAATAAAAGGGTCTGAGTAGAAGAAAATTAGTAAATAATAATCTAAATGAAAGCTACTGATTTATGAAATTTAATTATAATTTAACCTTTTCTAAAAATAGTAGTGAGAGAGAGAAAATTAAACTTATCTTATTTTGTATTGATCTAACTAAGACAAGGTCTATAAATTTATGTGCAATCTTGGGACACTATTGTAAATAAGATCCTGAACTTCATTTCTTGATTGGATAAGAGTGCTAAAATTAGAAACCTTGAGCTCCAATGCTATCGTCCTTCCTTGGCATTATTATCCTAAGGATCTAATCTTTCTAGGTTTTCTTTACCTAGTCAGTGTGAGCTTATGTACCAAATTTCAGAGCCTCTCTATCAAATAGAGCTCTTTGTATATCTAATTTTCTATGTCTCTATCTTATAGGCACTTGAATAGAAAATTTTGTAAATAGGGAAAACGGGTTAGTGTGTATAAGATGCCTTGCATGTGCTTCACACCTTGTGTGTAGTCACGTTGCCTACATACAAATACTCTGAGGAAGGATCAAGTCGTATGTAGTTCTCCCTTTAAAATTTCTTGGTGTAATAGTGAATGAAAATAAAAGAAATGCAAAAATTGGGTGTGCTTGAGATGACTAGGGGTTGGTGTAAGGACTTGGATTAGATAAAAAGTGTATAGGTTAGTTGTATGCAAAGAATAGGGAAGATTTTTTGAGTGGTCTTGCTTGTATTCTTGCTTGTTTGAGTGATATTTTCAAACACAACCCAGATGATTTTGAATGGGATTTTATATGGATCTATTAGTCATGGGTTAGATGAATCTAGACTAGGCCAACACAATGAACAAGGGGAATCAAGAAAAATGGTAATCAGGGCTCAAATTATGATTAGATAGAAGCACTAGAAAGGGGACACCCTAGGGTCCAGTGCTATAGTATGTTGTTCTCAAAATCAGCTATGCTCATTTTTGAAACAATCCTTACAAAACTTGTCTATTTCATGTTTTTCACTCTAACTTCATCTTTCAAGGCAATTTTTTCTTGATCTTGTGTTTATTCAACTAGCATCATTAAAATTTCATGACATTCCCTTATTACAATTTCTCAAAAAATGTGAAAATCGTTCAATCTTAACATGATTAGATGACAAAATTTTCATGTTTTCAAGTTAGGTGTTTTCCTAAGTTTACATGTAAGGGCAGCAAATTTTGCTGCCACTACATGTGGTTTTCTAGTTTCAATGCAAAGGCGGTTTTTTTTTGCCGCCCTTGCATCCTTCATGCAGGAGCAGCAAAAATTATTGCCCTTGTATATTTCCATTCCTTCATGAAGAATCAACAAATTTTGCCACCCCTATATCAATCTTCTAACCTCACATGTAGAGGTGGCAAAATTTTTTGCCCCTACATGATCTCGATTTTCATACATGGCATTTATGGTTGTGCGCATCGAGTGGTTAGGGTAGATTTTCACCCCATTTAACCTCTTTTTCACCTCTTTTCATTCCATTCCTCTTTGTTTCCTCCTCCTTTCTACATCTAGATGATCGTGTGTGCAAGTGGAATCATGTTTTTCTTAGATTCAAGCATTGTATCATGATTTTCCATTTAGGGTTTTGCATTTTTTCTCTTCTTATTTTGGTTTTTGTTTTGTTTTTGCTTTTCCTTTTTTTTTAGTTTAGCTTATTTTTTCATTCTTTTTTAGGTTTTTTGTCTTCTTCCCCTTCCTCATTTTTTCCCGTGGAGGCAATCTAACATATGCAAACCCTCTTCCCCTTCTTCTTACCCGTCAGCCACTCTAGCCTGTGTAATGGTGGCAAAAATTGCTACCCTTACACAATCTGCCTCTTTCCATATAAAGGCAGCAATTTTCACTACCATTACTACCTTCCGTTCTTCCCAATGTAAGGGCAGTGAAAATTAATGCCCTCACATAGTTCTTTTGTAGCTAACCAGTGCAAGGGCAGCAATTTTCACCGCCCTTACACGAAACTACTGACTTGTGCATCGGCAGCAATTTTCACCACCTATGCACAACCTAATGACTTTCCACATGCATAGGCAGAAAAAATTTCCACCGATGCAATCCTTCCTTCCTCAATGTGTATAGGCAACAATTTTTGCCACCTATGCACAAAAACATTCCTCAACATGCAAGGGTAGCAATTTTTGCTGCCCATGCATGCTTCCCTATATTTTTTTACTAACTTTGGGAAATTTCAATTTTCCTATTTTCTGAGCCTGCTTCCCCTTCACTTTCTAACTTTCTCACACCTTAGCCCTTTCAATCACATTTCTATGGTCATGATCATCCAATGTGCAATTTTCCTACATTTCCAATATCTCTCCTAATTTTGTGATTTTGATTCTTATCACAGTTTCTCTTCAAGATCCTTCTTCATTAATATACTTTTGACAAAGGCTCATCTTGATGACTAAAGTTTCTCTAAAGAAGTCAAAGATAATAAATTATTAGTATCAAGTGTTTTTCCAATCACCTCAGTTGTTTCTAATGTTGATGACATTAGGGATATAGAGATTGGACACGTAGATATGGCTGAGTTCATAGAAAGAACCAAAGAAAATAATCTCAGATCTAAAATGAAGATGATAATTGAGATTAATATTAATTTAGTCTCCTTTTTTCCTATGGTGGCTCATCACACAGAGTTCATTCTCTAGTGCGCTCAATTCTACAACAAGGATATCAAGGCTATGGTAGATGTTAGTGGTAACATAGTAATTAGACTAGACCCTGAGTTCATTGATAAAGTGTTAATGTGCCCTCCCGCTACTGATGTGTTGAAGCTTGACTTCATTGATGCACAAAAGGAATATGATAAAGATCCTGAGAAAGCAAAGAAAGTGATTAATAATAGATGGCTCAAAACTCCTAGAGCAAACTTGTCCAGATGGCTATAAAACTTTCTAAGGAGTGATTTTATTGAAGAAGTTGGCAACTTGATTACTCTTCTCAGTAGAGTATGAGGTTTACCTTCTTCCTCTCAATTTCATGAATGGATGTATCCCTTCATTAAGATAATTCTCTAGGAAAAACAAGTCATCTTCTGAGGAGAACAAATCAGCAATGCTCTATATGAGCAATTGACAAAGGTATCTACTACCTCAAAATTCTACATGACTTCATACCTAGTATACATTGCAACTTTAATGAGAAACTTTTCAAGCTTAACATCAGAGGGAGATAGGAAAATGACCCCGATATATCAATTTACCCTCAGCTAACATTGAAGGGTTCTATCCATCATTTTAGAAGGGTAAAAGATGTTTTTTTTGCAGTATTTTTGTGTCTGTTTGACCCCCAATTAGAACAAAAAAGAGTGTCAGATGAAGCCTAAACTGTTGTGAATGACTTCAGCTATATGTTCTTATAGTTCACTTCTTTTTGTTATCTACAAGTTGGCTTTTTCCAAGGTTATCCCTATATACTCCCAAGATTTCCCTCAAATAAATTGGTCCTAATGGAGCTATGCAGGCAAATTATTGTCATGCACAATAAGCAAATAGAACTCGAGAAACCTAATTTTAGGTTCCCAATTGAAATTGGCAGGTACTCAGTATTGACCGCTACAAAAGCTAGGGCAATGAAGACCAAAATGTAACTTGTAACCATGAAGCATTTCAAAAGGAGACCCAATTTTGATTACAAAGGTGTGAAGGACATGATTAGGAGGAAGACCCAATTTCATGAACCTATGATTGAAGACGTTTGGATCAATTTGAGGAGAGTGGAAGATATTAGAAAGATGGACTATAGTAGACTATCTCTTGAACAAATAGAATATTTGGGGATCATTGATATCCCTACAAATCTAGTAGATGATGGAGATCTGATCAATAATAAATATCATGCTAAACAAGTCACCAATACTCCTCTTCCCCCTATCCAATGGTCTTAGAAAGAGTTGACCTCCTTAAGGATGATATTCAAACCAATATTGGCAAACACCAATGATTGGTTAGCAAATAAGGGAATCACCTTAAAAGAGTTCATCATGGGATCAGAGGCTAAATTTCAAGAAGAGATAAAGAGGAGAGCAGAAAACAAAATAAAGAATAAAATTGATGTTCCTTCTCCTTCTAGGCCCCATAATCCTAGGATCATTTTTGTAATGAAGAAATCAAAAGTTGTGGAGAAAGAAATAGAAATGATAGATATGGGGTTTGAGAAACAAAGTGTCGAAGAACTAGTGATAGAATAGATGGAAATTAATGACAAGCCTGCAGGTCAATAGGGAATAAAAACTCTATCTCTGCGAGAAGGTGCGCAGCCAAATGCAAGACTCATCTTTGACTAGGTTTTAATATTTAAGTCTTTTCTCATTAAGGATTTTCCCTATATATATGGAGGGAGCCTATTTTGTAATGGGATCTTCTTTTTGATAATTGAGAGCAAAAACTCTACCAAAATTGAGATGCTTCTTGAGACTTTGATCTCAGATTGTAAATCATATTTTCTTGAATGAATGAGAAGCAAGTTACTTTCAGACTTTGTGTTGGAATAATTTGTGTTATTTAGGAGATCATTCTTATGTTCTTTTTCCTAATAATCTCTCATCTATTTGATTAAATAAGAAAAGTGTGTGTGGAAATTATCTGAATACATTTTGAAGTTAATTATGAAGACTTTGAGCTGCTATAATTACCTTTAGTTTATGTTTTCCATGTTTTAGTGGGAAGAATATTAGAAAGGCTTTGAACTGCTTTTATCCTTGGTGATCTTATACACTGTTGTAGTTTTAGGTAAAGACTTTGAGCTACACTTCACTCTACTATTATGTACATTTCAAATCAGTAAGGAGAACAACAAAAGACTTATGCTTTCATGGGTTTCTCGTAGATCTAGTACTATTCGAGAAGATTTTTTGCCATTTACTGATAATCATTTCTGAAAAAAGAGAAATGCTTTCAGTCATCAACCAGGCTTTCTCTTTTACCTTGTAAACATTATCTCTAAAAAAAGAGAGATAGATGGTGTAATCTCACCCTTGTGTCTATTTTCAGTTCATATTAATATATAAGTAGTTTATAGGGAACCTCCCCTTGATGAGAGGAGAGATTTATCTCACTATGATATGGTAAACCCACACTTTTTGCCATATAAATCTCTTTGTACTATGGTTGATATACCTATTTTTTTTTAGTTGCTTAATGACAACAGATTCACTTGACAGCTTTTGATGACTCTGCTGGGGATATGAACGTGCACTTTGAAGCCTCAAGCTTCAAAATGAAGCCTTTCTAGTCCTTTTTCATTTTACATTCTGGCAGATCCACCGTACATGCAAAGTCATAGAGCACAAGGTATTGTTGATCCTATATTTGAGTTGATGCGACAAAATAATATTGAGATTTCTCCTCCACCATCTCGCCTTTAGTGAACTAGGAGTTTCCCTCCTACCAACGTCAGATCTCCCATACCAGATGAAGCTTCTAGTCTTAATACTAGTATGGTTTTGTCTATACTTACCCCACCTAGATTTTTTATCCCTCCATTTAATCGACGTATCATGGCAGTCCAAGGCCCTTGGGGCAACACTTTTGGACCTCTCAATCTAACCCCACCTTTACTTGAACTACCCTGTAGTTTGAGGAAGAATTTTCTCAAATCTATGGTGATGGGAAAGTTCATCTAGATGAGCATATCATTTATTTTTGCAAATCATGTGGCGTGATAGGCATGGAATGTGAAGATATAGCAGTGAGATTATTTGTAGAAACTTTGCAAGGCACTACCACAGACTAGTTTTACCACCTTCAAGCTCAAATAATAACTGACTGAAACACTCTCAAGGCCAAGTTTGAAGCTAGGTTCAAACCTACCAAAGATGCACATGCCTTGCTGGCTCAACTTATGCAAATGAAGAAAGAACCTCATGAGCCCATGCGAGACTTCATTGCTAAATTCAACAAGCTGCAGAACTAAATTCCTACAATTGCTCATCTTAAGTGTTTTTTCATTAACTCTCAACTTCCTGAGGTGATTTTTTTGTTGAGGCAGGCTGGCCCTATTGATCTTTTTATAGCCCAAAATTTGGCTACTGAGGTTGAGGATGATCTTATCCTAGCAGGTAAGACTAGAAAAGATTCTAATAAAAGTAAATTTTTCTCATCTGCTAAAAGTTCTTCTGCTAGCACCATAGATCCTATGGTGCAAAAATTGGCAAATAAATTGCTAGCCCTGAAAAGACAAATGGCCTAGGGTATGTCTACCCCTCCACATCAGGATATGCCAAGAAGGACGTTTCTCAACTAGTCATATCAAGGCAATGCTGCCAAAAATCAAGGACAACTAAATTGCCTGCCTCCCCCACATGAGAAGTTTCCCATTAAAGCAGCACTTGCTAATTCAGCAGTTGGTTACCTTGAAGCTAAACATGATTTTTCATTTCAACCTAAGTTGGACCAAGAAGATGATGTTAATATCTTTGTAGAACAAGAAGAAGAATTATCTGGTGACTCCAACATTGGTTTCTTAGATTATCAGGATGAAGCTAGAAGCAAGGGAGAAGTGTTTGATGGATCGTACGTTATTTTTACTAGGTCCTAAAACCAGTCAGCTCAATAAGTTGATAAAGAAAAAGTAAGAGAATAACCTCAACTAGTAATTTCAATTGCTAAATGAGGCACTTCACTGCCTTTCCAATCAAAGGACCTAGTGACTAATAAGAAAGTAAGTACCTCAAACCGTCTTGTACCTTCTACTTCTATCTCTCATACTAGTGCCACACCCAATAAAGATCACGATGATGGGCTTTCTCCCTCTATCTCTAGCTCATTTTAATTATTTGATATAATTGATCATCCCAAAAATACCAAGATTTAAATGACTGAGATTGAGTACTTACGAGCCAATCTTGAACAGTTTGATAGGCTAGCTGAATATGTAAAAAGTAAAATTGCCCCTATAGGAAAATATTTTCCAAAGGTGACTCATGATTCCTCCAAGAACAAATCCACTTAGAATAATCTTATCTCTACTCCCCTTGCTTCTCCTTGGAAAATTGAACCTTTCTATGTTTTCCTGTTGATAAATGGTCATAAATTGAGTAGTTGTATAATAGACTCTGGGGCCTCTGACAATGTTATGCCTACCAAGGTAGTAGATTCTCTTGGTCTTACTTTGACTAAGACTTTTGGAAGATGTTTTTCCATGGAAAATAAGCAAGTCTCACTCCTAGGTCAAATCAAAGATGCCCAATTTGCATTTGCAGCTTTTCCAGAGAAGAGGATTAAAATGACGGTCTTAGTGGCCGATGTTTTAGCCTCTTATGGCATTCTGCTCGAGTGCAATTTTTGCAAAAATGTAGGTGGAGAATTGAATATGGATCTATCTGAATCAAGGATACCTATTAAAGGTGTTATGAATAAATTACTTCATGAAAAAGAGTCGAAATATATAGTCACCCAAACATCAAATCCTAAAGCCCAAATTTTATTTGAATCATTAGGAATGGGTAATTATTTCTTGACTACTGAAGATGTTTTCATCTCATTACATGAAAGTCCTTTTAGTGAAAATTCAAGAAATTCAGATGCAAAGTTAGAAGAATTGTCAAAGTAAAGTTTAGACAACTAAGAATCTTCCTTGAATAATGAAGAGAAGTTTTTGAAAAGATCAAATTATGATAATGTTTAGATTTTAGAATTTGATGGCAGGTTCTCTTCTACCAATTCTGGAGTTGAAATTGTTTTGATCTCCCCTCAAGGAGAAATTTTTCCCTATTTATATAAGCTACAGTTCAATAACACCAATAACACTATTGAGTATGAATCTTTGCTGCTTGGATTGAAAAATGCTCATGCTAAATGTATTAAGGTTATTCACGCCCTTGGAGATGCTGAACTGGTATTTTTTTAGGTAAGGAATATATACCAAACAAAAAATGAAAGATTGTGACATTATCATAATCTTGTATGGGATTGTATTGAAAGTTTTGATACTTTTAATATTTCTATTATGCTGAGAGAATGCAATGACCGTGAAAATTCGTTGGCTATCTCCATGACCCTCATGGTTCCCCATAAAGACTTCAAATGGGACAAGTACACTATTGAGTTGGTCTTTCAACCAAGTGTACCTGATAATTCCAACTATTGGCAAGTGTTCAACAGTGACAATCAAATCATTACTTTTATGAAAAAGATGGATAGCTTTGAAGATCTTTATTTTGAAAGAAGTGAATCTCCACCACAGGAATTAGTTCCCAAAGTAAATTCCAAAACCGGTGAAGAGTTCCTTCAACTCAAGGGAAATAAAATTCCAAAAGGTTTGGTTTCTCTCAAGAAATTTTTTGATAAGCAAGACAGATATGTCAAGCAATGACAAGTGGATTCAACTTCCTCCAAGGAGTTCAATCAAATAAATTTGAGTACGAAAGAAAATTCCAAAATGGTCAACATTGGAAATTGTTGTACTTATGATGAAGAGCTCAAATTTGTTGCTCTTCTTTTCCAATATATTGATGTTTTGGCATATTCTTATGATGATTTGAAATCTCTCAGGCCTGAGGAAATTCAACATGAAATTTCTCTTAATGTTGGGTCATTGCCTTATAAGCAAAAACAAAGGCAATACAATCCCAAAATATCAGGTACTATCTTTTTCAAGATCCAAAGATGTTGAATGCAAGAATTATTTTTCCAATCCATCATTCCACCTAGATTGCTAACATAGTTCATGTAAAAAAAAAGAATGGGAAAATTCATATCTATGTCGATTTCAAAAACTTGAATCAATCTTATTTAAAAGATAACTACCTTCTGCCCATCATGGAGCAAGTTTTACAAATGATGACTGGTTTAGAAATGTTATCAATGCTAGACAGTTTTTCTGGGTATAATCAAATAGAAATTAATGAAGCAGAACAACATAAGACTTCTTTCACTACACCTTGGGGCACTTTTGCATATCACAAAATGCCTTTTGATCTAATCAATGATGGCACTACCTTCTAAATAGAAATATATCTTACTTTCAGAGATGAAATGGGAAAGTTTATTGTGGTATATCTTGATGACTTGACCATTTTTTTGAACATCATCCTGATCATCTGCATCATCTACAACAAGTGTTGGAATGCTGTCGGCAAAATGGTATTTCTCTTAATTTTAAGAAGTCAGTTTTTAGGGTTACAGAAGGTAAGCTTCTCAGTCATAGTATATCTCAATAAGGTAAAAAAATTGACTCAAAAAGACTCAAATCTATCCAAAGTTTTGCTCTTCCTTCTAGTAAGACTACAGTTCATTCTTTCTTCGAAAAAGTGAATTTTTTACTAAGATTCATTCCAGCATTTGCAGAGAAGACTCGCCACATTGTGGACATGATGAAGGGCAAAGCCACTTTCAGATGGACTACAGAAGGCAAGTCAGCATTTGAAGACATTAAACAAGTGATTGCCCATGCAGCAATTCTAGTTTGTCCAGATTATACCAAAGACTTCATAATATACAACTATGTTTCTAAGCATACACTTTTAGCTATTTTGGTTCAGGAAAACAAAGAAGGTGTGGAATCTCCCATATCATTTATGAGTTTTCCTCTCAAAGCTCATGAATTAAAATATTTAAATATGGAGAAGAATGATTATGTCATGGTTAAGGCAGTAAAGCATTTCAAATTTTATATCCTGAATTCACATACTATTGTTTTGGTGCCTGACACAATGGTGAAGTCCATTCTAACTCAACAAGAGTTTGGTATTAAAAGAGGCAATTGGATTTCTAAGATTCAAGAGTTTGATCTTGATATCAAACCTACCAAGCTTGTGCAGGGAAAGGGGCTCTGCCAGTTGATTGCTGATAATATCTCCAAGGAAATGAAAAATGAATAAATAAAGGTTGAAGATGTGCCTACGGTTCTCTTCATCGCTAATACTGATGAGTGGTATTCTAATATCACTCATTTTCTTACCTATGGTGAGTGTCCCACCCATCTATCCTATAAATAAAAAAGGAATGTCAAGTTAAAGGCTACTGGCTATGTCCTATAGGACAATGGTTTGTATAAGAGAAGCCTTGATGGGGTATTTCTTCACTATGTCGATAAGGCGTAACAAGGTAAAATTTTAGAGTCCTTCCATAATCTATCCTGTGGAGGACATTTTTTTGCACCAGTGATGGCTCATAAAATTCTACAAGTGAGATACTATTGGCCTACACTATTTTAAGATGCTTAAAAATGGGTGCATAGGTGTGAATTATGTCAATAGTTCATCAAAAAACCTAAATTGGCCACACTACCCCTCAAGCTAGTGGTAATCGAAGAACCTTTTTAACAATGGCGTATTGATTTCATTGGTGTAGTGAACCCATACTCAAGTGCTAGACACGACTATGTTCTCACCGTGACTGACTATTTTACCAAATTGGTGGAAGCCATTCCAACTAAGCATGCTACTTCAGAAGTGGTATGTAATTTTCTTAAGGAAAATATCATCTCCCACTTTGGAGTTCCAATTAAGATTGTAACAGAAAATGCAGCCTATTTTTCTTCTCATGAGATTACCTAGTTTTGCTTTTATTATGGGATTAGCCTCTCCCACTCTTCAGATTATTTTTCATAAGGAAATGGCCAAGCAAAATAGAGCAACAAGAATCTGGTTACTATTATCAAGAAATTGGTAGATGATAATCAGAGGACTTGGCATAAAGCATTGTTTGACACTTTATGGGCAAATAAGATTACACCCAAGAGGGAAATAGGCATGTCACCATTCCAACTTATGTATGGTTTGAATGCAGAGATACCACTCACCCTAGAACTATCAGCACTCAAGTTGGCAAAGGCAATCGAAGATTCAACCTTCAAAAATTCTATTGATAAAAGGACCATGTGCCTAATTGAATTAGATGAGCAATAAACCATGGTAGTGGACCAGATTACTACACATCAAAAATAGATGAAGAAACATTTTGACAAGAGGGTAAGGATGTGTGATTTTTAGATTGGAGATCAAGTCTTGTTGTGGGACAAGAGGAGAGAACCAAAAGGAATGCACGGTAAATTTGATTCTTTGTGGAGAGGTCTATTTACCATTCATTAGGTCTATGGTGAAAATAGCTTCTTACTGGAGTATCAAGATGGATCACCATTCTCATTGTCTCACAATGGGCAACATCTAAAATAATTCAATCCTTGAAGTATTAGATGAGTTCACTTGTACATTTGTATAGTTTTTGTGTTTATTTATTTCTTTTTGGTTTTTTTTGCATCTTTTCCTTTTTTGGCTTGACTCCATAGCCCAATGGCTTGGATGAAGGCACTTAGAGACTAGTTTATACTCCCATCAATCATTTCAAGGTTTGATCAATGGAAGTTCCTCAACAAGAGCCAGCTATTGTTCCTGAAATTAGCTATGCTCATTTCTGGAACAACCCCTATGAAACTTGTCTGTTTCATGTTTTTCACTCTAAGTTCATCTTTCGAGGCAAGTTTTTCTTGATCTCATGTTTATTCAACTGGCATTTTTAAAATTTTGTGATGTTCCCTTCTTATGATTCCCAAAAAATATGAAAATCATTATGATCTTGATGCGATCAGATGACAAAAATTTTGTGTTTTCAAGTTAGGTGTTTTCTTGAGTTTACATGTAAGGCAGTAAATTTTGCCACCACTACATGCGGTTTTTTAGTTTCAATGCAAAGGCAATGATTTTCACTGCCCTTACATCCTTCATGAAAGAGCTGCAAAAATCACCACCCTTGCATTTTTCCATTCCTTCATGTAAGAGCAACAAATTTTGCCACCCCTGCATCGCTCTTCTAACCTCACATGCAGAGGTAAAAAAATTTGCCACCCCTCCATGATCTCAGTTTTCATGTGTGGCATTTATGGCCATGTACGTTGAGTGGTTGGGGTAGATTTTCACCCCATTTAACCCCTTTTTACCTCTTTTCATTCCATTCCTATTTGTTTCCTCCTCCTTCCTATGTCTGGATGATCATGCGTGCAAGTGGAATCGTATTTTCCTTGGATTCAAGCATTGTATCATGATTTTCTAGGTAGGGTTTAGCATTTTTCCTCTTCTTGATTTGGTTTTTGTTTTGTTTTCATTTTTCCTTTTTTTTTTAGTTTAGTTTCTTTTTTCATTATTTTCTAGGTTTTTTGTCTTCTTCCCCTTCCTCCTTTTTTCCCCATGGAGGCAATCTAACTGATGTAAACCCTCCTCCCCTTCTTCCTACCCGTTGGCCACTCTAGCCCATGTAATGTAGCAAAAATCTCTGCCTTTACATAATCTACCTCTTTTCATGTAAAGGCAGTGATTTTCACTGCCATTACTACCTTCCATTCTTCCCTGTGTAAGGGTGGCAAAAATCACCACCCTCACACAGTTCTTTCCTAGCCAACCAATGTAAGGGCAGTAATTTTTGTTTTCCTTACATGAAACTACCAACTTGTGCATCGATGGTGATTTTTATTGCCTATGCACAACCTAATGACTTTCCACATGCATAGGCAGCAAAAATTGCCATTGATGCAATCCTTTCTTACTCAATGTGTACAGGTGGCAATTTTTGCTGCCTATGAACAAAGACATTCCTCAACATGCAAGGGCAGCAATTTTTGCCACTCATGCATGCTTTCCCTCTATTTTTTTACTAACTCTAGGAAATTTCAATTTTCTTATTTTTTGATCCTGCTTCCCTTTCACTTTTTGACCTGCTCGTGCCTTAGCCCTTTTAAGCACATTTCCTTGGTCATGATCATCCAACGTGCAATTTTCCCAAATTGCCAATATTTCCCCTAATTATGCGATCATGATTCTTATCATAGTTTCTCTTCAAGATCCTTCTTCATCAATATACTTTTGACAAAGACTCATCCTGATGACTAAGGTTTCTCCAAAGAAGTTGAAGATGATGAAGTATTAGTATCAAGGTGTTTTTCCAATCACCTCAGTTGCTTCTAATGTCGATGACATTAGGGATATAGAGATCAGACACATAGATATGGCTGAGTTTGTAGAAAGAACCAAAGCAAACAATCCTAGCTTTGAAATGAAGAGGATAATTGAGAGTAATATTCATCTAGTCTCCTCCTTTCCTATGGTGGATCATCACATAGAGTTCATTCTCTAGTGCGCTCAATTCTACAACAAGGATACCAAGGATATGGTAGATGCTAGTGGTAGCATAGTAATTAGACTAGACCCTGAGTTCATCGATAAAGTGTTCATGTGCCCTCCCACTACTGATGTGTTGAAGCTTGACTTCATTAAGGCACAAAAGGAATATGATAAAGATCTCAAGAAAGCAAAGAAAGTGATTAATAATAGATGGCTCAAAATTCTCAGAGCAAACTTGTCTAGATAGCCATGGAACTTTCCAAGGAGCGATTTTATTAAAGAGGTTGGTGACTTGATTACTTTTCTCAGTAGAGTACGAGGTTTACCTTCTTCCTCTCAATTTCATGAATGGATGTATCCCTTCATTAAGATAATTCTCCAAGGCAAACAAGTTGTCTCCTGGGGAGAACAAATCAGCAATGCTCTGCATGAGCAATTGACAAAGGTATATACTACCTCAAAATTCTACATGATTTCATACTTGGTATACATTACAGCTTTAATGAGAACCTTTCTAGGCTTAACATCAGAGGGAGACAAGAAAATGACCCTAGTATATCAATTTTACACTTAGCTAACATTGAAGGGTTCTATCCATTATTTTAGGAGGGTAAATGATGCTTTATTTACAATATTTTTGTGTCTCTTCGACCCCTAATTAGAATAGAAAAGAGTGTCAGACGAAGCCTGGACTATTGTGAATGACTTCAGCTTTTTATTCTTGCAATTCCCTTATTTTTGTTATATGTGGGTTGGATTTTTCCAAGGTTATCCCTATATGCTTCCAAGATTTCCCTCAGATAAATTGGTCCTAATGGAGATGTGCAAGCAAATTATTGTCATGCATAATAAGCAGATGGAACTCAGGAAACCCAATTTTAGGTTCCCAATTGAAATTGGTAGGTACTTAGTATTGACTGCTACAAAAGCTAGGGCAATGGAGACCGAAATGAAACTTGTAACCATGAAGCATTTCAAAAAGAGACCCAATTTTGATTATAGAGGTGTGAAGGACATGATCAAGAGGAAGACCCAGTTCCATGAACCTATGATCAAAGACATTTGGATCGATTTGAAGACAGCACAAGATATCAGAAAGATGGACTATAGTAGACTATCTCTTGAATAAATAGATTATCTAGGGCTCACTGATATCCTTGCAAATCTAGTAGATGACAGAGATCTGATCAATAATAAATATCAAGCTAAACAAGTCGCCAATGCTCTTTTTCTCCCAATCTAAAGGTCTCAAAAAGTGTTGACCTCCTTAAGGATGAGATTTGAACCAATATTGGTAAACACCAATGATTGGTTAGCAAATAAGGGAATCACCTTAAAAGATTTCATCATGGGATCAGAGGCTAAATTTCAAGAAGAGAAAAGGAGAAGAGTGAAAAATAGAATGAAGAATAAAAGTGATGTTTCTTCTCCTTCTAGGCCCCGTAAGCCTAGGATCATTTTTGTAACAAAGAAATCAAAAGTTGTAGAGAAAGAGCCAAAAATGATAGATATGGAGGTTGAAAAAAAAACACTGAAGAACCAATGATAGAATAGATGGAAACTAATGACAGGCCTGTAGGTCAACAGGGAGTGAAAACTCTATCTCTATGAGAAGGTGCATAGCCAAATACAAGAATTTCTTCTTCTCTGCCCCATTCACCTAGTGTAACTCCTTCACCTATTTCTACAATTAGTATTCCCTCTTCTAGATCCACCTCTCCTTCTAAAATTATTTTTGGTGACCCTCAAAGCACTTTTAGAAATGTTCTTCATTCATCAGGATCCATCCCCAATTTGTCATCTCCATATTTTAACATCAGAGATAGTTCTACCCTCGATCATTCAGCAGCAGGTGTGGTTTTAACTGATACTATGCCCATTGTTCCCACTAGTAGTGCAGGGACTACCCTAGTGACGCGAACTGTAGGGACTATTGCTAATGTAAGTGGTTATGCTCTCCCACCTTGGTTATCAGCTAAGATGCCCAAAAGGAAAAAATAGGCCATCTCTCTAGATGACTTTGACTTTGGTAAAATGGTGCTGGTGAAAGCTAAGACGCCCAAGAAGCTAAAGATCCTTTCGAAGATGATTGGAGATAAAGGGCACAAATTTTTGGAAATAGCCAAACCTCCTTAGGATGCAACTCTTGAAAATTTTGATATGAGCAGCTACTCTATTTCTTGAGTTGAGTTAGGGAAGATAACTCATGAGGGCACTAAGAGTGATTGGCAATCAGTAATGGATATTATGGTTCAACAATTTGACAGGGAAAGAGAAATGAAGGATCATTATTAGGCGTGGTAGAAAAATTGACTGCAGTGATAAGGAGAATCACTTTTGCTCCAGAAGCAATAGCTCCAGAGCCCATCTCCATAGATGATCCCGTGATTCAAAAAGAAAAAAGGACTTATCTAAAGGGGAAGGTACTTAAAGACTACTTGGATAAGATGCATGCATAGGGGATTTTCTTGTTCACAAAGTTGTCTAAAAAGATGGGTAAAATGAAGAAAGTGAGAATAGAATTAGATGATCTTATCAATACCATTTCTCAAGAGATTGAAAGCATAGATAAATATCTTAGCAAATGGACAAAGATGAAGGGGCTGAAAATGCATACCCCAGTATCAATCAACATCATTGTCGATAGAGATTATTATATTGAAACTAAAGAATCATTGATATATAGGATTTGGGTGCTTAAGGAATTGATCAGTGACCTCAAATCTTCCAAGGATGCCAATGAACAAAGTGATATCAATCTGTTGCACAAATTGGAGGAGTTGCTTTGCAGACTTACTTCTCAAGACAACTAATTCATTTCAATAGAAGAAATGATTTAAGAGTTTGAAGGTATGATCTGAAAGGAATTTGAGGAGAAAGTGTTCTCAATGGCTTTTATGGACAATATCCTAGATAATTAGTTAACTCTAGATAATCTAAAAACTAGGTTAACCAGTCACACCAAGTCAATCACAGTAGTAAGAGATGTTACTATCAGAGCTAAGGTGATTCTCAATAATACTATTAATCCAGACAGTATCGAGATACAGGCAGCTATCACCATGTATGATGCTCATCTAAAGAAGGCTGGCAACAAAAATTGAACTATTCTTCCATGCTTTCTTCTCCATTTTTCTCAAGCACTTTGTAATTGACTTGGGACATTTGCACATGTACTTTTGTTATGTGTAATTACATGTAAAAATTTAGAAAGTCCCAAATTCAACGAAGACTCATCTTTGACTAGGTTTTAATATTTAAGTCTTTTCTCAATTTTCAAGGCTTTTCCCTATATATATGGAGGGAGCCTCTTTTGTAATGGGATCTTCTTTTTGATAATTGAGAGAAAAAACTCTGCCAAAATTGAGATGTTTCTTGAGACTTTGATCTCAGATTGTAAATCATATTTTCTTGAATGAATGAGAAGTAGGTTACTTTCAGACTTTGTGTTGGAATAATTTGTGTTATTGAGGAGATCATTCTTATGTTCTTTTTCCTAATAATCTCTCATCTATTTGATTAAATAAGTAAAGCGTGTGTAGAAATTATCTAAAGATGTTCTGAAGTTAATTATGAAGACTTTGAGCTATTATAATTACCTTTAGTTCATGTTTTCCATGTTTTAGTGGGAAGGATATTAAAAAGGCTTTGAACTACTTTTATCATTGGTGATCTTATACTCTGTTGTAGTTTTAGGTGAATACTTTGAGCTGCACTTCACTCTACTATTACGTATGTTTCAAATCAGAAAGGGGGGCAATGAAAGACTTTGTGCTTTCATGGGTTTCTCGTAGATCTAGTTACTATCCGAGAAGATTTTCTGCCATTTACTGAACATCATTTATGAAAGAAGAGAAATGCTTTTAGTCCTTCAACCAAGATTTCTCTTTTGCCTTGTAAACATCATCTCTGAAAAAAGAGAGATGGATGGTGTAATCTCACCCTTGTGTCTATTTTCAGTTCATATTAATATATAAGTAGTTTATAGGGAACCTCCCCTTGATGAGAGGAGAGATTTATCTCAATATGATGTGGTAAACCCACACTTTTTGTAGTATAAATCTCCTTATACTATGGTTGATATACCCATTTTATCATTGGTTGCTTGATGACAAAATATTCACCCAACATAGTCCAACTTTAGTTCTATTGTCTTAAGCAGATAGGACCTAAGGGGATGGATTAGTCATGAAGAGAGGGTCCTGGTTTAGTTGGGATCAAGTATAAAAGGCTATGGATGACTAAGAATCAATAAAAAAAAGTTTTAAAGGGTTATCAAATCAAATAAGAGGGACATAAGGATTGGGTGTCATTAGCCATGCTCAATTTGCCAATTTTTTCATTTTATATGACTACAATAGGATTGACTGTGTACTAAACTAAGAATAATTTTGCAAGTAATTATGAAAGCAAGAAATGAAATGAAAAATCTAATAAATTGAATCAATGAGGCTGATCCAATTGAGGTACAAAGCATAAAACCTTGCACCAACACTGGCTAATGCAAGTTTTTACAATATAACATACAATTAAGCAAAGAGTGAGCAATCAATTTGGAAAGTAAAAGCTAACTAAGTGGTCAACCTGAATGTTGTTAGATTATTAGATTATAATTTTAAATGTGATATAAATTTTTTTGTAATAAAATAACTAAAAATTAATTTAAGGATGGTTTCAGGATGTTTGGGATGAAAAGGATCTATATTGGCAATGATACTGGCTTGGTATTAGGGCCTGCCCCATCACTTCACACTATAACGATAAGGGTGTTGGGTGCTTATCCAAAATATACCATTAACCACATGTTTATACTTGGCCAAAAAACCAAGTTGGCTTTCGCTTTGGTGATGAAATCCAAATAGGTAGGCCTTAGGTAGACAATTGTTAAAATATGTTTCAATTTTTTATGATTTAGTAGTGTGTGCATAAAAAAATAGTGAAACTAAATGGCATATTGAAAACCACCTAATTATACTATGTGATCTATTCTAAGAATGCAATCAATAATAAATGAAAGTGTGAACTAATTACTACCATATAAGGGTTAATTCCAACTTTGAAACATAGTACAGTGTCAATTTAGTGGATAGTGTATGTAGAGAATACAAAATAGGGTTGATAGAATCACCTTTGTACTATGGAAGTAAAAATTCTAAAAGTGAACTACATCAATAGAGTTGACCAAGATTTCTAGACTATACATATAATATATAACTACATCGACAGTATCGACCTAGTTGACTGTACAAGGATAATTTTAAAGACTACAAACTTTTGAAAAATAGAACTGTAATAAATGCTAGAAATGACAAAGAAGGATAGAAAGGAACCTTGGTGGGTCAGAGGATGTAGAGAATAATAATATTATTGTTGAAGAACCTTGATTTTTAATTATAAAGTATGCTATGTTGACTGGGTCAACCTAGCTTTATAGAGAGCTATTGTTAAAAGCCTAAAAATGTATAGGGTTGACTAGGTTGACCTAGTATGCTAAGTCTAATGCCTAAAAATGTATAGGGTCGATTGGGTTGACTTACTAGTCTAAACTAGAAGTCTGAAAAACATGCAAAAATAAAATAGAGTCATTTTGATATGATTGTGTGTTAAACTTGCACACAGAAGTTAGTATTATTCGATACATTCAATCTAGCATCACAAATATATGAAAAATAAAATCATAAAATAAGTGAATAAAAGCTCACAAGGGTTAGATTCACATCGATTTCACCTGAATGTATGCAATCATAAATGCATCATGTCTATAAATTAATCTTAACTCAAAGAAGATAGATCATACCATATACTTCTGATTGGGACACATTTTTTAAGTAAGAATATGACCAATATTGAGATATGCTAAACCTAATTAGGGGAACTCTTATCACAATACACTATACTAAGGAGGGTTTTAAAGCCTCCAGTCAATTACAACCATGTAATAACCCTAAGGGGGTCTTGAGTTTTGATATTTCACCTAAATTAATCATAATTAAATCTAATCTAGTGCTCACCAAATATTTTGGCATAAAGTGGGGGTTAGAATCAATCAAAACATGTATAGGAGAATCTCAATTAAACTATGTATGAGTAAGACCCTAATACATGGAATATGAAGAGTAATATTATTTGAAGACAATACTCATGCTAATTCTATCTACTAAAGAGAGGAATAGAGTTAGAGAATACTTACCTGAATGATGAACCCATCAAGACTCAATCTCTCCCTTGGATAAAGGGGCTTTGCAAGAGGTTGTTGTGGTTTATAAGGATAATTAAGAAAGGCCAAAGCATCCAAGACTTATCCACAAGACTATATTCTGCATATAGCAGAATGGTGGAAGAGTAGATTATAAAGAAGTGAAAGAAAATAATAACTCTTGATTGCATATTTAAATAATGATGAAATGATCTTGTATATATGGGTGGATTTTAACCTAAACCCTTTTGAAAATCTTGATTGATAGGGTTGACCCAGTCGACCTAGCACAATTTTGAATAATTATTCACTAGGTTATGAGCTAGGTCGGCCAAAGGCCAAACTAATTCCTAAGTGAAAATTGCTCGAAACTATACAGGGTCGACTCAGATGACCTAGCACAACTGACTGAAAAAATAGACTTAAGGTAAGGAAAAGAGGGATGGATAGTGGAAAAGAATGGATGAGGGTGCAAAATAGGATTAATATCTTAGGGAATGATTTCTAAGAGTTGGTTAGATTGGTAATAAGTGGAAATAAGGGACAACAATCCTATGAATCACTAATGGTCTTCCCACCCCTTTCTTGATGCACCCTTAGGGCATGAACTCAAAGAGATTGAGTCTCAATGGGTTCCTTCAAGATCTAAAGAATTAGTATTTGATAAAATTTGAAAATAGTATGTGTATACATAGTGTATCTATCTGCCCTTGTAAAGCTACTACCTTTCTAGTCAAACCTGTGACGTATCCAAGTGCTCTAGCCAACTAGTTGTCTCTCTATATAATACACCCCTATAAATCTATAGCCATCCTATCCATCTCATCTATGATCCATACAACCTTTGAGGCTTGGGCCTTTACCTCTCTCTTAAGTCTCTCTAAGAGTTCACACTTATCTTCACTCAAAGGTGAGTTGGATGGCCCTGCCTCATCTGCACCCACACTCCTTCTAGCCTAAACCGCATCCAACCTAGCCCCCATCTCCTCCCAAATCTCCACCTTGATCTCCCTAGTCTCCTCCATCTACCTCCATATCATTTTCCCCTTCTTATACATCTTACTATCCCTATGCTTGGGGATATTCTCTCGGAGCTCATCTCCTCCTTAATCAAGCTCATGTCTATAATAATATCTGAACAACCCCCCTCCTTAACCTAGTTGGTTGTCTAAGTAATATATGAGGCCATCTATATTCCCATCAAGTCATGTATTCTATCATCACTCTAGGATATATAATCGTATCTTGGTAATCCCATATAATTGGGGTAACACGTTCAGAATCAACTCTCTCTAATACCTTGTCCATTAGATCCCCCTACTGAGGTCTCTCCCTATCACTATAAGAAAATAAATGATCCTCTCTAGGTAAATCCTATAGCCTCTAAAACTATCTTTGTATGTCATTATGTATATACCAATCAATGATATAATCATGGCATCCAATATGATATCACTTGGTAAGCATGAACCATGTGACATATGCATCCTCAGGTTAACACCACTAGACCTGTCTATATGGAATCTAAGTCATATTATTTGATCAAAAAATATCAAAGTAATGTCTATAAAATTGAATCTCCCTAGCATGATACATTTTTAACCCAAGAATGGCATACCATCCAAATATTAGGGGTTGGTGGGGCTCCCTATCTACATGAGTACCTAAAGGTCTCTCTATGGCAATATGCTCCCAACCCCATATCTTTAGTAATAAAGAGGGGCATAGGCTCATTGCTCCTCTATGTGATACCATATTAATCTATTTGTATAAATGGGATAATACAAGGGGCCCCAATAAAATACTTAATGATCCTAGACCATGTCTGAAACCACATCACCCAATCCTAAGCAGAACCATTGGTTGCTCTTATTCAGCAAGAGTATGTCAGTAATAAGAGACATAACCATGAGAGTCAATATATAAATTATGCCCTACATCATTACCTTATCAATATCCACTCATGAATATTGAACCCAAATCTACAATCTACCCATCAATCTCTGAACTATTATACGAAGAGTATGTGATCACTAGTATATCTGGTAACCTCTCATTGATAGTCAAAAGATGCATAAAACATCCTCAAGCATGATTTTCATCTCCCCAATCATGAATTAAAATGTTCTAGTCTAAAAGTTCCATCTCTCAACTAGATCTATGATCAATTCCCTATCAATCTTCACTATATGCACTATTTCAATATAATAAAGGCATATCATTTCTAGCACTCCATACTTAACACGCATCAACAAATGTATCTCGTGAAACATCACCAATCATCATAATCGAGAATCAATCACCCCTCAATCCTCATACCCAACACAAATCCTATCAAATCATGATTATATAATCATACCTATATTTATCCTATCCCATCCCATCCACCTAATACCAAAATCCCTTCCTCACTCATCTAGCCTAGTCTCCTAGCCTAGCCAGTACCCAATCTCTAACCACTATGCCCTTCCTTTTAATCCCCTTTTACTAATAATACTAATCCATCATATCTAATTACCCATCATCACTAATTATCTACCCCTTTTATCATTCATCTAAACCCAACTCACCTCATTCCCTTTCTCCTCACTTTCCTAACCTAATCATCTCCATCCTAACCTCCCTAACCTAACCACTTAAAATCCTTACCCTCACCTAATCACCCTAAATCCCTAATCCCTCCAACTTCCATCCCAAACCCATTCCCTAAGTCCTAATCCCTCTAGTTTCATCCTCAACCCATTCCCTAACCCTTATCCCTAACTACCACAACATTGTAACTTTCAACCTAGCCCTAAATCACAACTTCATCAAAATTGCTATTCACATTCTACAATTTTACAAAACCATAGGTCTAACCTTGTAGTTTTTAAAACATGAAACTCTCCCCCCATAATATTGAGATATCACCAATCCCCTATTATGGTATTACAAAACCATAGCTCGCCCCTCATGGTTTTACAAAACTACAACTTATGAATGTCATATTACAAGTTGTGGGGATAATATCGTAACTAAGGGAATTACCCCTAGTTGTGGTATTGTCCCCACCAAACATACATATAATTAATTCCAAATCAAATTCAAAAATGAAAAATTTTATAGGTTAGATATGGAGTATTCATTGGTGGTCCCATATTGGCTGGCCTCTGGTGTTCCTAGACTCTCTCTGCAATGTAATGAGTGAGGGATGTGATCCATTGTTAGGACTCCAGAGAAAATAAATCAAATGGATAAAAGACAAAATGAGCCTTTCACCCCTCCATTTTCTTATTGTATCCCCTCATTCACCCCTTTTTTACCACTCATAACCCCATATAACATTTATTACTCATATTATCATACCCTGACTACTAATATTGGTCCCTAAATCCCATTCCATAACCTATTATCACATTTAATAGTCATTTATCATGCCTAAATATTCCAAGGCATAGGCTTCTATTCTTCATTCTACATCCAAAATCTTGAGTCAAAACTACATTAGCTTGAGATATCTTAATACTATATAGGTAGCACTTGGCCATGTTCTTGTTCCTAGGGATAGCTTGACCACTATTAACATCCAATTACATCCCATCCCCTATGGGTAAATCATCAGTATTAAATCATATTAAGCTATGCATCTAACATAAAGTGGATTTTTATCCCTACTCATTTATCAAATATGCTCTATAAGCTTCTATCTATCCCTGGTATGTGTTATTTGTTGGGTGAATATTTTGTCACCAGCTAACTGATGGGAAAAATAGGTCTCTTCAACCACAGCATAGGGAGATTGATCAGCTAGATGTGCAGGTTTACCACATCAAAAGGGGACAAATCTCTCCTCTCATCAAGGGGAGGTTCCCTTATAACTATGAGGAGCTATATACTATATATATGTAGAAAATAACACTTAGGGGTAGGATAACATCATCCATCTCTCTTTTTTCAGAGATGATGTTCACAGACAAAGGAGAAGTCTTGGTGAAATGATAGGAGGCACTTCTCTTCTTTCAAAAGTGGCCTACAGCTAACATCAAGAATCCTTTCAGGTAGTGACAAGTAACTAGTAACATGGATGTAGTAACCAGCAGAATGAGGCGTAGCACAAAGTCTCCCCCTCGACTGCCCAAGAGTGAAATATGAAAGATAATGAGAGCACAAAGTCATCCCAAGGTATTTTACACAGAAACAAAAAATAAACAAACACACTAAAGGCAATTGTAGATAGCACAAAGTCTTCCCACAGTTGGCTTTAGGACACCTTCTTGATTATTTCCACTAGTTCTTCTTATTTCATTCAATGGACAAGAACACATTTAGGAAAGAGACATAAGAACCATCCCCTAAATGACACAAGCTATAACAACACAAAGTCTGAAAGTAACCTACTTTCTCATTCAAATAAAGAAATATGATCAACAATCTAAGCTCAAAGTCTCAATAATCACCTTTCAATTTTGGCAGATTTTTACTTCTATATTTCAAAAATATCTCTCCTTTGAGTAAAATAGGAGTTTACAATATATAGCAGCCAAGAAAGGCTTGGTGCTTTATTCCATGGAGTGGCCCATGTTGCATTCAATGCCTTGAATGCATTTTCAGTTTTGTCAAGGGACCATGCTAGAACAGGGTGGTTGCCTTAACTATGGCATGTCAATTCATCTCAAATGTCTTCTCCTATGCTTGGGTCATCTGGTCTGTCACCTGATATCTGCATAGCTATCCACTTCACCTTTACTAAAAGGGAGACAAACAGGCTGCACCTTTTAATGCTTGTGAGCTCAAACATCTACTTGGTGGACTATTCCACCTACATAGATATTTATGGTCTTTTCCCTCTTTCCTACTGAAACTTGAGCTCTTAGGGTTATATTCCCATTTTATTGTCTCTTTCATCTCTCTCTTCAATAGTTTTTCCTTTTGGCCTTAAGGCCTTTGAATGCATTTGGGTCTGCATTCAAGTCTTCAAAGATCAATGGCTATTTTATTGCTATGAATTTGATGGCTTCGGGGACATCACTATTTGAAGGCCAATGGCTAGTTCATGGTGCTTAATCTTGATGTCTTTGGGCCCATCACCCTCCTTGGCAATTCCTTTGGATTTCTTGTTTGATCCTTCTCGAAGGGGAGGAATCCCTTCAGCTTTGGCCGAAAGTCCCCCACAAGGGTACCTGCCATTTGGGGTCCTTCGGCTCCATCATCTTCAGGTGGTCTTTGGGGTCCTTTAGCTTCAATTCCTTTGGCTAAAATTTCCAAAGGATTTCTTTCAAACATTTTGTCTAAAGGAATTCTTTCCTTTATTCTTTCCCGCTTGCCTTCGGGCTTTTCCTTCCTGACTAATTTTTTTTCGAGGCAATTCCTTCAGAAAAAATGTCTGAAGGAATTCCTTTAAACTTTTTGTCTAAAGGACTTTTACTTCATTTATTTTTTCATGGGAACTTTTTTGAAATAATTCCTTGTTCTTTACCTTGTTCACTATTTTGAAGAAAAACTTATCTTTTCAGCCTTCTCTTTGATCCCTTTACAAGTGCTCCCTACCCTCCACAAGGGTACTTGGAATGGTCCATTTTGCATTGACTTCCCTCTGCAAGGGCTTTCTAGCCTCTAAAATTTCCTTTCAAAAAAGTTACAAAGGTCCTTTTGTCACCTAAGTGCCCTCCGCAAGGGCACTTGTCCTTTTGGAGACTCTCTTGAACTTCCTATCGGGCCTTTGATTATTCCTTTGGACAAAATGTCTGAAGGATTTCGCTTGCAAAATCCATCATGGAAAATCCCTTCAAAAGATATCCTTTTGTTCCATTTTCCCTCCATAAGGGTACCTATCCTTTGGGCTTTGGAAGACCTTCCTTTGAACCTTACTGATTGAAATTGCCTAAGTGTTGGGAACTTTTTTCTTTCCTGTGAAGTTCATAGAAATGGGCCTATAGAGTCCATAGAAATGAGTCTGTAGAACTAAGTGTATAGAGTCCATAAAACTAAGCCTATAGAGTCTATAGAAATGCACCTACAGAGTTTGTAGTTTTCTCTAAGTCTCTCAAGCCTTGATAGAGTCTGTAGAATTCAGCTTTGTGGAGTTTGTAGAAATGAGCCTATAGAATCCATAGAAAAGAGCCTGTGAATTTCATAGAAATATGTCGGTAGAGTCTGTAGAAATCATCATGCAGGCCTTTGATCACTCCTTTGAACCGTTCTATTGAACCAACCATTTGAACCAACTTTGGTTCAACGGTTCAATCTTGAGTTTTGCTCATTCAACTGACCACTTGAACCAACCACTTTGAACCAACCACTTTGAACCTTTAAACCTTTTTTATTCAAGGTTAAAATGTTCAATAGTTCAATCTTGTTTTTTTTGCTAAGTCTTTTGAAGCTGTTAAACTTACTAAAGCGGTTGAACCTTGAAATTTTGCTGAAGTGCTTAACTCTTTAATATTGTCGATGTCATCGAACCTTTGAACCCATTGAACCATTTTAGTTCAAGGTTTAATGGTTTAATGGTTCATTCCTTTGTTTGAAGCTTGCCAATGGACACTTTTGGTTGAACTGAGGCATTGAACCTATCTTAAAATAGCCTAAGTGTTGGAAACTTATTCCTTAGAGAGAGCTCACCTGTTGAAGTCATTGAACCTACTAATCCCTTAACTAAAAAAGCTTGAATAATGAAGAATTTGAATGCTCAGAATAATTTTTTGAGAAGGGAAGAGAGAATTTTGGCATGTAGGACCAAAATAGTTCATATGTTATCCCAAAAATGAGTGAAATTTTGGGAATAATAGCTGGCTCTAGTTGGGGAACTTCCTTTAGTTTGAAATTTTGAAATAGCTTAGGGAAGTAGAAACTAGAATCTCCAATGCCTTTAAGTATGCCATTGGGCTATGAAGTCATGCTAACCAAAAAGAAAGGTGCCAAAAATGAAAATGAAAAGTACAAAATAGAACTAAAGACTATACAAATATACATATGTGTAGGTGATCTTATCTGATACTTCAAGAATTAAAGTGCTATAGATGCCACCCACTGTGAGACAATGCAAATGGCATTCCATCCTGATAAACTAGCAAGAAGCCATTTTCTCTCCAAAATCAGTGATGGGCGAATGGAACTCTCTGCCAAGAATCACATTTTCTGTGCACTCCTTTGGTTCTCTCTTCTTTCTCCATGGTAAGGTGTGGTCTCCAATCTAAAAACCATAAATATTTGCTCTCTTGGCAAAGAGTTCCTTTCCCTGAATTTGGTACGTAGTAGTATGGTCCACTACCATAGCTTGTTGCTCTTCTGGTTCAGTCTAGCACATGATTTGATTGTCAACATCAAACACCTAGCAATGATTGGCATTATCAGGCACACTTGGTCGAGAGACTAGCTTGATAGTGTACTTATACTTTTTAAGGTCTTTGTGAGGAACCAAGAGGGTCGTAGAGATAGCTAATGAATGTGCATGATTATGAGGCCCTCTAAGCACTACAAAAATATTGAAAGCTTGAAAACTTTCAATTTGATCCCATACTAGATTGCGATAATGGTGCAATCTTTTGCTCTTGGTTTGACACAGGTTCCTCACCTGACAAACCATTAGTGCAGCATCTCCATTAGCATGAAGGAGTTTAACACCTCTATTTTGAGTTGCCTTCAACTTGAGTAACAGAGATTCATACTCGACAGTGTTGGTGTTGTTGAACTACAACTTGTATGAAGAAGAAAAAATATCTCTTTGAGGATATATTAGAGCAATCCCAACTCCAACATCGGTAGGAGAATTATTGCCATCAAATTCTAAGATCCAAACATCATCAAAAATTGATCTTCTATCAAATTTATCTTCATTAGAGAGGGACGATCCTTTTTCATTTGTACTGTGCCCTATCAATTCTTCTAATATCTTGTTTGAATCAATTTTGGGATCACCACCTATAGGATTGTCATCTACTATAACTAGAACGTCTTCAGTAGACAAAAAATAATTACCCCTGCTTAAAGACTCAAATAGAATTTGAGCTTCAAGTGTTGATGTCTAAGTGACAACATATTTTGCCTCCTTTTCAGGGAGCAGCCTCTTCATGATGCCTTTGACAGGGATCCTCACCTCAGATAGGTCCATGCTCAATTCTCCTCCAACATCCTTGTAAAAATTTCATCCAAGAAGGATGCCGTATATGGCTGGGACATTAGCCACCAAGACTGTCATCTTGATTCTCTTTTTTGGAAAGGTGGAAAATGCAAATTAGGCATCCTTGATTTGTCTTAGTAGTGGCACTTATTTGTTCTCCATGGAGAAACCTCTCCCAAATGTCTTGGTCAGTGTGAGACTAAGGGATTTAGCTACTTTAGTAGGCATGACATTGTCTGATGCACCTGAGTCTATGATGCAATTGTTCAGTTGATGTCCATTTATAAATAGGGAGAGATAGAATGGTTCAGTCCTTCTAGGAGTAGCAAGAGTAATGACAAGATTATTTTGGGTGGACATGGGAGTCATCTTTGGAATAGTTGGTCCTATAGTGACAGTTCTATTTTTCACACATTCCACTAACTTATCCAACTGTTCAGGGATAGATTACATAAATTCAAATTCAGACATTTGGATCTTAGTTTTCTTGACATGGTCAATTATGTCAAATTTTTGAAATGAATTATGAAGAGGGGAAGGGAGTTCATCTTTCTAGTTTTTAGGGGGGGAAGGACTAATCTGGAAAATTGAAGTTGAAGGTGAAGGCATACTTGAAGTACTTCCTTTTTTAGCAATCATCGAGTATTTTGGCTGGAAAGGCAAAGAAGTTCCTCGTTTGGCAATTGAGATCCTTCTCTTGTTTTGTCCTTATCAACTTTCTAGGCTGACTAGTTCTTGGACTAGGTGAAAATAATGTATGATCCGTCAACTGCTTTACCTTCACTTTTGGGTTCATTCTGGTAATTCAAGAAACTAATGTTGGAGTCACCAGCTCATTCTTCTTCTCCTTCTATGAAGATATTAGCATCATCTTTAGGGTTTAACTCAGGTTGGAAAGAGAAATCTGGTTCTACTTCAAGATATCTAACTGTTGAATTGGTTAGAGGTGCTTCAATGGCTAATTTTCCCTGAGTGGGAGGAAGACGGTTTGGCTGCCCTTGATTTTTGGTAGCATTGCCTTTGTATGCCTGATTAGGGAATGTTCTCCTTGGTATATCTCTATACGAAGGGGAAGATGACATCCCTTATGCCATTTGTTTTTTTAGAGTAAGAAACTCATTCACCAATTTCTACACCATTAGATCAGTGGTGCCTGTAAGTGAGTATTCTGAAGATGAAAAGGATTTACCTCTATTAGGATCTCTCCTTATCTTTTCTGCTAAGATAAGGTCATCTTCCACCTCAGTGGCCAAATATTGAGCAAAAAAAAGGTCTATGTGGCCAGCACATCTCAGTAGAAAACTCACTTCAAGTAGCTATGAGTTGATGAAGAAACATTTAAGGTTCTCAAGTGTTGGCTAAGTAATTATAGGAATCTGATTCCTCAGCTTGTCAAACTTAGCAATGAAGTCCCTAATAGGTTCATGAGGTTCTTTCTTCATTTTTGTGAGCTAGACTATCAAGGCATGTATATCTTTTACAGGCTTGAACCTAGCTTCAAACATATCTTTAAGGGTGTTCCAGTCATTCATAGTCTGGGCCTACAAGTGATAGAATTAGTCTACAGCAGCAACTTGCAATGTTTCCACAAACAGCTTGACTGTTACATCTTCATACTCCATGCCTATCACACCACAGGCTATGTTGAAGGATATAATGTGTTCATTAGGGTTAACTCTCCCATCACCAAAGAATTTGGGGAAATTCTTCCTTAAACTACATGGAAGCTCATGTAGAGGTGGGGTTAAATTGAGTGGGCCAAAAGAGTTACCCCAGGGGCCTTGAACTGCCATGATTTGATTATAGAAAGTGGGGATAACAAATTTGGGAAGAGTATGTATATGAAAAGCTCTGCTAATAGCAAAAAAAGAAGTTATGCCTTGTGATGGTGACCTGGTAATGGTAGGAGGAACACTCCTAGATCGTTGAACTTGAAGTTGTGGAGGAAATAAATCAAAATTACCCTACTGCACCAACTCAAAGATAGGGTCAACAACACCTTGAACTCTCTGGCTTCTTATATAGTGTGGAGTTGCCAGATTGTAGAATAAAAATGGAAAAGAACTAGTCCTGCTTCAGCTTAAAGCTTGAGGTTTCAAACTACTTGTTCTTCCCTAGTGAAGTCACCAAAAAATTGTTGGCATGAAGCTAACAGTGTTCTTTCCTATTTCACGTTGTTCCCCAGTGATATGAAATGCTTCAATATGAATGGACTAGAAAAGGACTAGAACTGCTCATTCTTCCCCAGTGGAGTTGTCAAAAAACTGTTGGCATGAAGTTGGGGGAAAAAGGTAAGGCTATAATGATAATGGGTAAGACACAGACAAGAGTCACTAGAGTATATAATGGATAAGGATAGGAACTGCTTGTTTAAATCCCCAGCGGAGTTGCCAAAAAATTGTTGAGTGAATATTTTGTCACTAGCTAATTGATGGGAAAAATAGGTCTCTTTAACCATAGCATAGGGAAATTGGTCAGCCAGATGTGCAGGTTTACCACATCAAAAGGGGACAAATCTCTCTTATCATCAAGGGGAGGTTCCCTTATAACTATGAAGAACTATATACTATATATATATATATATATGCAAAAAATAACACTCAAGGGTAGGATAACATCATCCATCTCTATTTTTTAGAGATTATGTTCACAGACAAAGGAGAAGTCTTGGTGAAATGACAAGAGACACTTCTCTTCTTTCAGAAGTGGCCTAAAACTAACAGCAAGAATCCTTTCAGGTAGTGACAAGTAACTGGTAACAGGGATGTAGTAATCATTAGAATGAGATGTAGCACAAAGTCTCCACCTCAACTACCCAAGAGTGAAATATGAAATACAATGAGGGCACAAAGTCATTCCAAGGTCTTTTACATGAAAATAGAAAACATACAAACACACTAAAGGCAAGTTTAGACAGCACAAAGTCTTCCCACAGTTAGCTTCAGGAACCTTCTTGATTATTTCCACTAGTTCTACTTATTTCATTCAATGGACAAGAACACATTCAGGAAATAGACATAAGAACTATCCCCTAAATGACACAACCTATAACAACACAAAGTCTGAAAGTAACCTGCTTTCTCATTCAAATAAAGAAATATGATCAACAATCTGAGCTCAAAGTCTCAGTAATTGCCTTTCAATTTTGGCAAAGTTTTGCTTCTATATTTCAAAAAGATCTCTCCTTTGAGTAAAATACGAGTTTACAATATATAGCATCCAAGAAAGGCTTAGCATTTTGTTCCATGGAGCGACCCATGTTACATTCAATGCCTTGAATGCATTTTCAATTTTGTCAAGGGACCATGCTAGAACAGGGTGGCTGCCTTAACTGTGGCATGTCAATTCATCTCAAATGTCTTCTCCTGGGCCTAGGTCATCTGGTTTATCACCTGATATCTATGTAGCTGTCCACTTCACCTTTACTCCAAGAGAGACAAATAGGCCGTGCCTTTTAATGCTTGTGAGCTCAGACGTCTACTTGGTGGACTATTCCACCTACTGGAAATAACTCCTACACAGATATTTCTGGTCTTTTCCCTCTTTCTTGCTACATTTTGAGCTCTTAGGGCTATATTCCCATTCTACTAGCCCTTTCAGCTTTCTCTTCAACAGTTCTTCTTTTTGGCCTTAAGGCCTTTGAATGCATTTGGGTCTGTGCTCAAGCCTTCAAAGATCAATGGCTATTTCATTGCCATGAATTTGATAGCTTCGAGGACATCACTATTTGAAAGCCAATGGCTAGTTCATGGTGCTTAATCTTGACATCTTCGAGCCCGTCACCCTCCTTGGCAATTCCTTCAGCTTTCTTGTTTGATCCTTCTCAAAGGGGAGGAATCCCTTCAGCGTTGGCCAAAAGTCCCTCACAAGGGTACCTACCCTTTGGGGTCCTTCAGCTCCATGGTCTTCAAGCAGTCTTTGGGGTCCTTCGGCTTCAATTCCTTTAGCTAAAATGTCTAAAGGAATTCTTTCAGACATTTTGTCTAAAGGAATTCTTTCCTTTATTCTTTCTCGCTTGCCTTCGGGATTTTCCTTCTTGTCGGCTTTTTTTTGGGTGGGAATTCCTTCAGACTTTTCATTCGAAGGACTTTTGCTTCATTTATTTTTTTGTGGTAACTTTTCTGAAAGAATTCCTTGTTCTTTACCTTGTTCACTTTTCCAAAAAAAACTTACCTTTTCGGCCTTCTCTTTGATCCCTTTACAAGTGCTCCCTGCCCTCCGCAAAGGTACTTGGAATGGTCCATTTTGCGCTTGAATGCCCTCTACAAGGGCTATTTGGCCTCTAAAATTTATTTTCAAAAAAGTTGTAAAGGTCTTTTTTTTGCCTAAGTGCCCTCTGCAAGGGCACTTGTCCTTCGAGAGACTCTCTTGAACTTCCCGTCGAGCCTTTGATTATTCCTTCGAACGAAATGTCTAAAGGATTTCACTTTCAAAATCCACATGGAAAATCCCTTTGAAAGATATCCTTTTGTTCCATTTTCCCTCCCCAAGGGTACTTGTCCTTCTGGCTTTTGGAAGACCTTCCTTTGAACCTTTTAATTGAACCTTACCGATTGAAATTGCCTAAGTGTTGGGAACTTGTTTCTTTCCTACGGAGTCTATAGAAATGGGTCTGCAGAGTCCATAGAAATGAGTCCATAGAACTAAGCCTACAGAGTCCATAGAAATGAGTCCATAGAACTAAGCTTACAGAGTCTGTAGAAATGCACCTACAGAGTCTGTAGTTTTCTCTTAGTCTCTCAAGCCTTGAAAGAGTCTGTAGAATTTAGTTTTGCAGAGTCCATGAAAATGAGCCTGCAGAGTCCATAGAAAGGAGCCTGCGAAGTTTGCAGAAATATGTTGGCAGAGTCTGTAGAAATCATCATGTGGGCCTTTGATCACTCCTTTGAATCGTTTGATTGAACCAACTTTGGTTCAACAGTTCAACAGTTTAATCTTGTGTTTTGCTCATTCAAATGACCACTTAAACCAACCACTTTGAACCAACTGTGTTGAACCTTTGAACCTTTTTAGTTCAAGGTTCAATGGTTCAATCTTCTTTCTTTTTGCTAAGTCTTTTAAAGTTGTTGAACTTGCTAAAGTGGTTGAACCTTAAACTTTTGCAGAAGTGCTTAACTTTTTAAGCTTGCCAATGTCATCGAACCTTTGAACCCATTGAACCTTTGAACCTGTTGAACCATTTTGGTTCAAGGTTCAATGGTTCAACAGTTCATTCCTTTGTTTTAAGCTTGTCAATGGACACTTTTGGTTGAATTGAGGCATTGAACTTGTCTTGAAATAGCCTAAGTTTTGGAAACTTATTCCTTAGAGAGAGCTCTCCTATTGAAGTCATTGAACCTGCTAATCCCTTAACTGAAAAAGCTTGAATAATGAAGAATTTGAATCCTTAGAACAATTTTTTGAGAAGGGAAGAGAGAATTTTGGCCTGTAGGACCAAAATAGTTCATATGTTGTCCCAAAAATGAGTGATAGATTTTGGGAATAACAGCTGGCTCCAGTTGGAGAACTTCCTTTAGTTTGAAATTTTGAAGTAGCTGAGGGAAGTAGAAACCAAAATCTCTAGTGCCTTTAAGTATGCCATTGGGCAACAGAGTCATGCTAACCAAAAAAAAGGTGCCAAAAATGAAAACAAAAATCACAAAATAGAACTAAAGACTATACAAATATACATATGTACAGGTGATCTTATCTGATACTTTAAGAATTGAAGTGCTTCAGATGCCGCCCACTATGAGACAATGCAAATGGCATTCCATCCTGATAAACCATCAAGAAGCCATTTTATCCCCAGAATCGGTGATGGGCAAATGGAACTTTCCACCAAGAATCACATTTTCTATGCACTCATTTTGGTTCTCTCTTCTTACTTCATGGCAAGGCATGGTCTCTAATCTAAAAACCATAAATATTTGTTCTCTTGGTAGAGAATTCCTTTCCCTAATTTTGGCATGTAGTAGTATGGTCCACTATCATAGCTTGTTGCTCTTCTAGTTCAGTCCAGCACATGATTTGATTATCAACATCAAACACCTGGCAATGATTGGCATTGTCAGGCACACTTGGTCAAGAGACCATCTCGATAGTGTACTTCTGCTCTTCAAAGTCTTTGTGAGGAACCAAGAGGGTCGTAGAGATAGCTAATGAATTTGCATGATTATGAGGCCCTCTAGGCATTACAAAAATATTGAAAGCTTGAAAACTTTCAATTTGATCCCATACCAGATTGTGATAATGGCATAATCTTTTGCTCTTGGTTTGACAAAGATTCCTCACCTGACAAACCATCAGTGCAACATATCCTTTAGCATGAAGGAGTTTAACACCTTTGTTTTGAGCTACCTTCGACCCAGTAACAGAGATATTCATACTCGGCAATGTTGTTGGTGTTGCTGAACTACAACTTATATGAAGAAAGAAAAATATCTCCTTAAGGAGATATTAGAGCAATCCTAGCTCTAGCACTAGTAGGAGAATTTTTTCCATCAAATTCTAGGATCCAAACATCATCAAAAATTGATCTTCTATCAGATTTGTCTTAAGTAGAGAGGGAAGATCCTTTTTCATCTATACTATGCCCTACCAATTCTTTTGATGTCTTATTTGAATCAATTTTTGGATCGCCACATATAGGATTTTCATTTGTTGTAACTAGAATGTCTTCAATAGACAAAAAATAATTACCTCTACCTAAATACTCAAATAGAATTTGAGCTTCAAGCACTGATGTTTGAGTGACAACATATTTTGCCTCCTTTTCAGGGAGTAGCCTCTTCATGATGCCTTTGATAGGGATCCTCACCTCAGACAGGTCCATGCTCAATTCTCCTCCAACATCCTTGCAGAAATTTCATCCAAGAAGGATGCCTTATGAGGCTAGGATGTCGGCCACCAAGACTGTCATCTTGATCCCTTTTTTTTGGAAAGGTGGAAAATGCAAATTGGGCATCTTTGATTTGTCTCAGCGTGGCACTTGTTTGTTCTCCATGGAGAAACATCTCCTAAATGTCTTGGTCAATGTGAGACCAAGGGATTCAGCTACTTTGGTAGGCATGACATTATCTAATGCACCTAAGTCTATGATGTAATTATTCAGCTGAGGTCCATTTATCAGTAGGGAGACATAGAATGGTTTAGTCCTTCTAGGAGTAGCAAGAGTAATGATAAGATTATTTTGGGTGGATGTGGGAGTCATCTTTAAAATAATTGGTCCTGTAGGGATGGTTCTATTCTTCACACATTCTACTAACTTATCCAACTGCTTAGGGTTGGATTGCAGAAATTCAAATTTAGACATTTGGATCTTAGTTTTCTTGACATGGTCAATTATGTCAAATGTCTTAAATTAATTATGAAGAGGGGAAGGGATTTCATCTTTCTAGTTTTTAGGAGGGGGAGGACTGATCTATAAAATTGAAGTTGAAGGCATACTTGAAGTACTTAATTTTTTAGCAATCATCAAGTATATTGGCTGGGAAGGCAGAGAAGTTCCTCATTTGGCAATTGAAATTACAGGCTAAGATCCTTCTCTTATTTTATCCTTATCAGCTTGCTACACTGACTAGTTCTTGGACCAGGTGAAATCAGCGTATGATCCCTCAACTACTTTACCTTCACTTTTAGGTTCATCTTTGTAATTCAAGAAACCAATGTTGGAGTCACCAACTAATTCTTCTTCTCCTTCTATGAAGAGATTAGCGTCATCTTCAGGGTTCAACTCAGGTTGGAAGGAGAAATCTGATTTTGCTTCAAGATATATAACTACTAAATTGGTTGGAGGTGCTTTAATGGCCAATTTTCCCTGAGTGGGAGGAAGACTGTTTGGCTGCCTTGATTTCTAGTAGCATTTCCTTGGTATGCCTGATTAGGGAATGTCTTCCTTGGTATATCTTTATACGAAGAGGCAGATGACATCCCTTACACCATTTTCTTTCTAAGAGCAAGCAACTCATTCACTGATTTCTGCACCATTGGATCAGTGGTGCCTGTAGGTGAGTATTTTGAAGATGAAGAGGATTTACCTCTGTTAGGATCTCTCCTTATTTTTTATACCAAAATAAGGTCATCTTCCACCTTATTGGCCAAATCCTGAGTAGCAGCAAGGTCTATGTGGCCAGCACGTCTTAGTAGAAAACTCACTTCAGGCAATTGTGAGTTGATGAAGAAATATTTAAGGTTCTCAGGTGTTGGCTAAAAAATTATAGGAATTTTATTCCTCAACTTGTCAAACTTAGCAATGAAGTCCCTCATAGGTTCATGAGGTTCTTTCTTTATTTGTGTGAGCTGGGCTAGCAAGGCATGCGCATCTTCTGTAGGCTTAAACCTAGCTTTAAACTTAGCTTTGAGGGTGTTCCAGTCAGTCACAGTGTGGGCTTGCAAGTGATAGAAACAGTCTATAGCAACACCTTACAATGTTTCCACAAATAACCTGATTGCTATGTCTTCATACTCCACGCCTATCACACCATAGGCTATGTTGAAGGCTACAATGTGTTCATCAGGGTGAACTCTCCCATCACCAAAGAATTTGGGGAAATTCTTCCTTGAACTACATGGAAGCTCATGTAGAGGTGAGGTTAAATTGAGTGGGCCAAAAGAGTTACCCCAGGGGCCTTGAACTGCCATGATTTGATTATGGAAAGTGGGGATAACAAATTTGGGTGGAGTATGTATAGGCAAAGCTCTGCCTTGTGTTGGTGACTTGGTATGGGTAGGAGGAACACTCCTAGATCATTGAACTTGAAGTTGTGAAGGAAACAAATCAAAATTACCCTGCTGCACCAACTCAAAGATAGGGTCAACAACACCTTGAACTCTTTAGCTTCTTGTATAGCATGTAATTGTCAGATTGTAGAATAAAAATAGAAAATAACTAGTCCTACTTTAGCTTGAAGCTTGAGGCTTCAAACTATTTGTTCTTCCCTAGCGGAGTCGCTAAAAAATTGTTGGCGTGAAGCTGGCAGTGTTCTTTCCTACTTCACGTTGTTCCCTAGCGATATGAAATGCTTTACTATGAATGGACTAGAAAAGGACTAGAACTGCTCGTTCTTCCCCACCGGAGTCTCCAAAAAACTGTTGGCATGAAGCTGGGGGGGAAAAGGTAAGGCTATAATGATAATGGGTAAGACACAGACCAGAGTCACCAGAGTATATAATGGATAAGGATAAAAACTGCTAGTTTGAATCCCCAACGGAGTCACCAAAAAACTATTGGGTGAATATTTTGTCACTAGCTATCTAATGGGCAAAATAGGTCTCTTCAACCACAGCATAGGGAGATTGGTCAACTAGATGTGCACGTTTACCACATCAAAAGGGTACAAATCTCTCCTCTCATCAAGGGGAGGTTCCCTTATAACTATGAGGAGCTATATACTATATATATATATATATATATATATATATATATATATATTCAAAAAATAACACTCAGGGGTAGGATAACATCATCCATCTCTCTTTTTTCAAAGATGATGCTCACAAACAAAGGAAAAGTCTTAGTGAAATGACAAGAGGCACTTCTCTTCTTTCAAAAGTAGCCCATAGCTAACAGCAACAATCCTTTCAGGTAGTGACAAGTAACTAGTAACAGGGATGTAGTAACCAACAGAATGAGGTGTAGCATAAAGTATCCCCCTCAACTACCCAAGAGTGAAATATGAAAGACAATGAGAGCACAAAGTCATCCCAAGGTCTTTTACACAGAAATAGAAAATAAACAAACACACTGAAGGCAATTGTAGACAACACAAAGTCTTCCCATAATTGGCTTCAGGACACCTTCTTGATTATTTCAACTAGTTTTGCTTATTTCATTCAATGGACAAGAACACATTTAGGAAATAGACATAAGAACCATCCCCTAAATGACACAAGCTATAACAGCACAAAGTCTAAAAGTAACCTGCTTTCTCATTCAAACAAAGAAATATGATCAACAATCTGAGCTCATAGTCTCAGTAATTACCTTTCAATTTTGGTAGAGTTTTGCTTCTATATTTCAAAAAGATCTCTCCTTTGAGAAAAATAAGAGTTTACAATATATAACAGCCAAGAAAGGCTTGGCACTTTGTTCCATGGAGCGGCCCATGTTGCATTCAATGCCTTGAATGCATTTTCAATTTTGTCAAGGGACCATGCTGGAACAGGGTGGCTGCCTTAACAGTGACATGTCAATTCATCTCAAATGTGTTCTCCTGGACCTGGGTCATCTAGTATGTCACCTAATATCTACGCAACTATCCACTTCACCTTTACTCCAAGGGAGACAAACAGGCTGTGCCTTTTAATGCTTGTGAGCTTAGACATCTACTTGGTGGACTATTCCACCTACTGGAAATAACTCCTACGCAGATATTTATTGTCTTTTCCCTCTTTCCTACTATAATTTGAGCTCTTATGGCTATATTCCCATTCTGTTGGCTCTTTCATCTCTCTCTTTAGCAGTTCTTCCTTTTGGCCTTAAGGCCTTTAAATGCATTTGGGACCGCGCTCAAGCCTTCAAAGATTAATAGCTATTTCATTGCCATGAATTTGATGGCTTCTGGGATGTCACTATTTGAAAGCCAATGGCTAGTTCATGGTGCTTAATCTTGACGTCTTCAGGCCCATCACCCTCCTTGGCAATTCCTTTGGCTTTCTTGTTTGATCCTTCTCAAAGGGGAGGAATCCCTTTAGCTTTGGCCAAAAGTCCCCCGCAAGGGTACATGCCCTTCGGGGTCCTTTAGTTCCATGGTCTTTAGGCAATCTTTTGGGTCCTTTAGCTTTAATTCCTTTGGCTAAAATGTCTGAAGGAATTATTTTGGACATTTTGTCTGAAGGAATTCTTTCCTTTATTCTTTCCCGCTTGCCTTCGGGCTTTTCCTTCTTGATGGCTTTTTTTTCAGGGGAATTCCTTTAGACAAAATGTCTAAAGGAATTCCTTCAAACTTTTTGTCTGAAGGACTTTTACTTCATTTATTTTTTCATGGGAACTTTTCTGTAAGAATTCCTTGTTCTTTACCTTGTTCACTTTTCTGAAGAAAAACTTACCTTTTCAGCCTTCTCTTTGATCCCTTTACAAGTGCTCCCTGCCCTCCACAAGGGTACTTGGAATGGTCCATTTTGTGCTTGACTACCCTCTACAAGGGTTGTTTGGCCTCTAAAATTGCCTTTCAAAAAATTTGCAAAGGTCCTTTTGTCACCTAAGTGCCCTCCGCAAGGGCACTTGTCCTTCGGGATACTCTCTTGAACTTCCCGTCGGGCCTTTGATTATTTTTTTGGACAAAATGTTTGAAGGATTTCACTTACAAAATCTGTCATGGAAAATCCCTCTGAAAGATATCCTTTTGTTCCATTTTCCCTCCGTAAGGGTACCTGTCCTTTGGGATTTTGGAAGACCTTCCTTTGAACCTTTCAATTGAACCTTACCGATTGAAATTGCCTAAGTGTTGGGAACTTGTTTCTTTCCTATAGAATCCATAGAAATGGGCCTGCAAAGTCTGTAGAAATGAGTCCATAGAACTAAGCCTACAAAGTCCATAGAAACGAGTCTGTAGAACTAAGCCTGCAGAGTCTATAGAAATATGCCTGCAAAATCTATAGTTTTCTCTAAGTCTCTCGAGCCTTGAAAGAGTCCATATAAATGAGCCTACAGAGTCTGTAGAAAGGAGCTTGCGAAGTTCATAGAAATATGTCGACAGAGTCTATAGAAATCATCATGCGGGCCTTTGATCACTCCTTTGAACCGTTCGATTGAACTAACTGTTTGAACCAACTTTGGTTCAATAGTTCAATGGTTCAACTTGTGTTCTGCTCATTCAACTAACCACTTGAACCAACCGCATTGAACCTTTGAACTTTTTTGGTTCAAGGTTCAACAGTTCAACAATTCAATCTTCTTTCTTTTCACTAAGTATTTTGAAGGCATTGAACTTGCTGAAGTAGTTGAACCTTGAACTTTTATTGAAGCACTTAACTCTTTAAGCTTGATGATGTCATCAAACCTTTGAACTCGTTGAACAATTTTGGTTCAAGGTTGAATGGTTCAACAGTTCATTCCTTTGTTTAAAGCTTGTCGATGGACACTTTTGTTTGAACCAAGGCATTAAACCTATCTTGAAATAGCCTAAGTGTTGGAAACTTATTCCTTAGAGAGAGCTCACCTATTGAATTCGTTGAACCTACTAATCCCTTAACTGAAAAATCTTGAATAATGAAGAATTTGAATGCTCTGAATAATTTTTTGAGAAGGGAAGAGAAAATTTTGGCCTGTAGGACCAAAGTAGTTCATATGTTGTCCCAAAAATGAGTGATATATTTTGGGAACAACACTATTGATATGGTAATTATCATCAGCTCATGGCCTATCCTATCATTTTTTATTCCTTGGATAATGTCGACATCTTAAGAATTTTAGTTTTATCATCCTAATCCACTTGCCTCCCTTATAGACATTGGTCATTATCTAAAACTCATCCTCAGAGGCAAAGCCACTTTATCCCATAGCACTCATGCTTGGGGCATCTCAATCATAGCTACATCAATACTCAAGGCATCCCAACCCCCTATCCTCATCTTGGTACTATCCTACCCTAGGGATCTCCTTTCGAATGACCATCTAGTTTGTTCCTCCCTGCATGCTCCCTCAAGGGGGCATCATGTCTATTAACAACATTATCATGCATGAAATAGTTTTTTATTTGAAAATCCATTACTCCTTCTACTTCACTTCACTTTAAATACCCTATCAAAGAGGGGGGAAATGTATGCACCTAAATCCACTCATCTTAATAATCCTATTAAACCCAATAATTTGACCCAAAATCATAACCTTAGCCAAATAACCAATAGCCTAATTTCCTACACAATATTCCATACATCCCATAAACCTTACCATACCCTTATAACCAATTAATTACCCCATTAACCTACTAACTAGCCTATTCAGCCACTAATCTACCCACTTGCCAATTTAAAATTCCTATTTATTTAACTACCCCCTAGATACCCTACCAACCTAGCCTCTCCTAAATCCCTACGAATCCTAAACCTTATTAATTCCCATCTAATCCCCTATTATCCTCTAAACTAATCAAGAAACCTCTAAAAATAGGTAATCTCCTCTAAGATTCTAGAAGACTCTAAACTAGAGACTTCTAAATAATTGAAAATTCCCTAAAATCTCCTCCACCATCCTATAAAATCTATGTTTGGGCCATGGCCAAAATAACTTTGAAATCAATAAGCTCTCATTATACTCTTATTATCAACCACTTCAAAAAATCCTCTTACTCTTGCCAATCCATTCAACAATCTAGGGAAGCCATAAGAGTCACTTTAAAGCTCAAAGCAAAAAATCAACACCCAATCAATTTGGCATTCGAATCCACTTGAAGATCTCAGAGAGAAGATATAAGGGACAAAATGATGGTAAAAATGTCATTCTTGATTGACTAATTATTCATTTATTCCCTCCTTTTAATGTTATTGTGTTATTGGGTTTAAATTACTAAATATAGTAGTTTTTAAAAATAACTCAAATTATGATTACATAATATCCCTTCGAGAAATTTTTTTTGCTCAAGAGGGTAAACTTTAATCTAAACTATGTGATTCTAATATGTACAACTCTAGTTCTTATAATCATAAAAAACTAAACTTCAAGAATATAATGGAAAAAAATAGGAGTGAGCTCAGATACATAATTCTTCATCATTTCAGATATACCTAAGGCACATGAAATGAGGATATGGTATGCAGAAAATGGTGCAAACTTTCCAACATCATCACTAAGTACAAGTGTTATTAGACATAAAACAATTGTAGACATCTAAAAAATAGGAGTTGAGGTAAATTGATTTTATTTACATTGGAACCAATGATCATACACATTAAAATGACATTTTTTTGTTATCCTGTTTGCATTTCTCTACTTAACAATAGACAATGTAAAAAATAATAATTCAAAAAAATGATGCATCTTGGCATTCTCAAAGATGTAACATTGATGTGGAGTCTTGTGAATATAAATATGCATTGAATCTCATACTATAAGACATCACAGGTATAATGTGGATGACAACATTTGATGATGTTACTACTGCAATCATGGGTATCATAATATAGGATCTACAAAAGATGTCATCGGTTACTGTTGATTTTTGGGAAATTTTCAAAAAGGTTCTCTTTTGTAAATATCATTTCATCATGGCAAAAAAAATTGGAAATGTACGATGACAAGGAATAGATGCATTTTACCTTGTTGAATGTAATTAAAGATGAAACTATACCATAAGATTCATTTTTAATTAAAGCCGTTAATGTGATTTAGTTCAGATGTACTTAAAGATTCTAGCTACTTACATTTTTACTATATTTATATATGCATTTTCTAAATATAAAAATATCCTATAAATATTATAATTCTTCTCTATTTTGTTAATTTGAAATATTTGCATCTCTACATAATATATTATTTTTATACTCTTAGATTTTATGATACTTTACCATTTAATTCTTTTATGATAATTTTACTTTGTATGTTTTAATCAATAAAATTCAAATACATATTTACATACATGTATTTTGTAACGTAGCTAAAAAATTTTACTACATTGTATTTTTGTTAAAATTTTAAATAGCTATACACTCACATTTATCCTTGTAATGTTATTCACCTTTACTCACTAATTTATTGTGTTATAATGCATATAAATAACCTAGATCTTATCTACTATGTAATTAGAGTTTGTGGATTATGATTTTATGTCTATTGTATAATAGTAATATTGTTCCTTACTTGTAATTGATTATTTACACTTGTTTTTTATATGCAAAAATATTTGACTCTAAATAATATTAACAATTAGTTAGTGTAGACACCATGTTTTGGCCACAACTATGTTCTAACTGGACTTCAGATTGATTTCTACCAAATAATGCAAATTAAGCCTAAGAATCACTAAATGTCTCAATTTCATCCGCACATCAGATATTAGTGCTCATAATCATGTTTAGGCATCCCTATTTGGGGTATTATTATTTACATAATAGTAACATATCATGGATTCATATATAGTCAACTTACAACCTAGCAAATAGACAGTTTAGCCTTTGGACCCATTAAGTGGGGCACCTAAACAATTCTTAAAGTGTTAAAATGCTAAGCAGAATAAATTAACTAAGAAAATCAAATTAAATGTTTAAGTGAAATTTCCATGTGAAATTATTGAAAATGAATTTTGTAAAAAGGAAACTCTAATAAAAATGAGGTCATGATGATGTCATCATCCTCACAATCAAGGAATTGAAAATATCTCTCCTAAATCCCTAAATTTAGAAATGGAGAGCCATGCTTAATAAATGAGATCTTTATTCCAAATATTAATTACTTGTCTCCTCCTTCACTCAACTAGGGTTAAACTAAACTTAATTTTGGTTAAATCTAACCTAACTGCACTTGGGTTAGAGTTAGTTTGGAAGGCTATAAATAGAAGGCTTCATCCATTGTTCAACAAGTTCTTTTGATGTAAAGTTATCGTGCAAAAATACCTTCAATGAGCCTATTGTGTAGTTTTATAATGCCCATTTATTGAGAGAGAGTAGCAACAAATCCAAGCCAAGCCCAACATTGCTAAGGTGACAAAGAGAGATGATGCAAGGAGCACAATTGCCAAAGATTATTTGATCACACGACCAAGCACATTCTTCCATGGCTAACATACAACTCTTGCTCTCAAAGAAGGTAAATAATGGTTGTTTTGTCTTCTATTGATAGTTACTTGTATTGTTTTCTTGCTCCTTGAGTATCTAGGCTTGATGTCTTAGTTTTATTAGTGTGTTTTTTTTTGTTTTCATCATACTAACATAATACTAATCTCTCCTCTTGGATTCCTATTGATCACAGTTAGCATTTATGTTTTCCTCGATGATCATTACATATATCCATGAAGAATGAGCTAAAAAACAAAATAAAACATTTGACTTATGCAATACACAAGGATGAAATAAATTTGTGTCGATGAATTTATTATCATGCAGGAAAATCAACTATTAATCCCACACTCTATGATCTTTCTATTGAGTATCATCACAAGAAATGTTGTGAAAGGATAGATTGTCTTTCTTCTATACATGCATGTTTTATCTGCAAGGACCTAAGTATACAACCTAAATTTATATCTAGCCTCACTCAAGTTGAGGAAATGTTAAAATTTAAACTAGCTCAATCCCCATATATAGAGGGGTTGGAGGTGACCTACATGAGTTAATACAATTTTGCAAGTAATCCATGCTCGTGGTGGATAGTACAAATACAGTGGTCACACTATTAAATTTACTCAAGATATATGTTTTATTATTAAGTTTTTGTCATGTTGAGCCAAAGATATTGATTTTGGTGATTAAAATAATTCACTCAAAAAATAAACCATATGATTGTTTTATAAGTAAAACGTTCTATGTGGACACTACAATAAAAAATGGAGAATGACCCCTAATATAGAGATATTCAACTTGATCGTCAAGTCGTTATTTCATTCTCATATGAACTTATCGATATATCGTATGCCCTTCATCATATTAATGCAAACATGGGAAACATGAAAATCAATAATACAGACTTTGATGTTGACATAGATGCAACTATGAATCCAAATAATTATCAAACTTCATCTTTTGTAACATCTCTTCAAAATGGACAAAGAGAGGTAGACCAAATGAGAAACTATGTAAACAATATCAATAGTAGTATACCATCTATAATGAATTAGCTAGATGTTAGTAGGTCACATATCAATGAATACAACATAGAGGGATTATTTTCTATGAAATTTCCTTCTCTTTTCCCAACAGGAGTTGCCATGTATCAACAACCTCATATTAGGAAGGTCTAATTGCATGAGTATGTTATGCACTTACTCCAATACCATGATAATAGGTTTTGAAATCATCCATCATTCCACTACTTATTATTAAACTTAATCATGCACTATCAAATCTAGGCAACCTTAACAGTATTTACAAAAAAAAATTAAGGACAATTTTTTAGTAAGTATTTTGAACTTGTGACAACATCTAACATAATTTCCTAATGCTATTATTGTGGATCAACTAGTGATTTTGGATCAGTGCTTAGAGGAACATGATCATTTTCATCCAAGAGCATAGATGAATTGACATATGTGATCACACAATTGAGATCCCCAACATTGTTCTTCACCTTGAGCGTAGTAGACACCAAGTGGCTAGATCTACATAAAGTCATGTAAGGCACCCCTCTAGCTCTCCTAAATAATGATATTCATTGGAGAAACAAAAATATTATTACAAATCTGCATCTGGCATATTCTTACATCGATAAGAGATTTTCAATCTTTCATGAAGAAATACTAGAGAAACATCTACATGTCAAGGATTATTGGTACATGTATTGATAATTAACTAATATTTTACTAGCCTAACTGTATTAAAATTTTTATAAAATCATATTTAATAATTTAGATTTTTAAAATCAGGTATGAATGGCAACACAAAGGATCTTGATGCATTCATGGGTTTGTATGGTTGGAAAATGCACCCAACAGGGATGATTTGGATCAGACGACCCTTTTCAGGGGGTTTATATAAGGCTATTCTTTGATTGCTACATGATAGCATGAAATACATGCAACAATAACATAATCCATGATATAATACATTGTTCCAATCTTGATGATCCATGCTTTCTCACCATAGAAGAAATATTTAGTGTTAATGCTCAAAAAGACTATGAGGATCTTCTAAACTGAGTTCAAAATCACACCAAATGCAACAAATCTACATATTTTAAAAAAAAGGTGATACTTTGTAATGCAAATATAAAACAACATGGCCATTGCAAACAATTTTGAGCTTTTTTATTAACTAAGGTCACAAAACATACCTTCTAGCACGTAATGATGAAAGATTGAACATCCTCAATACAAGCATGCTTTTAATATGGCATGTAAATGTTGATTGCCAACTAGTTGTCTCTCGCCATGTTGTTCTTAGATATATATCAAAGTGTATTGTTAAAGATTAAAACAAATATAAAATTTACCACCATATGTTGACTAGAATATCAATTACAATTGCAGTTTAATGCCCAATAATTATTGCATATAGTAAGTTCTTGATAGAAATCATTATGGATCATGGCATAGGTGCATAAGAGACATGCCACCTATTATAGGAGCTACCTATAATGATTTATAGTATAAAATTTATTACCTTGTCTATTGGAAATGAATGTTTAAACATGTTTCTACAAACACAAATATGAAGGAGAAACTACCATCTTTCATTGATGCATATATAAATTGGTCTTCTTTTTTAAATACATTGCCACTCATTGAGGCTTCTTGAACATTTTCTTTCAAAAATAATAGAAAAACTTCTCATTGGAAATATAGAACAATTTAAGTAATTATTCGTGTATTCCCTCATTTCTCTATTGTATCTCCTCTTGATTCACCAATATATGAAGATTTATGTTGGTCTGAACTTCTGCTATACAACACATTCTGTAACATTGTAATAGACATTGGTTTAACTATGATTGACATTGTTTCACATTGGGAGCAATTCAAGGATTTCTATCTTTCATGGCGTATTGAGTAGATATTTGCATAACAACTCGAAAATACTTATTCAAATAGTGATACTAGCAACACTCAAGAACATGTACAAGTGGCAATGGAAATGCTAGAGTGGGAAATGTTGTCTCACCTTCACCCACAGGTGACAATAACATAAACGACATCGAGATGTTTGGGCTCCGTGACTAAGACACTAACCACAACTAGAATCATTTTGAGATATTGATCCATCTACATACATCAGCAACACATTTTATAGATTCTTATCACACAGTCAACCAAAACATATATGCAGAGTGCATAGTTGAACCACTATGAACCAAACTATCAGGTAACCAACAACTAACCTTTAACCTTATTCTACAACATCCTCAAAGAAACATAGAATACCCACCACTGAAAATGATTCTACAAGAAACAATAGGCATAGGTAAATCATACTTGATTGGCTACATCAAACATAGCCTAAATGGAATTGTAGGGAGAACCAATTATCCCCTTCTTCTTCTCGCTCCTACCAGTGTAGTAACAATTAACATAACTGCTTCTATAATACATTAAAGCCTTCAGATTCATATCCATGAAATTAATTCCCTTGAAGGACAAGCCCTGACAATTTTTCAAGAAGAAAGAAACACATTGAATATGTACTCATTGATGAAATGAGCTTCACATGAACAATGATGTTGAGTAATATAGATAGACAATTGCGTGAAACATTTCCTCAACATGGTACTAAAAATTTGGGAGGTTGTTCGATTATATTTGTTGGTGACCTTTGACAACTTCTACCTATAAATGACATACCAATGTATGCTGGGAGGTCATTTAGCCACACATTTTGGGAGTCGCTTGACACAATTGTAACTTTGCACACAAATTGCCACCAACAGGGATGCAAAGAAAATCGGCTACTATTTAGAAATTTATTGACCAACATCAGAAATGCAAATCCAACAAAATAAGATTGGAATATGCTCTTGTCAAGAACATCATCCTTCGTACTTCCAGCAGAACAGGGAGATTTGAAATTGTCAACACATTTTTACATGCAACTAATAAATTGGCAACAATGCATAAAAAACAAATGATGAAAACATTAAACATTCCAATAGTAACACGTAAAGCAGAACAAAGCAAACAACATATTATACTAGACAATGACACTCAACTCGAGCAAACTATGCTTCTAGGTAAAAGACAAAAGATTATGTTGGCATCCAATCTATGGCTGAAAGTAGGGTTGGTTAATGGAGCCATCGAAGAAATAGTCAACATTATATACCACACAGATTTTAATCCACCTTCCTTACCCATGTACGTGATTGTTGCGTTCGCCAATATTATGGTCCCCCATGGGATATTTTCCTTCCAACACATGTTTTAGTTCCTCTTGTTACATCAGAAAACCGTCATCAAATGCCTATCCAAATGGCATGGGCTCTAACCATGCATAAAGCTCAAGGGATGACTCTCCATAAAACAATAATAAATATTAGCAACGTAGATTGTCAAGGGTTGACCTTCTTTACCATTTCAAAAGTGTACTACTTGTCTAACCTTTTTATCAACCTTACATTTTCATATGATAGCTATACTAAAATAAAAAATGATATATATGTTAATCTTGAAACACAAAGGACACACAAATCAATGTAGTTCCTCTTCTCATTCTTTTCTTGAACATGAAGTCTTTTTCAATACACAACAAATAATTACATTTCCAAAACATTCATTTTACTTTTTCTTGAATCATTATAATCGATCCTATCCCTCCCTTAAATGTAGATATTTCTGGATAAACCCCACCTGACCATCCTCCACTCCAAGCTTTTAGTTCAAATAGCTACTATGCTCTACGAAAGAGGTGACATTTAATGGAAGGGAACGAGGAATCAGGCGGTGTATTTATGCCTACTTTATTTTGCAAACTTCATAATTAATGCTTCACCAGACAATGAGCTCGGTCGGGACTCGGGACTCGGGAGTCAGGGACCACGGCCTTTTCAAGCTTTGTCTAAAGTAACAAGAGCAATCATTACAGACTACACAGTCGATATCTTGATATTTAACGTCCTTAAGTTTCGGTGGAGTCGGTGCAGAATCGGGAAGTCCACGCTGGCTGCTGCACCGCACAGCCCGTGGCTGTCACATCAAGATCCAACATATGAGCTGGCGTTGAAAGCGACAGCAAATGTAACTGTCATCTTTCCTGAGAAAAAATCGGTTACGATTTTGAAATCCAACCCGGCAAACCATGGAAAACGGGAAACGAACGACACATCTAATAAAACGCCGAGTAACTTCCAGTCCACTAATTTTTCCCCAATCTGCCAGCCTGGAGTAGCCCCCACATGTTCCTCGATGGAGACTGGTTGGTTGCACTTGCCCCTGTTCCTCAATTTTCCAACTACTTGTTAATATCTCTTCCCGATTCATCGATCGTCGCTTTTTCTATATATACGCTCTTTGGTGTGGCACTTGTATTGGCTTGCAATGGCGGAGAGAAAACGCGTCAGAGATTGCGATGACGAAGGAACTGAAATACACGGCGCCGCCAAGCGGCTGTCCCCTGAAGCGGAGGAGCTTATCCACCTGCTGGAAGATACGGAAGAAGAGCAAAATGTGGCAGAGGAGGAGATCGTATTCGGCGTAATGAAGATTCTGGAGGAAGAGATCAGTTGTCGTGGCTCTAGTCAAAAGGTAGCAGCCGCCGAGGCCGAGATTCGATCCCCTGACGTGGGGGACGAAATAAATTACTTGCTCAGAGCTTCGGACGTTGAGCTAGGGCTGCCGCCGACTCCCTCTGTGATGGACTCGCCTTTTTATCACCCTTTTTCTTATTCTGCTGGTGCGCAACTAACTTGTCCGGAGATTTTGGAGAATGGGCTGTGGCATTTTGAAGATTATAACTGTAAATGGCCGCTGCCTGAGTATGAGGAGGACCCAGAAAGAGATTTTAGTGTCTGCGGTAGTTTGTTTGAGGTTTCCGAAGGAGATCCCACCAAGTTTGCCATGTAATTAGTTCGCATCTTATGTATATGCAATGTATACATAATCTTGTTGCTGTATACATAATCTTGTTGCTGTATGGAATAGTAAAGTTGTTTTGTTTTTTTTCCTCCTTGTAGCAGACATTACGATGGATTTTAAAGTATTTCTGTAAATGGCAGTTAGTCATACCACCTTCCAGCAGCCCCAGGAAAAAAATTTATGCTATGTAACGGAATATGTTTTATAAGGTTTAAGTCAAAATATTTTTGTAAGATATATTTGAATTGGTTTTATGGTAAAGAATTTGTGTCCACAAATTTAACTTTTGTGGAGGATAAGGTGAATATGAACAATTAAATGTTAGGAATGGGATAAAGATAAAATAGGAATATGATAAGATAGATATGAACGGTTAAGATTTTCAAGTAACTGTGTAAAGATTATATTTAATTTAAAATTAAAATTAAAAAAGGTTTTTGTAGTAATTAGTTTTCTGTTGTTATTTTGTAATAGATATATATTTATAAAAAGTATACAAAATCTTGTTGATATATATGAAAAATATTTTAATATAAATAAAGTTCTTTTATTTATATTTGTTTATTGTTTTTATTTATTAATATATATTTATAAAAAGATTGTCTTTTTAAATGGTTAAATAGAAAAATCAATATATATATAAGTTTAAATTAAAAAAATTTAAAAAAAAATAATAATAATTTTTTGTTTTGTATTAGTTTATTAATGTTTATTTAGCAACATTAAAAATAAAATATAAAAAATATTGTCTTTTTTAAAATACTTTTATAAAATATTATAATAAATTGTCTTCTTAACTAGTTAAATAGCAATATATATATATATATATATATATATATATATATGTACACATGTATATATATGTACATATTACAAATTTAAATTAAAATAATTTTATGAAAAATTATAACAGATTGTATTTTTAAATAGTTAAATAGAAAAATTAATATATAATAATTTAATATTTTATTTTTAAAAATAATTTTTTTAAAAATTATAATAATTTTTTTAAAAATTATAATAATTTTTTGTTTTGTATTAGTTTATTAATGTTTATTTAGCAACATTAAAAATAAAATATAAAAAATATTGTCTTTTTTAAAATACTTTTATAAAATATTATAATAAATCGTCTTCTTAACTAGTTAAATAGCAATATATATATATATATATATATATATATATATATATATATATATATATATATATATATGTACATATACATATATACATATACATACATACATATATGTGTGTATATATATATATATATATATATATATATATATATATATATATATATATATATATATATATATATACGTATATGTATATGTACATGTACATGTACATGTACATGTATATATGTATATGTATATGTATATGTATATGTATATGTATATGTATATGTATATGTGTATATGTATATGTATATTACAAATTTAAATTAAAATAATTTTATGAAAAATTATAATAGATTGTATTTTTAAATAGTTAAATAGAAAAATTAATATATAATAATTTAATATTTTATTTTTTAAATAAATGATAAACAACTACAAAACCACTGTTATTGGATATGGAAAGTTGATGTCACTTTCCTTTTAGAAAATATATATTATACACTTTCCATATATATATATATATATATATATATAATAAAAATATTAAATTTCAGAAAAAAGTGATCTAATTATAAATAAATAAAGTATTTTTTAATATTATATTAGAGAATATTCCAAAATTGTGTTTAGTATTGTTGTAATCATATGTTGATTGGTGTGTTTTGATTGGTTAGAGGGAAAAAATTATTATTTTAAATGAAAGCTTTAGTACTCTACCTTCATAGGAACTAAAAATATGTTTATACAATACTTTTCATTGGTTGTAAATAAAAAAATAATATATAATGATTTAATATTTTATTTGCTAAATTTTAAATGATAAGCAACTACAACACAACACAACTACTATTGGATATGGAAAGTTGATGTCACTTTCCTTTAAAAAAATAAATATATAATAAAAATATTAAATTTCAGAAAAAAAGTGATCCAATTATAAATAAATAAATAAAATATTTTCTAATATTATACTATAGAATATTCTAAAATTTTGTATTAAAAACATTAGTATTATTGTAATAATATATTGATTGGTGTGTTTTGATTGGTTATAGGGAGAAAATTATTACTTTAAATGAAAGCTTTAGTACTCTACCTTCATAGGAACTAAAAATATGTTTATACAATACTTTTCATTGGTTGTAAAGAAAAAATAATATATAATGATTTAATATTTTGTTTGATGAAATTTAAATGATAAGCAACTACAACACAACTACTATTGGATATGGAAAGTTGATGTCACTTTCCTTTTAAAAAATAAATATATAATAAAAATATTAAATTTCAGAAAAAAGTGATCCAATTATAAATATATAAATAAAATATTTTCTAATATTATACCATCTAATATTCTAAAATTTTGTATTAAAAACTTTAGTATTATTGTAATAATATATTGATTGGTGTGTTTTGATTGATTAGAAGGAGAAAATTATTACTTTAAATGAAAGCTTTAGTACTCTACCTTCATAGGAACTAAAAATATGTTTATACAATACTTTTCATTGGTTGTAAAGAAAAAATAATATATAATGATTTAATATTTTGCTTGCTAAATTTTAAATGATAAGCAACTACAACACAACACAACTACTATTGAATATGGAAAGTTGATGTCACTTTACTTTTAGAAAAAATATATATAATAAAACTATTAAATTAAAAAAAAATGATCCAATTATAAATAAATAGAATATTTTCTAATATTATACTAGAAAATATTTCAAAATTTTGTATTAAAAACTTTAGTATTATTGTAATAATATGTTGATTGGTGTGTTTTGATTGGTTAGAGAGAGAAACTTATTACTTTAAATGAAAGCTTTAGTATTCTACCTTCATAGGAACTAAAAATATGTTTATACAATACTTTTTATTGGTTGTAAAGAAAAATTAATATATAATGATTTAATATTTTCTTTTTTAAACTTTAAATGATTAACAACTACAACACAATTGCTATTGGATATGGAAAGTCAATGTCACTTTCCTTTTAGAAAATATATATCTAATAAAAATATTAAATTTTAGAAAAAAGTGATCCAATTATAAATAAATAAATAGAATATTTTCTAATATTATATAGAGAATAATCTAAAATTTTGTATTAAAAACTTTAATATTATTGTAATAATATGTTGATTGGTGTGTTTTGATTGGTTAGAGGGAGAAAATTATTACTTTAAATGAAAGCTTTAGTACTCTACTTTCATAGGAACTAAAAATATGTGTGTACAATACTTTTCATTGGTTGTAAAGAAAAATTAATATATAATGGTTTAATATTTTCTTTTTAAACTTTCAATGATGAACAACTACAACACAACTGCTATTGGCTATGGAAAGTTGATGTCACTTTCCTTTTAGATATATATATATATATATATATATATATATATATATATATATATATATATATATATATATATATATATATATATATATATATATAGGTGATTCAATTATAAATAAATAGAATATTTTCTAATATTATACCAGAGAATAGTCCAATTTTTTTTTAATGCATATTTTAAATCTGGGGTCAACATGGAGCAGGGCTTGAACCCGGGGAGGGTCCATGGCCTAATATTCCAAAATTTTAAAACTTTAGTATTATTGTAATAATATATTGATTGGTTAGAAGGAGAAAATTATTACTTTAAATGAAAGCTTTAGTACTTTACTTTGATAAGACTAAAAATATATTTATACAATACTTTTCATTGGTTGTAAAGTATCTAAAGTAGTCAACTAATAATCATCTTTAATTTTTTTTTTAATTATGGAGTGGTTACTTTTATTGGAACCATTTGTAACTACAAAATAGTTACAGTTATTCCTCCATGAAAATCTTATGAAGAGAACAACACTTGTAACTACAAAATAGTTGGACTTACCCCCTCCATAAGACCACCCTCTAATCAATAGAACAATTGCAACTATTGGTCTCATACAAATGTTAATCTATTGAACTGTTGTATTTTTTTTATTTTTTATTTTAATTTAATTTTATATTCAAATTTCCTTAATTTTCATAATCTTTACTACACCTATAACTATTTTTATAATACCATACACCAAACTATAAATACCCAAAATAAAATATATATACTTCATATTTTAAAATATAATTAAATATACCTTACTTCTAATAAACACTTGAAAACGACTTTTCTTTTTTTAAAATAAACGGTAAGTGTACCTTACTTCTAATAAATTCTAGAAAAGAACTTGTCTCCCTTCTAACTAAACCCTAAATGTACCTTGTGGTGAACACTTGAAAACGACTTCTCTCCTTCCTGTTTTTTAATAAACTAAACCTTAATAATGAAAAATATTATTTTCTTTTAATTCCACTATATCATGCCAAATGCCTACGCTTTTTTAATGCTTTTGATTCGAAAAAACATAAAATGGATCATGTCAAAACATTTCGGAGTGTTTTATTTTCCTTTAATTCAGCTGTATCATGCCAAATGCCCACGCTTTTTTATTGCTTTTGATTAAAAAAATACGAAATGGATCGCATCAAGACATTTCGGAGTGTTTTATTGACATAAAAATGTCAACGTGGGGCAAAATATTTTTAAACGATTATTAAACTAGAAAAAATCAATGGTTTCCAAATAAGTTAATATCCACGTTAAAACAAAAGCGTGGTGTTTTTTAAAAATTGAACACAGAAAAAAACGAAACTTTATTATTTATAATTTTAAAATAATATATTATTGAAGCTTTTAAAACAATATATGTTAAAAGTTTACAAAGCTTGAATTGGATAGATTTGTATCATTGTTTTTGTTTTTTGTTTTTTTAAAAGGAGTTTGGATTTTTTTTCGGATAAATAATTAAAATCTTGAGGTGTTAACAATGAAATGTATATGTAGAAGACATATTTATTATTAATATGTGATAAATAATTTATTTCAAATTTATATTAATATAAATTTAATTATTTTTTATTGATATATTTTTAATTTTTTGTAAACACTTTAAGGGAAAGAAAAGTATAAGGAAGATTGTTTTTAATTTTATATATGTGTGTGTGTGTGTGTGTGGATGGTTGTTGTTGATTGAGGATTTTTTAAGTAGTCACTCATAGGGGAGAAATTATTATTTTTATATATTTTGTAAGATTTTAAAATTATTTATATGTGTTTCTGTGTGTGTATAGTTGTTGATTGGGATCTCAAAATTACATATTTATATTAGTATTTTTGTTTTAAATTTAAGTATTCATTCGGTTAAGCAATTATTAATAGGGACATCCAATCTAATTTCTATGTTAGATTTAGATTTTTAGAAAGATTTGTGCTTTGGTGGATGCTCTATTTTTATATGCCCGAAGATATTATATGAAGTCATTAAATTATATAGAATGTCAGCGGTCAAAATCACTAAGGGCATTACCCTGACCTTAATCGTTTGACTCTCTATGTCAGATATCTAGAAAAATTTGTACATTGGTGGATGGATATAAGCAACCATCATCCTCACCAATTTAAGTACAACCATTTTGATTTGTTTTATTTTTGAACATTGATCATAATATAAAAAATACTTAACAAACTTTAATATTTTTGGAAAAATATGAATGCTCTACCTTTATGTATATATAAGCTAACCAAAAAATATATTTTAAAGTTTTAAAAAAATTATAAATAAAGTTTATTAAATCTAATTTATTTAATTTACATAATATTTTTTTAATTCAATTTATTTTAATTATTAATTAATTTAATTTATTTTATTATATAATTTTATTAAATTATTATTTTAATTAA